>CM070011.1:46684856-46800147 GCA_036247105.1 Cirrhinus mrigala
TTTCCTGTAGTATGGACTTGCCATCTTGCTGATTCTGCTATGGCCTCCTCCACTGCTGACTCCACCCTCGGTCTCTCCTCCAGTTTCTTTATTTTCTCTTTCTCCACTGGCCCCTTTTTGGCATCCCAATCACCAAGCCCCCCACCAACCTGATTTTCGCTCCCGGAGGTCTTTGTTCACCTTTCCAACATTGTATTAGCCATCATAACCTCCTCCCTCCACCTGCGAGTTATTTTGGTATATGGCACTAGGACTAGGATTGGCCTACACTGAGTAGGTGTAATGTCATATTTTTTTTTTTCATCCCTTTTTTTCATATCACCTGTTTTCAGTTCCTGTTTCCTTGGTTACCTTAGTTTCTGATTATGTCATTTGTTTCTATGTTTGTTCGTTTTTATGTTTGCTGTGTCTTTAGTTCCTCGATTAGTCTGCATATTTATAGCGCTCAGTTTCAGTTGTTATTTGTCTTTTCTTATTGCTTCATAGCGTCATTTTCTGTTCTCCAGCATTTTGCCTGTACTCCTGAGTGTTTTGTTTTCATTTAATAAAGAAATAGACCTAAACTCTATTCACTACTACTATAAGCATGAGCCCCGTCAGAGTGGTCGTGGTGGTGGTGTTGCAACAATATATAGTGATATTTTCAATGTTACTCAGAAAACAGGATACAGGTTTAATTCATTTGAAATACTTTTGCTTAATGTTACTCTGCCAGATATGCAAAAGAAATCTCTCCTATCTCTTGTTTTAGCTACTGTGTATAGACCGCCAGGGCCATATACAGATTTCCTAAAAGAATTTGCAGAATTCCTTTCGGAACTATTGGTTAATTTTGATAAAGTGCTAATTGTCGGAGATTTTAACATTCACGTTGATAATACAAATGATGCGTTAGGACTTGCGTTTACTGACCTAATAAACTCTTTTGGAGTTAAGCAAAATGTCACTGGGCCCACTCATCGTTTTAATCATACACTAGATTTAATTATATCGCATGGAATTGATCTTACTGATATAGATATCGTACCTCAAAGTGATGATGTTTCTGACCATTTCCTTGTATCGTGCATGCTGCGTATCACTGATATTAACTGTAGGGCTCCGCGTTATCGTCTTGGCAGAACTATTGTTCCAGCCACCAAAGATAGATTCACAAATAACCTGCCTGATTTATCTCAACTGCTCTGTGTACCCCTTAATACACAGGATCTAGACAAAATGACTAGCAATATGGGCACCATCTTCTCCGATACGTTAGAAGCTGTTGCCCCCATCAAATTGAAAAAAGTTAGAGAAAAACGTATTGCACCATGGTACAATAGTAATAACCAATCCCTCAAAAAAGAAACTCGCAATCTTGAGCGCAAATGGAGAAAAACTAACTTGGAAGTTTTTAGAATTGCATGGAAAAACTGTATGTCCAGATACAGACAGGCTTTAAAAGCTGCTAGGGCTGAGCATTTCCACGAACTCATAGAAAATAACCAAAACAATCCAAGGTTTTTATTTAGCACAGTAGCTAGATTAACAAATAACCAGACACCACCTGAGCTAAATATTCCTTTACAGTTTAATAGCAATGACTTTATGAATTTCTTCACTGATAAAATAGATAACATCAGAAATACAATAACCAATGTAGATTATACTGTATCTAATATGTCAACTTCTTTCGTCGCACCCAAAGAAAAACTGCAGTACTTTACCGCTATAGGACAGGAAGAGTTAAATAAACTCATCACTGTGTCCAAACCAACAACATGCCTATTAGATCCCGTACCCACTAAATTACTAAAAGAATTGTTACCTGTGGCAGAAGAACCGCTTCTCAATATTATCAACTCATCGTTATCTTTAGGTCACGTCCCTAAACCATTCAAGCTGGCGGTTATTAAGCCTCTTATTAAGAAACCACAGCTAGACCCTAGTGAACTGGCAAATTATAGACCCATTTCTAATCTTCCATTTATGTCTAAAATTTTAGAGAAAGTTATATGTGCTCAACTGTGCTCATTCTTGCAAAAAAATGATATCTATGAAGAATTTCAGTCAGGCTTCAGGCCCCATCACAGCACAGAAACTGCACTTGTTAAAATCACTAATGACTTGCTTCTTGCGTCAGACCAAGGCTGCATCTCACTGCTAGTTTTACTTGATCTTAGTGCTGCGTTTGACACTATAGATCATGACATACTAATAGATCGACTACAAAATTATGCAGGTATCCAAGGGCAGGCTTTAAAATGGTTTAGATCCTACCTGTCTGATCGCTACCACTTTGTTTATTTAAATGGGGAGTCATCTCAGTTATCACCAGTAAAGTATGGAGTGCCACAAGGATCTGTTCTAGGTCCTCTACTATTTTCAATATACTTGCTGCCCCTTGGTAATATTATTAGAAAACACGGGATTAATTTCCATTGTTATGCTGATGATACTCAACTATATATCTCAACAAGACCAGATGAAACTTCTGAATTATCAAAGTTAACAGAGTGCGTTAAAAATGTAAAAGATTGGATGACCAACAATTTTCTGCTATTAAATTCAGATAAGACAGAGATATTACTTATTGGACCTAAAAACAATACACAGAATCTTTTGACTTACAATTTACAACTAGACGGATGTACTGTTACTTCCACTACAGTCAAAAGCCTGGGTGTTATATTAGACAGCAACTTGTCTTTTGAAAATCATATTTCTCATGTTACAAAAACAGCATTCTTCCATCTTAGAAACATTGCCAAGCTGCGAAACATGTTACCTGTTTCTGATGCAGAAAAGCTAGTTCACGCATTCATGACCTCTAGACTGGACTATTGTAATGCACTATTAGGTGGTTGTCCTGCATCTTCAATAAACAAGCTACAGATAGTCCAAAATGCAGCTGCTAGAGTCCTTACCAGGTCAAGAAAATATGATCATATTACCCCAATTTTAAAGTCTCTGCACTGGCTGCCTATTAGGTTCCGCATCAGCTACAAAATAGCACTTCTTACCTATAAGGCACTTAACGGTTTAGCTCCTGCGTACCTAACTAGTCTTCTACCACACTACAATCCATCATGCTCCCTAAGGTCACAAAACTCTGGACTGTTGGTAGTACCTAGGATAGCAAAGTCCACTAAAGGAGGTAGAGCTTTTTCACATTTGGCACCCAAACTCTGGAACAGCCTTCCTGATAACGTTCGGGGTTCAGACACACTCTCTCGGTTTAAATCTAGATTAAAGACTCATCTTTTTAGCCAAGCATTCAAATAATGCATCTCATAAACTTTTCCTGCAGCTATATCTGATCAAATGTTCATTATTAATCTTTTAGCTCTGGTTTAACAAATCTTCCTTTTCTTAGTTTGAACAGCAGCTACGCTAATTATATTCCTATTTGTTCTCTGTTTTTGCCATGGGATTGACATCCCATGGTAACTAGGAATTCACAAGCTCCAGTGTGGATCCAGAACACTTAAGAAAAGATGATGCCAACCCCTCAGAGGACTTCAGATGATGCCAACCCTGATGCCAACCCTGAAAACATACAGCACTACCAAATTCTGCTACAAATTTATAGTGTTCTTTGTCTGTTTGATTACGTCATTAATTGATCTTTACCACACATCTCTACCATATGTACATCAAGCTACTACTACATATATTGTAAAAATGTCAATTTGGTGTAAAGCTGCTTTGCAACGATATGTATCGTGAAAAGCGCTATACAAATAAATTTGAATTGAATTGAATTGAATTGAACTGCACCATGATAGAAGAACAGATATTTTTGAGCCCCAATTCTTGCCCATTTATCAAGGGAGGCAGCCACTGGAGGATTTCGTGGAGTACTTTCTAGAACTCTGCCATCAGATTTGTTAGAACAAGAGCATCAGGTTTATTGGAGCAAGCACAATGGCCACCTTGTCCTCCAGTCTATGCCGTGGGGAATACCAGTTGCTCGACAGAAGAATAGACCTTTTTGATATGGAGATATAGCAGCAGTATCCTTCCATCCAGAGGGGAATACCACTGGGGAATACCATTTACTCGCTGCTTCAATACTTCAAGTATGTGCTCTGGTTCACTGGTTCCTCCCTAAGAGTGTACACCTACAGAATTCCTCACACTCTGTGCTCCTTTCGGCCCCTACGGTGCAAGAGCCCAGAGTCTGGAGTTGCCTACCAGGATGAGGTATAATGCCATGTTTTATTTCTGTTTAAGACTCTTTTTATCCCTTAGTTTTCAGTTTAATATTGCTTTACGGATTTCATCACTCAATAATGATATGTTGAGTCTGGTTCCGTCGCTGTATTTTGGAGGTGGATCTGTTGTCACAGTAATAAAGTGCTAATTCATCAGTATTCAGTTCATTATTTATGAACAGACAGGTTATATATATATATATATATATATATATATATTACTTTAGTAACGAGTAGTACAGAAAGTGCATCAGGACAACACATTCTCACTCCCAATTCGTCACATATTGACGGTTGGTCAGGACCCCTTGCCGTCACTTTTTGACGCTTAGGGTACCCCTTCAGCGTCATTTTTTGATGAGCAGGGTCCTCCATTGTTTTCAGTTGTTTGCCTTAATTTAATGGTTTGCATGCATTTGTAAAAATATAAATTATTTTATATAAATGTATACTTTAATTGGAGCACCTAACCCCACCCCTGCCCTAACCTACCCACTTCTGAACAATAGGCTCATTTGAGATGCGTCTGGGCTCGCCTGAAATGTAGGCAAGAGTAGGCGGCTGCAGTGAGGGGAGGAGTGAAATAAGTGCAGTAGTAGAAGTAGAAGTAGAACAAATACCTACGAGATCAAAGACGGATATCGCGTTATCACACTCAGGTGCTGTGTTGATAAACAAGATATAATTTCAGTTCTGTTGGTTTTATATGAAAATAAATATGATGAACAAGACACTCAAAGTGCTTGCTATTTAATTCCATACGAAAGGCATATTTATCATCCATTTTTACTTTAATACAAACGTATTTTAGATTTTTATAGAAATGTGACAACAATCACATATCTCACGCAGAGATCGCACTGGCATAGTGTTTGGGAATAATCATGCATAATTTAAACACATAACCACATGATATTAGATTAAAAAATAAATCATTTTAGAAAAGAACGGCAATGAGCCGTTGAGCTTTAAGCTGTGTCGTCATCCAGGCGTTTCCCATCGTGCTTTTGGTCAGCGCAGTATGGCAAAGAGTATTTAATGCTAAAGCGGCTTGCCATATATATATATATATATATATATATATATATATATATATATATATATATATATATATATATATATATATATATATATATAGTACTGTGCAAAAGTCTTAGGCCACTAGTATTTTCACCAACAAAAAAAAATGGTTTTAAGTCAGTTATTTCTATCTTTTGCTGTAATGTGTCAGTAGGAAATATCAGCTTACATTTCTAAACATTCATTTTGCCATTAATTGTAATATTCCAGTGAGATTTTTGTTTGCACAAGGAGTCTGACAACAGCCAGTGCTCCACACAGAGATCTGATGTGACCATCATCCAGTCTGTCTGGAATGACATGAGGAAACAGAACAAACTGAGACAGACTAAATCCAGAAGAACTGTGGCAACATCTCCAAGTTGCTTTAAGAAACCTACCTGCAAAGTACTGTTAAATGTTTTAGGCACTTGTGTAAAAATGCTGTAAAATGAGGATGCTGTCGAAAATACTGCCATAAATAGATTTTATCAATTAACTTATATTAACTAAATTAAATCAACATTTGGTAAGCCATATTTGTGTTTAAAACAGCTTTTGCCCTAGGCACATTTGTGCATACATTTTGAGGTAGCTTTGCATGTAGGTTTCTTAAAGCAACTTGGAGATGTTGCCACAGTTCTTCTGGATTTAGTCTGTCTCAGTTTTTCTGTTTCCTCATGTCATTCCAGACAGACAAAACACCAGTCAATTTATTATTATTATTATTATTTATTATTATTATTAGCTCATAAAAATAATCATAAAGTAAATTAAACTGAAGATGAAGCTGCACAATCTTAATGATGTTAAAACAGTTCAGCATGATGCAGTCTTGCTTTTTCACATGGCTTTAGAGAAGAAACTTCACCGCAAAGCTTTCAGACAAATATGGGGTTTAAGAGGAAATCAAGAGGAAGTCAGTATCTCTGACCACATGTGTAGAGTTATTCCGTTCATATGCTAAATTTATTCTGTCATCATACACTACACCACTCACACACATCCGCAGTTATATTATTTTAGTTATGCCTTTTTTTATTTTATTTTTTTAATTTAATTAATTTTAAATGGGTTAGTTAAATTAGTTACAATTCATTTTGTAATATTTTATGTAATTGTGTTAATTATTACATGCTTTAGTTATATAAAACTCCATTTAAGAGAGCATTCTGCTACAAGCATGAACATGTTTTTTATATATTTGTTTTTAGTTTTTACAATGTTCTGCAAAGCAGTGTAGTGGTTCTCCCCAACACATTACCAAAATCTTTAAAATCTTTGAAATTAGACAGACGTTTTATAATATCACCATGAACTCCACTGGTTCAACAATATGCAAAATGATTAACATGAGTCACACTGATATTTAGCTCACTTGTAGAGTTTGATTGTGACTTTCATGTCAACAACAAAATATATGGTCTTCCTTTGAGAGTTAATAATCATATTTGTTCTGTCCATTTTATCCATTTTTTAGCATTCACATTCATCTTAATGACAGTTTCTCAGAAGCTGCTGAAAGAAATGAGGTCATGAGCTGAATGTAACTTTATATTCATAATACTGTACTAGTACTTCCTGATTTCTGAGATTCGGTTTAATAGTTTTGCAGAGTGGTTCAGAGTAGTCATGGGAACTGAGTAATAAAGTGGATTCAAGTAAATCTGTTTTAGTGTTTTTTGTCAGGCAAAAATGCTTAACATGTCTTCACTTTGTTAAACCTTAAACTAGCATGCGAAGGTTTATGTTTACATGTCTATCAAGTGACCAAACCAGTGGAACACTTCGTGTGCACAAAACCATACGTGTTAACCACAAAGAAGAGCTGTACAGAAGCAAAAAGTTTTAATATTTAAGAACCAAATTATTCAAAACAATTAACATGCAAGCCACATTACAAAATAAACTAAAAAATATATAATAACTTGTATAATATAATCGGGGGAAATGAACATAAAAGATAACATTATTGCACAATATTGCGTGTAAGAAGTGGCTCTAACATGCAGAAACCTCATTGACCTTTGGTAACATTAGCTCTCAGTGCACAAACATCTCAGAGAACTTAAAAGAAGAAGAAGATTTTATTTTTTTTTTTTTTTAAATGTCTGTATAAAGATAACACTTAATAATACCAGAGAATGCCATTATATCTACCAGACCAAAAAACAAACAAACAAAAAAAAAAAAAAAAAACATAGGCAAATGTTATTGTATACAGTACACAATGATTAATACTATTTATTTTTTTACTGGCTGTAGAAGAGAGTAGGTGGTCTGGTCCTGGTTTGGTCCTGGGCAAGGCCTGCTTCTTCTCAAAGGCTTGGAGAAATCAATGTCAGCATACTGAAAGATGAAGATCATACAAATGAATGGCCATAAACAGTATATAAGATATAATGTACGGTCAGTTGGTCATTATTGGAAAAAAAAACTATTTTCTATTTTTCTAACAACACTTCATATAATTCATGTAATGTACACTATCATATCACATTTTCAATTATAAATTAAGAATTAAAATTAAAGTTTTAAATTTAAATATACATAATATAAAACCAATTAAGCTAACTTATTAAAGATGTATCTTACCTGTGGATCATTTGTGTTTTGAGGTTTCTCTGAAGATTTTTTACTTGTTTTAGTCGTGTCACGGCAGCTCTTCACCAAACCTGAAAGAACACTGCATACTTTAACCGTAATGATAGACTGTTTAAAAAAATAATGAGCAAATATAAAATGGTTGAATTTGTGTAGATTACAGTTAATAATAACTCTAAAAAGTTCACACCTATGACTGCAATGATCAAAAGCACATTCAGCAGGACAGATGTGATCATCGGAACTGTCCATGGAGTCTGTTGTTGTGGACAATCATTTGAATCTGTCTGATTCTTGTGGACTGAGTCTGTTGTATTCTTTTGGTCACTGTCTGTAAAATGTTTTTGATTCAATCAATCAATCAATCATTATCCAGTTTTAGTTTTTAACAGTACAATGGAAAAAGTGTAAAGTATATTCAACATGGAAATCCATCATGTGGTTTAAAAATACATCTGAAAGAGAAAATAACTCACCGCTGATGTAGATTTTGGTGCCGTTGCTGAATTTCCGCGGTTCACTAGTTTTCACACAATAATAAACTCCTAATTCATCAGCGCTGATATTTCTGATGAACAGACGACTGTTAGTTTTCACTGAGTATTTGTGTTTGAAGATGCTGTTTTCATATTCAGCCCCTTCATATGTACTTTTATAAGTGCGTAAGATTGACACTGGAGGATCCGGAAATTTCAGTTTGTACCAGTAAATCTCCTTTATATCAAGATCACAGCTTATATTCACATCAGCTCCTAAAGTTACTGCTATATTTGTTAGACTCTCTGTGGCTTGAGACCACATCAACAGATCTATGACACAACCAAAAAACACATTTGTTAACATAGATAATCAAAATAAAACTCAGTTAATTGATCTAATGTGACATAATAAACTCACAGAAGTGAAGCTGTATAATCTTCATTGTCTGATCCGAATGAATATCTTCTATACTGTGATCAGTCAAACATCTCTTACTGTGAGCGGAAACACCACAGAGTTTTAGACGAAACCTCAACCAACCAGAGAAGAGGGGCAACACATATCTTGTACATCTTTTATGAAAAATGAGAAGTGCTTTTCTATATATACTTCTTCAAATTATTATTATTATTATTATTATTATTATTATTATTATTATTATTATTATTATTATTATCATTATCATTATCATTACGGAGAGAGGGAGAATGGATTCACGAAAATTCAGATTCGTACCTGCTGGGTCTCCAGAGCATGTGCACTGATGAATGCAGCACAATCATTATATAAAGTATTGTTATTTACTGTGCTTAATAATAAATTATAAAGTAGAAACATGAAATATTATTGCATGCTTCACAGTGACAAACTATAAAGGAATATGCCAATTATTCTGTAATTTCTGTAAACATAAATATTTTATTTGTCAGACTTACAAGATTTAAGAATACAGAATAAAAAGTAACTTATGAATAAAAGATCACAACCAATTTAGACTTGAGTGCATGCTGTTTATATTGCATATATATTTCCACAGTTCAGACTGTTATTTTAGTTTAACAGGCTGTAACAAGACCAAACATAACAGTACATAGTTGAAAAAAATAAATAAACAAAAAAAAAAAATTCCTGGCAATGCTACAAGATTACAGCAGGAACGTTTTGTGGTATTTGCAGTACTTAATTCATGTGTCATCTTAATGAAGGCACTCTCTCAATTGTGTCTTATTCATGTATGAAAACAAACATGACCAGTGTTGGGGTTAACGCATTACAAGTAACCTGAGTTGTGTAATCAGATTACTTGTTTCAAGTAACTAGTTGTCACAGTGCAGTGTATAATAAACGCACGAAAAAGATGGATGACAATAAAGAGTCTTTAATTAATCCACACAGAGTTAATTTATACAACACCGCCTTGGAATTATAAGGTTTCTATCTGACCTTTTTTCTCAAAATTGACTTATCCACATTCTTACTCTGTGACAACATGATTACATTATGTGATGTTTCTTTTGTAAGCTGTGCATATTTTGGGCCTTTTTTTTTTTTTTTTTTTGAAAACAAAAATGGTTCTATATACAAAAGTATGTGGAATGCAAAAACTTTGAAGCTCAATATCTCAAAAATGCTCAGAATGCAGACAGAACCTTATAATTCTAAGGCGGCGATAAGGCAGGCAGGAAACACGCAAAAAACAACGTTAGAACCAGACAAAGACAAACTGAACAGTAGTGATTGGTGCTTTCAAAGCACTGCTTCGTAAAGCTTCTAAACTTTTGTGATTCATTTGTTTCAAAACAGTGGTTCGGAGCGCGTATCAAACATATCAAAAATCACGTGATTTCAGCAAACGAGGCATCATTATATCTTTATTATATTTTTATATTGTGTCTTTAGTTCTCACTTGATCTCGAATTAGTTTCATCAATTTAGATATTTGTGTAATTAAAAGGATAGTTAATAGTCTCCTACAGGCCTCTATATACAAGCTCTCCACAAAACAAACAAGCTCTTCAAAAATAACTTACTTAATAATAAAAAAAAAAGCACACACATATTTAGTGGTATATTTTATTTTTATTTTAAAAGCTGTTTTTATGCATGTTTCAGAGTTTTTGTTGCATTTATATACTTTTGACCAGCAGGTGCCCTTTGTGTGTGGTGTTTCAAACGCTTCGAAACTGTTCAATTGATTCAAAGCTTCGAAAAGGTTCGTTTCTCACTACTGAACAGACAGGAACTAAATACACTTGTAAATGAGGATGATTAACAAGACACACCTGAACCATACGACATAATCAGACACAGACAGGAAACAGGAGTATCTCTGTGGAAACATGTTACTGTGTAGTTCTAGACTAAATGTGTGCACAAAAACAGATTCAGTATTCCTCGAAATTAACTCAGAATATGGTGCAAGCCATTCATTTATTTTTTGTAAACAAGCCCAGCCCATTAAAAAAAAAGTAACACAAAAGTAATGTAACACATTGCTTTCCATATAAAAAAGCAACTAAGTAACTAAGTAATACACTTTTTAGGGAGCAATGCGTTATTGTAACCCGTTACTTTTAAAAGTAACTTTCCGTAACTCTAACACTGTTGATCTCAAAATGTAAAAATTACATATGCAAATTGAATAAACAATACTGCCTGAACATTTTATATGAATAAAAATTAAACATAAATCCTTAATATTTATATTACAGATACTACACTTAAAGCCTGTTCACACAAAGCTGTTAAAGGGATACTCCACCCCAAAAAGTGCTACATCAGCATGTTGTGAATCTCATACAATAAGTGATGAGAAGCACAGGAGACCTTTACTTCTCGTGCTTCCCATAAAAATTGCTGGTAAATTTTACAACTTCTTTGACAGTATAGTGCAGGGGTGTCCAAATTTGGTCCTAGAGGGCCAGTGCCCTTCAGAGTTTAGTTCCAACTTGCCTCAACACACCTGCCAGGAAGTTTCTAGGATGCCTAGTAAGACCTTGATTAGCTGGTTAAGTTGTGTTTAAGTAGGGTGGGAGCTAAACCCTCCAGGACCGAGTTTGGACACTCCTGGTATAGTGCTTCTTGAACGCATGTCTGACAGCTGGCCAGAAGAGATTGTTTATAGTTTGAAAAGTTCAGAATACTAGTATTTTTTTCTAACACACATACACACAACTATCTTTCTGCTTAGGAAGACACTGAATAATCATCTTACAAATGACCACCAGCTGTTGATATTGTTTGATAAACGCTACAGCAAATACAAAAATCTGACAGGCTATCTGAAGGCATATGCTATTTGACCTCCTTTCCTCCTATTGACAACCAGGTGACATTGAAAGCTGTACAGTGCTGCTTTGTGTACATCAGGGGTGTCCAAACTCTGTCCTGAAGAGCCACTGTCTTGCAGAGTTCAGCTACAGCTTGAGTTGCCTCAACACACCTGTGTGGAAATTTCTAGTATGCCTATACCTTGATTAGCTGGTTCAGGTGTGAGCTGAGCTCTGCAGTGCAGTAGCCTTCCAGGAACACGATTGGACACCCCTGGTGTACAGGGATAAAAGCTGTATTTCTGCTATTCTATTAATGCCACCTACTGTCAGAGAGGGAATTATTTTAATTTAGCCTTTTTGCTACATTTACACATTGGTCTCAAAAGACAAATCCCATGAACCTGCATCAATCTATTTTTCAGGCCGAGCATTAAAGGAACACTCCACTTTTTCTGAAATAGGCTTATTTTCCAACTCCCCTAATTAAACAGTTGAGTTTTACTATTTTTTAATCCATTCATCTGATTGCCAGGTCTGGCGGGAGCACTTTTAGCATAGCTTAGCATAGATCATTGAATCTGATTAGACCATTAGCCTCTCGCTCAAAAATGACCAAAGAGTTTCAATATTTTTCCTATTTAAAACTTGACACTTCTGTAGTTACACTGTGTACTAAGAATGACGGAAAATGAAAAGCTGTGATTTTCTAGACCGACATGGCTAGGAACTATACTCTCATTCCGACGTAATAATAATAATAATAATATTGCGCCTGCTGCAACTATGGTATGGCAGCATAGTTCCCTGATTATTAAAAAAAGTTTTATTTTCAAAAAAAAAAGTGGAGTGTTCCTTTAATGTAGGTATGAATAGGGCTTTAAGCTGTTAAATTTAATCATTTTGTTGTAAAGCAACAATACCTGTAAGAAAGCTACATGCACCAAAGTTTAGCAACAAAGGACTCTAACAAAACACAGATACAGCCCAACAAAAATGTTAGAATCCCTGCTGGCTGTGCTTTCATAGAAGAGTTGGTTGGTGCTGGAGCAGTCTCTGCAATTAGACAAAGAAGTAACAAATATGTGAAAATTTCACTGTGGAGTACAGAGACAATTAATATTTGTCTAACAATGCAGTGGTTCTACATTCCAGTCCTCACTTAAAACCCCTCTCTACATTTTGTATGTATCTTATCACTTCAGATGTTTTCTTCTATTCAAACGTAAGTGCCCTGCGAAGTGGACATCACATGATATTCCACCATGATAAATTCTCCTCCCCTTTCACATCTGTCATAATCATTTTAATTTACATTTGACCTTTTTACCTAACGTGCTGATGATCTGAAAAAGGTGTGTTAAACAAGAGACATGCAAAAATTATGTAGAGTGGTGGTATGCAAGGACTGGAATTGAGAACCATTGTAATAATGTAATAAATGTATGCATGCAGAAAGTGAAATGTATAACAACAACAACAACAACAACAACACCAACAGCAACAACACAAAACTTTCTGACTGAAAAACTGACTACGTTTACATGCACATTCAAGACAATGTCTTATTCCTATCTACTTGCCTAATGCTGTTTAAGGGATTAAACAGCCATCTCAGGTTGTTTTCTGATGTGCATGTAAACTTGAAGAGATAGTTCACCAAAAATGAAAATTCTGTCATTAGTTACTCGCCCTCATGGCATTCAAAACCCGTAAGACCTTCGTTCATCTTCGGAACACAAATTAAGATATTTTTGATGAAATCCGAGACTGGAACGGATTTCTGACCCTGCATAGAAAGCCCAGAAAGGTAGTAAGGACATCATTAAAATAGTCCATGTGACATCAGTGGTTCAACTTTAATGATATGAAGCTACAAGAAAAAATTAACGACTTCATTCAACAATTTCTTCTCTTCCGTGTCAGTCTTCGACATGCGTTCACGAGAGTACCAATGCATGTGGAGCCGGCATTCTGATGTAGAACCCGGCTGTGCTGCCCTTGTTTGCAAGCAGAGGAAGATGCATGCATATGTCATGGTACTGTCATGAATGTGCGTCAAAGAAAAGAAATTGTTAAATCGTTATTTCCTTAAAGGGGTCATCGGATGCCCATTTTCCACAAGTTGATATGATTCTTTAGGGTCTTAATAAAAAGTCTCTAATATACTTTGATTAAAAATTCTCAATGGTTTTGTAAAACAACACCCTTTTTACCTTCTCAAAATCAGCTCTGCAAAAATCATCTCATTCTAAGGGGTTGTTCCTTTAAATGCAAATAAGCTCTGCTCACCTCGCCCATCTCTTCTCTCTGTGGAAAGACGATCTTGTTTACTTTAGCCGCATTTAGCCGCTAAACTTCCTAACTACCACGTTATAAGGAAAGGCGATCTCAAAGACTCATAAAAAAAAAAAACCCTTATACTCACTCTGCTGTAAGTGAAGCTGGATCACGAATGATTCGCGCGAACATAGATGGAGATATATATATCTACTGCATCTTCAGCGGCTCAGATGTCAGGAGTAAATGATGACCACTACGTTCATTATTACATCCAGCAACACAACACCTCAATCGCTCACTCGGAGATATTCTTGTCTAACTTACATCCCTGCTCTGGCATCAAAACAAGGAAGGTTACTGGACTGTGACAGCTGGTCTGAGGTAAGAACTCATGTCAATCAACTATTGTGGGAGCGGCCTCTGTCGGTGTGACGGCTCGATTTGAAAAAGGGGATATTATTTTTACAGATTAATTAAAAACCACTGCATGGATTTTAATCATTATAGGGTAGATTTGTACATACACTGCCAACACACATTAATGTTCAAACATCATGAAAAAGTGAACTTAGCATCCGATGACCCCTTTAAAAGTCGTTATCTCTGTTTTCTTTGCACAGAACGTTACGGTTGAACCACTGATGTCACATGGACTATTTTAACGATGTCCCAGACTACCTTTCTGGGCCTTGAACGTGTCAGTTGTGTTGCTGTCTATGCAGGGTCAGAAAATTTTTGGATTTCATCAAAAATATTTTAATTTGTGTTCTGAAGATGAACCAAGGACTTACGGGTTTGGAACAACATGAGGGTGAGTAATTAATGACAGAATTTTCTTTTTGGGTGAACTATCCCTTTAAAGCTGGAATATACCACATGATTTTTGACAGTGAGTCAGTCTGCAGATTTGAGTTGACAGACTTAATAGAAAAATCACACAGTGAATCATGGTCACAAACACAGACTTTTTAACTTTATACATTTTTTATAATAAATATTATTTTTTTAACTATTAAATATTTTGAGCCGATTTCAGAACACATATTGTTTTAATTTGTCACATGTCTCCTAGCACATTTCTTTGTGAGTTTGTTAGAATCGTAACAACTTTAAAGTCTGGTAGTGTGTGTGAACCTCAGTCGTTTATTGTATGATGGACAGTTTTTTCTCTGTAACTATTACAAAGTTGGTAAGTGTATGATGCCTAGTGTCACGTGTTCTGTTCCAGCCTTTAGTCACTGAAGTGTTAAACTGAAACATATTTGACCAGGCATTATATATATATATATATATATATATATATATATATATATATATATATATATATATATATACACACACACACACACATTGCATCCTTTTACCAAATGATCCACACCACCTAGTCAGTAAAGCAGAATTAATTTCACATACCGTTTACTTGTAGCTTTAGTATTTTTGGCTTATCTGCGAAAAAGCAGGAAAACACGCCATTGTCTGTTAATTTCAGATGGTTGAGTCTAATAGAGAAGTCTCCATTCCCGTACTGTGAGGAAACACTTTCTATTCGATCTTTGAATAACACATCCTGGTCTTTTGTTGAGAAATTGCCTTTTTCAATATCGCAAACAATCTTGCTGTCATTGTATCTCCAAAATACATCAATTTCATCTGGCTTGAGCACTCTTTCCTTGTATGAACACGGCAAGATGACAAAGCCTCCAACAACACCATATACTTTTTCATCTTGGTTTTGCAGAGACACTGGGGACGAGAATAACAAGCGAATAACAAGCAAACAACAAGCAGACTAAATTAAATAAATATGAATATGCCACATGTTAACTGAGGTCGGTGAATAGGCTACTAACCTTTGTCTATCAGATGAAGAAATAAATAAATAACCCAGCATCTGCACAAAGAAAGAAATGTTAATATTCGTCTGACATATATAGGTTCTTGTCTATGGGATTGCAACAGATTAAGTAATTCGTTTCTTTTTTATCTTTTACATTAAGGAAATTTAAAGACAATTAAGACGCATTGATTGTGGTAAATAATTGCGATTCATCAACATCAAGATTTAAGGTTAAAACGTATATTTTTATATATAATGTTTATTTATTGACATGACATTATATTTCCAGCTTCGATTTCGAGACAGCTCGTCATCACTTCTGCTAATTTTAAAATGTAATTAATATATGCGCCGTATTAAAAATTAACCAAGACTCCACTAAGCCATCTTATATTCTTAAGTGCAACCTACAAGTTATCAAAAATAAAAATAAAATCGCTTGCTCATTGCCATAGACGGAAGTAACACAAGAAGCATTGCTGTAAGACCAAAACCATCGCGATTATTTGAAACACAAAAATTGTAGCTTGCATACCTTACAAACATGGCGGACGTATATATTTGTTATTTTTTTCCTGTCGTTTTTCCTAATGTTAACCAAGTATACAAATGCGCGATAAAAACTGAAACTATTCAACCTCTACTGTTCTTCTTCTTGGTTTACTGGCGCATCGCATCCTATGTGCATATCGCCACCTAATGTGCACTCCAAATACCCACACTTGCCGTCTTGGCCAGAGCGCGTGCACGCGTCTAGAAGTAAGTGCGCAAGACTGTTCCAAGGCTATAGCGCCCCTAAAATTACTACTCAGCCCCCATAAAATTTGCGATCAGCTCCATAAACTGTATACGAGTTTGTGATCGCCTCAGTCCCCTTTAAATTTCATATGAAAACAGCAGCAGACTTCGGCTCCTCCCTGTCTTTCACCGTGTTCTTTTAGCGGCATCTAGCGGTGAGGATTCGAATTTCAACCAACGGCTAAGTCCCCCGCTCACCCCGCCCTTTCGAAACGCATACAGAAGCTACGGAAGCTGACACAGGACAAAAATGTCGTCCTCTGTTACACCTGACAGTAGCCAATCAAGCAATGAGGTTTCTGTACAAAGGTAAGTCAAAGAATTATATTTACTTAATTATTCAGTAAACCAATATGTTATTGCGAATATTATTGTTACTCATTGATCATTGTCTCAGGTTTATTCGCTGACTTTAGTTAGATTTTTTGTATAACAGTTAGTAGGGTTGGGCGACGTCTACCAAATTGGCATCGGACGAAGTCTACAGTGAAACATCATGAAAAGTGAAAGTGAAATTTCGGCCCCCTGATGCCCGCAATTTATATACAGTATAATTACTTAACGATATAACTGCGAGAGAAACTTCTTCGCGCGCATTTCAACGTGGTGACGACACGAGCGGCCTCTTAAGACACCAATGAAGAAGTAGAACAACGTACTGACGAAACGCGCTCTGTAGAAATTTGTCCGTTTAGGGCTACTATAGAAACATGGCGGCACTAAATGGCGACTTCCATGTAAGGGGACCCGCGGTGTATGTAGATATAAATTGCTCGTTCTAAGGTTATAAAATCATAACGGCTTATTATGTAAGGTCTTTACACACCTCTGAAAACATAGTTTTGTATGTTATATTGCATTTCTGCCAATACATTCTCCTAAATATTACACACTGCACCTTTAATATATCGAGGAGCGTCTCACTGCAGCCTGCGGTGGACACCCCGTAATGATGCTGAAAATTTAGCTTTGATCGCAGAAATATATTACACTTCAAAATATATTCAAATAGAAAACTTACATTTTGTGTTATTTTGGATCAAATAAACGCAGGCTTGGTGAGCAGAAGACTCTTCTTTTTAAAAAAAATAAATAAATAAAAAAAATAAATAAATTGTACTGTTCAAAAACTTTTGGCTGGTAGTGTATATTTTTGTAACATTTTAAATTGAATTATTTTTGTAAAATAATAAATATAAAATGCCCAAAGAAGTAATGCATGTCTTTTTGTTCATCTTTAAGTATGTGGAGGACCTGGACACATTTTATATCAAGTTGTGATGAACAAGGCCTGAAGGTCAATGTCATGTTACTTATTTAAACTATCAAAGCAATCAACCTCTATTTAGCCTATGTATGTGTAGCCTACTGCATATGGAGAACTGTTGATTCTGTCATTTAAATGTTAACATTTTATGATAAGTGGAACACATCTTTAAAAAAAAAAAAAAGAAAAAACTGACAATTAAACAATACCAACTTTTACAATAATTAGGGGCCAAGCACTGAAGGTGTGATGGCACCTATTGTATCCGTTAGCATTCTTTTTCTTCCGCTATTGAGTCTATGGCCGCCCATAGAACCACTTGTGGGAAAGTTGTGAAATTTGGCACACTGATAGAGGACAGTCTCATCATTAACCACAGCAAATTTGGAGTCTCTAACTCAAACTCTCTAGCGCCACCGCTTGTCCAAAGTTTCGATAATTTTATGCTAATAAGTTTTGAAACGTAAGGCACAGAATCAGCTTTTTTTTTTCCTCTGAATCCTCATGCCAAGTCAAATGAAGTCCAATTCAAAAACTGTAAGGTTTAGTTTTTTTTTTCTATAAATTCTTGTACGTAAAACCTACTTTTTCGAACTTGTCCTGGACAGTTTGTCTGATTTTCACCAAAATTGGCTCAGATCATCTTCAGACCATGCTGGCAAAAAGTTATGGAATTCAAATTGATTAGTCAAACCGTTGTCGAATAATGCTCGAACAAATTCTAAAAAAGCACGCAAAAATGGCTGTGAGAATGCCACCTAGTGGTCAGGAGATATGAAAAATGGCTAATTTTGCTTATAACTTCTGAAGGGTTTGGCCAAAATTCACAGCTGGTCTCTTTAGATTCAGTGCATCATCCCGAGTCAAACCATATCCAATTTTCCCATGTCAGCCATTTTGGGTGTCGGCCATATTGAATTTTGTCCAAAAATGCTATATTTTACGAACGCATTGACATATCAAAACGAAACTTGGTAAGTGTCTTCGGCACCATGCCCTGACAGTACTTACAAAGTTCGGGGGCAAAGTAATGAAAGTGATCTCATAGGGCTGCACGATTAATCCTACTTTTTATCATGATAATCATATTTATGACCCACGATCAGTTAATAAATATCGTCACGATTTTACAGTATAAAGACCAAACTGTTTTTTATGGGCAGAGTTTACGGATTGGACTGCGTCACTATGACGTTACTGCGTCTAGATTGCAAGCGCGCTTTCTGAAGCGGTAGAAGTCAATAGCAGCAATAACAGTCAGTCAGAATAAACATATGATGGCGGAGCAACGTGAGGAAGGTGCAGAAGTGCGATCATTAGTTCCTAAAAAGGGGTCATACTCAGTTGTCTGGAACTATTTTGGTTTCGAGGAATGTGATGTTGATCAGGTACGAGTCTTGTGCAAACTTTGCTCCTGTTCCATCCAAATGTCCCAAGGTAACACAACAAACCTCATCAACCACCTTAAAAGCCACCACAAAGTACACTATCAAGAATTTCAATGACTGAAGGCACAAACAGCAACAACAAAAAATTCCCAGCCATCGACAACACAGACAACAATATCAGGGACATTGTTTAACGCAATACCATATCTGCCTAGCTCGCAAAGACACCGGGAAATAACAGAGGTGATCACGTACCATATAGCCAAGGATATGTGTCCAATAAGCACCGTGAGCAGTGAGGGGTTTAAAAAAATGATCACAACACTTGATAAAAGATATAGCATTCCCTCACGCAACAATTTTTCCAATGTTGCGCTGCCCTCGCTGTATGCGAAATGCCGAAAAGAAATAGAAATAGAAATTCTCAGCCTTGAATATTTTGCTGCCACGACCGACTTATGGTCAAGCAGAACTGCGGAACCATATTTGAGCTTGACAGTTCATTTTATTGACAGCGAGTTTGAGATGACAAGCAAGCTTTTGCAAACTTCGTTTTTCCCACAAGACCATACAGCGGAGTTTATTGCAGCGGGCCTCAAAGAAGCGATGTCCGCTTGGGGCTTGGTGGAAGAAAGACTTGTGTGCATCACAACAGACAACGCAGCTAATATGATTAGGGCAGCATCTGTGAATAACTGGCCGAGGCTACACTGCTTTGGTCACAGACTTCATTTAGCCATCGGTAAGTTGTATGTTTTTTTCCAGATATATTGAAACAATTTGACAATTTAAAAATATTAATTGTTGTTGTTGTTTTAGTGATATTATAATGACACATTATAATGACAATGAGTCATATGTCTACAGTATAATAATCATCATTTTTATTCTGCTAATCTATCAAATTAGATACATTTAAAAGTTAAAAAAATATTTGATTAGTCAAATACTATTATGTTAATGTTTGTGAACCCAGATGAGTTTAGAATAAGTGAGTGTTTATTATTTATTAATAAATGTTTGATAATTGTCTTATGTAGGTGTATATAATTAGTGAAATAAAAAACTTTTTTTTATTTTATTTCTGATCAAAAGTTGCATAAACAACAAGAGTCTTCCTGTGTCTTACTGTTTTTTTTCTGATCATGTTTATTTCCTGAAGAGAATGCCATGAAGGATACAAGAATTGACCGGGCTGTGGGGCTCTGTAAAAAGTTGGTGAGCTCCTTCTCTTACAGCTGGAAGCATAAGAGAGAGTTTTTAGCTGCACAAAAGGAGATGAAATTTCCAGAGCACTCACTGAAAACAGAGTGTCCAACAAGGTGGGGATCATGTCAGGCCATGATAGAGAGAATCATCGAGCAGCAAAAGGCCATTGCACATGTCCTGTCCTCTGACAAGAAGTCTTGTCATCTTATCCCAACATGGCAGGACATGGATGTACTAGAGGCAATCAACAAATCCTTGCACCCTCTAGTTAATTTTACAGATGCACTGTCTGGCGAGAAGTACGTCAGCGTGTCATTTGTTAAGCCAGTTCTTCATCTTTTCAACGCATCAATCTTGAAAGTTAAGGATGATGATACTGACCTGTCAAGAGCAATCAAGTCTAAAATTTTGGAGTACCTAAATGAAAAATACAGTGACCCAGACATCCAAGCTCTATTGGACATGGCATCTACGGTGGATCCACGATTTAAGATGAGATACACGGCTGAGAACAAAACAACAATTCAATCCAGACTCAAATCTGAGATGCAGACTTTGGCAATGATGGTAATAAAAATGAGCTGCACTGAGATTTATATTAGTGTTTTGAGTCTCAGTTAGTTAAATTTGTTCTAAATGCCTTTTTCTGTGTTTAGGTGCCACCCCAAGAAACAGCACAAGAGACCAGCGAGGAGGATGCTGAAGCTGGATGTGCCCCAAAGAAAAAGATGACTTTAGGAAGCTACTTTAAAACTGCAGAACAAGCCTTGCCACCTAACAACCAGGAATCCAGTGTAGCCTGTGAGCTGGAATCTTATTTGCAGTCAAGCTACCTGGATAGTGAGGGGGACCCATTAAAATGGTGGAAAGAACATGAAAAGATCTACCCAAGGCTTTTAAAAGTGGCAAAAAAATACTTGTGCATACCAGCCACAAGCTCTCCTTCAGAGAGGGCTTTTAGTTCCGGTGGAAATGTAGTTACTTGCTTGCGGTCTTCCCTAAAGCCCGATCAAGTTGACAGGCTTGTGTTCTTAGCCAAAAATCTGTAACATGTTGTAAAATTTTATTCTTATTTGATTTTATTACAAGTTGATGTAAAAGAGGCAGTTTAATATTTTATTTATTTACCACAGCTAAGAAAAACTCTCCATTCTAAACATGTTCGGTTTGTTTATTTTTCTTTATTTGTGGCTGTAAAGTGCAATAAGAATACACAAGTGAATAAAAGTTCATTACCAAAGGAATAATCGTCATTTTTAATCGTGATAAAATTTTTTATCTGTTATCGTGCAGCCCTATGATCTCAGTAGATTCCTTGCCAAGAACACTGATGCCATAATTGGATAAACTTCCTGTCTGCCATTTTGATTAATCTTGAAAACCTACTTTATCAAACTCCTCCTAGACCGTTGGTCTGATTTTCACCAAATTGGATGATTTGGTGTTTTATTTTATTTTTCAATCTAATATCATGTGGTTGTGTGTTTAAATTATGCATGAATATCCTCAAGCACTATGCCAGTGTGATATATGCACGAGATATGTGATTGTTGTCATATTTCTATAAAAATCTAAAATGCACGTTTGTATTAAAGTAAAAATGGATGATAAATACACCTTTCGTATGGAATTAAATAGCAAGCACTTTGAGTGTCTTGTTCATCATATTTGTTTTCATATAAAAACAACAGAGCTGAAATTATATCATGTTCATCAGCAACACGGGTGTGATAACGCGATATCCGCCTTTGATCTCGTAGGTATCAGTTCTACTTCAAGAGGTCAGAATTCTGTCCGTCTTGACTAAGTGTAGTGCACATCCCCGGTCTCCTCAATTGCGGGGCAGACATGCTTTTGAGGAAAAGGACTCCTCAAGGACAGTGGAGGCTGCACCCAGAGTCAGTTTGGATGATTTGGGTCCGCTACGGGAGAGCGGAGGTGGATGTGTTAACCACAAGTGAGAATGCGCACTACCCGCTGTTCTTCTCCCTGTCTCACTCCCCTCTGGAAGGGGACGCTCTGACATCGCACTGGCCAGCAGCCAGGCTGTATGCGTTTCCTTAGGTCAAGATATTGATATGCAAGATCAGGGAGGAGTAGGCTTCAGTGATACTCATCGGCCCGAACTGGCCAAACCAGCCTTGCTTCCCGGACCTGACAGAGCTGTTGGTGGCGCCGTCATACATAATTTTTTTACGACTGAAGAAAGAAAGACATGAACATCGTGAATGACAAGGGGGTGAGTAAATTATTTGTAAATTGTTGTTCTGGAAGTGGAGTTCTCCTTTAAAGAGGTCATCAGATGCCTATTTTTTACAAGTTGATATGATTTTTTAGGGTCTTAATGAAACGTCTACAATATACTTTGTTAAAATTTCTCAATGGTTGTGTAAAACAACACCCTTTTTACCTTGTCAAAACAAACGATTTGCGTGAACATAGACAGATATATATAAATTGGGAGGTGCATTCCATTCACAAACAAATGTAATCTACTGCATCTTCAGCGGCTCAGATGTAGGGAGTAAGTGATGACCACTACATTCATTATTACATCCAGCAACACAACACCTCAATCGCTCAATCAGAGATATTCTTGTCTAACTTCCCTGCTCCAGCATCGAAACAAAGAGGGCGGACTGTTACAGCTGATCTGAGGTAAAACGCTCATGTCAATCAACTATCGTGGGA
Source organism: Cirrhinus mrigala (assembly GCA_036247105.1). Lineage (NCBI taxonomy): Eukaryota > Metazoa > Chordata > Actinopteri > Cypriniformes > Cyprinidae > Cirrhinus > Cirrhinus mrigala. Next base: position 46,707,938 of record CM070011.1, read on the forward strand.
GCGGACTCTGTGGGTGTGACGCCACAATGACAGGCATCTGAGAACGGCTCGATTTGAAAAAGGGGATATTATTTTTACAGATTAATTAAAAACCACTGCATGGATTTGTATCATTATAGGGTAGATTTGTACATACACTACCAACACACATTAATGTTCAAACAACATGTAAAAGTGAACTTAGCATCAAATGACCCCTTTAAGAGCTCTTTCACAGCCAGGCCGTGTCAAAATGGAGGCTTTCTCACTGGATTGTGGAGCTATTGTGGCTGTTAATATGAGCCAACGTTTGGAATGCTCTTTGCACATTAGGGCCCACTCGACAAGGGCTATCGCCTCCACCTGGGCGTGGTCAAGAAGTATGTCTATTCAGGATATATGCTGCCAGCTGCCTTTCAGGGAACTGAGGTTACGATAGTAACTGGAGATGCTATTATGAGTGGGAAACTCAAAATTTTCTTTAAGCCCTGAGTTTCCGAGTTGCGGGTGTGTGAGTAAACGTGTTGGATACAATGAACGCAGCCAAAGTCAATAGAAATGGTAGCGTCTGTATTGACGGTAAATTTGTTGAAATGAATAAAATGATTTTTTTTTTTAAATATACAATAAAACTGTATAAGTTACATATACAATATATTACATTTTTGTATAATTACCATAGAATATACGATTCAGTCATAATAGTCAACTCGTAAGTACAAACGCCCCAGGTGGACTTGAACGCAGTAATAATAACAACAAAGCACAGTGTGCTTAAAGCACACTAAATCCACTCTGGAGCAGTATTCGAGGCTCCGTAAATGAGTACTTCTCTCATTTTCTCCTGGGCAAGGGCGATTTTGAAGTTGTAGGAGAAAATGAGATGGGAGTTTTTCAACATACCCTAACTGTCTTGAATGGGAGTGCACAGAGTAGGCATAATGACTGTAAAGGTGTGAGTGAAACGAGAGGCGAACGGATCCATCTGCGAGCTTTTATTAATAGGACGAGACAAAAACATGGTCGAACAGGCAGGGTCAAACAGTAGCAAACAGGTACATCAAAGGCAAGATGTAGAGAATAATCCAAGAAACGAGCAAGAGTCCAATAGGCAGGCGGCAAGACAGTCGAGAAGAGATGTCCAGGCGAGGGAACTAAACACAGGGAACTAGGAACTTGGGAACAAGGAAACTAGGGAAAGCTAACAATAATAATAGCAACAACACTCCGTGGCTTGCAAGGGGAGAGACCGGGGCTTTTATAGCGCCACTGATTGGTCACGGGTGCTGACTCAATCAGCGCGCTGAGTGATGGGGAATGTAGTCCGGGGTGTAGTGCAACAGTCTGTGTGAAATGATAGGGTGAAAGCGACATCTGGTGGTGAGCGGACCGCAGAACACTGACTTGTCTTTCGTAACAAAGACAAGCGTTTGTGGTTAAAACATGTACAAATATTAACTTATTTATGAAAATGGCTGATCATTTCGCTAACTAAGGCCCTTCTTTCTTGGCTGGGATAGTTTAGAGTCCTTTGAAGCTGCATTGAAACTGCATTTTGGAAGTTCAAACTCACAGGCACCATTGAAGTCCACTATATGGTGAAAAATCTTGGAATGTTTTCCTCAAAAAAAAAATTCTTTATGACTGAACAAAGAAAGACATGAACATCTTGGATGACAACGGCGTGAGTAAATTATCTGTAAATTTTTGTTCTGGGAGAGAACTAATCCTTTAATTTTATTTTTCTGCACTTTGCATGATACATTTCTTTAAAAGGTTAGCTATAAATAACACTGTCACAATGTAATATGCTAACATGACCATACATATAATTCTGTATCTGCTTTAAGTCACATAGTGCTTACTTCTCTAATTTTTTTTTTTTTTCAATGTAGTTTACACACATCATACAATTAATGAAAAACAGACACTTTTCTCATTCATTGTTGTATGAGCAGCATGAGAACATGTACAAACATGAAACTAGAAACAACCATCGACACTTAGACTTGGAGTTTTGTTAAAATAGGAATCAATTGCACAAAAAAGATGCTAAATTATTAACATGACAAAGACTTTTGTAAATGTATAGGCAAAAGTAAAAGTGTGATTCACCAGCCAGACATATGAAACAAACACATTGTCTAAATATGGTATTAGCTTTTGCCTCATTATTACAATGAATTTACAGCAAAATAAATTGCTAAATGTCAAAGACACTAAAGATTTGCTCCCAATATGCACTTATTTACTGGTAATGAATTAAATCTATAACATTCATAATTTTCAAATACACAATCAAATACACAACTAACAAAACCTTATAGTAAAGCTCAGCATTCTTCCACAATAATCAGTTGAGCAGCAGAAGAGGACAGCAGTTTGTAAGTGTTTTGTCTTGTTTTCTCATTAGATTTCAGCTCAGTTGTCGTTCTTAGGAAACATTGTTTTGCATACTGTGTTTTGGCGTGGTAAACGCGTTCTCATGTCGGGTTTGTTCTCGTTATCGCGGAACTTTCCATTTTCGGTTTGCTAAGTAGTATTAGGCAAGTATAAAATTGGTTAGTACACTGCGGCAGCCCTAGTGTGAAGACCGACGAGTGTAAAGATGATCGACTCAACCTTGCACGACTCCACTGAGCAAGAACACAGACAAGACACTTGAGTATTGCTTTTCTCCCCTTTCTTTACTTTTTGTACAGCTTGTTCTTATCTTGTTTAGTCAATTGTACTTAATATGTGCTTTCAAATCTCTACTACTACTACTACTAACACCCGGAAAGCACAAACTGGAGGTTGGAGGCAGGCCAATCCTAATAATCTATGGCCTGTCCCTCTGTCCTCTACTACTTTACTCTCTATTGCAACTCTAATTTTAAACTCTAACTGAGACCTAGATCAAACCTGAGGACACTGCCACTCCTGCAGCCCTCTCCACTAATTTCACTTTTTCTCACACCCTTTACATGGTTGTGACGGGTGGAGGTACTTGTCTCCTTATTTCAAAGGAATGGAAATTCAATGTGTTACTATCAAGCTTGCCCAAGGATGGTACTCCTCTGGTACTGCTCGGTGACTTCAGCATCCACCTAGAAAAACCCCAGGCTGCTGACTTCAACACACTTTTCACTTCATTTGACCTCAAAACTCTACTGACCTTAGTGTATATCAGTCACTCCTCTCTTTCTTCTCTGCTAATGTCTCCACTGCTAAAATTACATACTACCACAATAAAATTAACAACTGTTCTGACTCTCACACACTTTCAAAACTCTTCTCTATCCTCCTCCCCCTCCTCCTTCGTCAGCTCTTACAGCTGATGACTTTGCAATCCTCTTCACAAATAAAACAAGAACCATCATTGACCAATTTCCCACACCACAAACTGATGATAACATCATAACAACAAATACACACTCTCTCACCACCTTTTCTCCACTCTCAGAGATGGAAGTTTCCAAACTTATCCTTTCCAATCATCCCACTACTTGTCCACTTGATCCTATCCTCACCCACCTCTTTCAGGCTATTTCTTCTTCGGTCATACCTGCACTTTCTCACATTATCAACACCTCTCTTCACACTGGTAAATGCTGTATTTTTTACAGCATTTAAGCAGACTCGGTTAAGCCCACTGCTAAATAAAAAAACTCTTCTCTAAATCCAGCACATTTAGAAAACTACATCTATCAAACTACTTCTATTCATTGCATAAAACACTTGAGTGAGCTGTGTTCAACCAACTCTCTATGTTTCTTGCACAAAACAACCTCCTGGACAACAACCAATCTGGCTTCAAAAGTGGCCACTCAACTGAGAGTGCCCTACTCTTGGTTACTGAGGCCCTGAGACTGGTGAGTGCAGCTTCCAAATCCTCAGTACTCATCTTGCTGGATTTGTCTGCTGCTTTTTTTTCTGACCTTGGACCATTGATGTTGAAGTGAAGCATTCATTATTCAAACCTTTCCTAAATGGTTAATTTCCCTGGCCATCTAGTGGTTATAAAAATGAATAACACCTTCCAAAGTACTGTGTTCCATTACAGCACATCTGGTTCTACAAATGATTCTTTGTTTTATTATATTTTATATAAATAATGGTCATTGTCAAACTCATTCATTTGTGTCAGTGTACTGGCACTAAAATAAATAAAACAAATTCATAAATTAAATCTATGATTTGTTTATTTTAACTCTGCCATAGTCCTTAGACTGTAATTTCATGGCCAAAGTTTATTTTTGAGCTCAATATATAAATTATGATTAAAATAATAATAAATAAAAATGCTAACACAATAAAATGTCATTTGATTTAAAGGAAAAAGCACTGAGGTCCGCTTCACTTGAACCAGATACAGAAGCAATCACGTGGTTTTCAGGCGAATGAAACCTCGGGCGTCATAGATCACATGCTTTTCTCAAAACTAATCAAGCTCTGATACAGTGCTTCATGTGAAATGTGTTGTTTTTATTGATACAAGCTTCAGAGCTTCTGTGTTGAACGTAACAGCACTATGTTTGCCTTGTTTTTGATCATTTGCTGCCTGACATTTGGTTGTTTTGTTGGATTACTCTTTGCATTTGCCTTGGATCTTATAGTTTGCTGGTGTTCGACGCTGCCTGTTTGACCATGCCTTGTTTAAACAAACCCTGCATTTAGATCATCAATTCTATAGTCACGCTCCACATTGCACATACATTGAAATAATTTGTCAATCTTGACAAAGTTTGCTAGTGTCAGTCATTTACATTTATGTTTGAAAATTAAGAGGCAGCACAATTAGTCTGGTTGCAGAGAAGACGAAAAATAAGAAAGAAGATAATAAAAGGAAAGGAGTAAGATAAGGGTAGGTCTAGGTGTGGAATTTTTAGAATATATTTGTTGATATTGCGGTGGGGAAAAATAAATCTATGTATTGGTTGAAAAGGTTTTGATTCTTTGTTCTATAAAGTTGTGTTCTTTTGAACTGGAATCTGTTTAACATTTCTTTACTCAATACATTGTTATTGTGTTTGTTTTATTTAATTTAAATGCTCAAGTTTTTTTTTAATGTTTACTTGGTAAAAATATAAAAACACTAAAGTTTGTTTATCTTTTCAACCTGTATTGTTGTCATTTATTTTAAATTATGATAATTATCATTGTAGCATCTGGACCAATCAGACACAGTTATTTGTTACATTTAACAAAGAATCTTCAAAACCAACAACCCCAGCTATATGCTGGAGTTTTGGAGACAACCCCCCAAAGCAACGAACACCCTGAAAGGGTTCCGTTGCCAGGGTGACCATCTGATAAGAGGTTTTATTGCCCGCAGGAATGCACATCTGCCCATGCTACATTTGCCATCGGAAAGACACAATGCCCATAGGCTCTTTCCTATTCATTTACAGACAAACCTTTCTTTGACCTTCCTATCACACATAGCCCAGGTCATTGTGTACAGTATTACTGCATTGTATTTTAATTTTGTCTGTTGTATTTGTATTTGTCGGAACTCTAAGCTGCGCCAGGCCTTGCGGCCTTGTCTTTCCATTCTCCAAAGACCACAGGACTTCAGCTGGGTCCCTCTCAGCTCTTGGTTCTTCTTCAATTGTCACATGGGAAGAAACTCCCAGTCACCATCGAGTCAGAACATCTTTGGAGTTCATCACTCTTCGGACCCGGAAGAACGTGATCGCGATTCCAAACCACCACTGCTCCAAACCATCGAGACTTTCACCCGAGACTGCATTCGGACACTTGTTCATCGACCAAGGCAATGCAAGTATCGTACATTTAACTAAACAAATAGAGGTTTAGTATAAGCTGTAGACAGCACTGATGGTTTCACTCAGGTGGTTAACTGACTCTTTTCATAGCTACATTCTCTGGTCTCTCTAACTGCTTCTCACTGACCCTTCCCCCATGTATGAATGATTTTATGTTTGTTTGTTTAGATTAGTTATGTGTTAGTCCTTCGTTAATAAACTCTTGTGCACAAATTACGTGAGTTTGATTCTGATTCTGCCTTGCAAATTAATGTCCCTTTACGATTCCGATTCGAGCTACATGCTCTAATGCAACAGTACTTTAAGAAAATTATTTCCTGTGACCAAGAAAATACCATTTCTTAGAGTTGATATAAAAATTATACTGAATGTTCGCTGGACGAACAGATTAGTTAATGGAAAATTAATTCTGCTACAGTTACTACTGGCAGCTGATATAAATAATTGTAATTAATCAGAATTGATTGTAATTATTTATATACATTTCCCTTTGAGCTAAATCGCAACATCATATATAAACATATTTGATACTTCACTTGGGTAACTCTGCCTGGCTGCATTTCTTGAATCAAAATGCATAATACTTAAGATGCAGGCTCACACTACAAAAATCTTATTTAAAAAAATCAGATTTTTTCCTAGTACAAAAATTACAATACAATATATTTATAAGAAACCTGACAAGACTTTTATAAGTATGTCAGAATTTAAGCTTTAATGTATGTTTAACAAGCAAAAACATACTAGTAAGGTCTGATAAAAACAAATTAACTGTTTTTATTTCTGGTTTTCATTTCCCATTTGGCCTAGAATGGTTCAGTTCATACTGTGATATGTCTTTACCAAATAATAAAATAATAAAAATAATTTATATAATAATAAAAATTCTGTTCTCCACACAGAGAAATGGAGCTTCTGAAGTGCTAACTAGTTGAAAATGCACTTGTTTTTTTCTTTTTCTTCTTTTTTCAGTGCATACTATATAAAACTTTGTAATTTTAATCAAATAAAGTCTGTATTTGTATCTTTACTTACAGGTTGCGAGTTCTGTGCTGGGTCCAGTACCATTTTTCCCTCGGTGTAGTGCTACCCATATTTGTTTTCAAAGCCTGTTTTATATTGTGACAGACTCACGATCAAGACCAAAATGACGGAACATAAACATGGTCTGTCTACAGTTAGCAGTGGCATGTACTTCCCCTGTATTATTGACTTCATTTTATTTAAACAGTCAGGCGTGTTTGTTGAACTTAATTTTGTTCCTCAAATAATGTTTTTAGTTTCGGTTTACTCTAGTCCCTAGGAATCCACTGTGAAGTTAAGATGTTATTTAGCCTACATTTTTTCTCCTTACAAATTAGTTTGATGCAGGTATGCTTGGGCTGTCCAAAAAAAATATTATATCATAGAGTTGTTTGAGTTGGAGGTAAATTATAAATGCAATATGCATTATTTAAAGTTTCAGAAGTGACAACTGCATTTAAATATAGAGTGAATCCTAAATTACTTTATTTGTGTGGGTGGGCAGTGTCCTACCAAAATTTTTATCCACTAGAAAACACAAACCTATAAATCTGTGGTGAAAAATGAAACTGCAGCATGCTGTAACTGAGAGCTATTTGGCACTCTTATTTTCACATTACCTTGTATAGTCTAAGCCAGGGGTGCTCAACCCTGGTCCTGGAGATCGACTTTCCTGCAGAGTTCAGCTCCAACCCTGACCAAACACACCTGAACCAGCTAATTAGGATCTCAAGAACCGCTTGATAATTACAGACAGGTGTGTTTGATTAGGGTTGGAACTAAACTCTGCAGGAAAGTCGATCTCCAGGAACAGGGTTGAGCACCCCTGGTCTAAGCCTTGCACCAAGACCATATTGTCTGGTTCAGCTATATCACTTCTTTTTTTTTTTTTCCTGTAAGAGCGTTTGCAGCCATTTGTAAATGTAATGTTTTTGGCTTAGGGTGTCATCCACTCCCAGCTATTTTTAGCTGTACAAAACAGTTAGTTTTGCTGCTTGATATTGCAAACTGATGTTTCTTACCATATTATTTTAATATATTGTCTTATTTAGAAACACAATGTGTTGAAGCACAAGAAATTTTACTGTTTGTTGCACTTTGTTATTCTTTTCGCTACTTTCCTACTGCAGCTACTGAAGCTACATTGACAGAAAACAGCTTACTTCTGCATTGAAAAATAAAGTGGATGGTCTGCCTTAGGTCAGTTACTAGTTGCCATGTCTGTTCTTCCTTAGCATGGTCTAGGCTATGTGGAGTAGGATTTAAAATTACAGTATACATGATTATGTGAATAGTATAAAATAGGCCCATGTATTTCTGTTGTGTTTGTTTTATGTTTGTTCTGAGTTTAGATTATGACTTTCTTTACTTAACCTGAATTTCTCCAGAACTTGTTCAAAATAAACATTCAGAGGAAACACTACATTAAGGCAATTCTAAGATAGCATTATATGTGTGTGTGTGTGTGTCTTAGAGCCTGCAGTCAACATTAGAGTGTCACTCTAAGGCTGAATTGGGCAAAGATATTAGACCTCTACTAAAAATTGTATATGTTCAGCAATTAAAATATAAGCTTACTAAGGGTTTATCACAGCATGTTGTTAGCAATTTAATACTTATTGTAATGAATGGGGTTATTGTTTAGATGAATTAGATTCAGGCATCTTCACTTTTCCTAGGCTTAATTGGGTGTTGCTGCTGTAACATAATTAATATATGGGCAATTAAATATGTAAGTGATAGAATAAATTTTCCTTCCAGATGAATCTCTTTTACTGGGATTCTGCATTTTCACTTGCATTGCATTGTCACTTATTATTAAGTTTCAACTAAACTTACAAAATATTATTTTAAGTAATTCAATTTTTAAGTTTTCACATAACATCACACCTTTATAGGAAGGCCCACCTGGAGGACAAAACGAAGCTTTGCTCCACTGACCGCCTGTGTTTTTATGCAGTTTGCATTAAGTAGTAATGCAGTAAAGCACAGATAGCCTATTAAAAGGCAAAATTCAGTAAAGACCTTCACATTAAATGGTTGCCCATAGAAAACCATTAGGCTATAAGGAAAACACTGAACCATTAAGCAAATTGCGTTCATATTCTGGGCTCATCTGCTTAAGTAAACTATGCATCATTAATATGGTGTTTACTGAATTTGATCCTTTAATATCTGGAAACAGATGGAAAATAAACACACTTGTGCTGCAGTTCTATTGATGTTTTGCCCTCCAGGTTGTCGAGCCGGTCACGTGACTGAAAGCTATGAATAGTAATAAACATCTGTGCTCCATTATTTATATTTTTTTAAAATATTAATAAAATTATTAAAAATAAAATTCTTTATTTTACTTAAAATTTAAACTATACCTATATACTGTATCATAGGCATTTGGTCTTTGTATAAAAAAATTGAGATTGAAAAATAAAATGAAATAAAATAATAAAATAAAATAATTTTACATTCAATAATAAAATACATTCAAATGTATGAATGTTGAACCATTCTTTAACCCTTTAACTTTATCATGTTTGATATGTCAATCACTAAAACCTCAAACTGAACGTAATCACAACTTAGCTGAAAAAAAAAATAGTACACAACATACCTTCTGTTTTTTTTTATTGTATTTATTATTATTATTATTAATTATTATTATTATTATTATTAGGCCATTTTAGGATAATTTTAGAAATGTCCACCTTTATTTTGTGCTTCTGTGTATTTTTGCTGTTAAATCTTTAGTGATTTTTAATGTAAAAAACTTTATTTAGAGATATAGAGCGCAAATTGATAGGACTATTTATATGTGTTATATGTGAGTGGTCTGCTGTAGTGTTATAAATAACTTAGATCAGAATTTCATCTGCAACAAATTGCATATTTTTGATCAGTTTGGGCCTCTGATTAAAATTGAACTGCATGTTTTTTGGTTTGTTTTTTCCTCATATAATACAATGTGAACTATGATCTATTAAATGGTGCAACACTAAACTTTTTTCTCTCTTTTTTGTGTAATGTTTCAATAAAATTTCTTTTCTGACTACTACTTCATATGTCAGGATTTACAGGGATAAAACGAATGGAAATTAGCAGCTGAAAAAGAGGACAAAGAATGTGTATTTAAAAATAATAATTAACTATATAATTATAACTATAATAATAATAATAATAATAATAATAATAATTCTATCTGGATTTTAAGTCTGTTTCAGTTATGCATGTTAGGTTTTACAAAATACATTGCAGAATGTATTTTTTTGGAAGTCAGAAAGTAAGATGATCTGTTTTTATCAGTGGTGGAGGGTAAAGAAGGGTAGAGTAGTGCTGACATGTTTGAACATATTTGACTCCACTCTGACCATTTCAGGCACTAAAGAGAAGCATGAGTAGCACAAGCACAAACCTGTAAAGTCTGATCAACTGGAATGCTGGAATCTCTACCTGGACTTTTGTTTAAAAGTAACTAAAATGCGCATGAAAACAGCTTAAGCGAAATTTACCAGCCAAGCACATGGCACACTGGGACAAATACTATAGTACAGTATTAGCTATTAGGGTGTTCTTGTAGTCCAAGACAGTATATGGTGCTAACAAAGCTCAGGTCATAGGTTTATTGTTATTTTACCAAGCTGGGTTACAACCCACCAGCTACTTTGATATAAACGTCCTTGCACCCAATGACAAAATTAAAATAAAAACTGAAGACGTACTCCACAGTTGAACAAAATATTTTCCTCCACTTCTTTGGCACAGTATATTAACTGATTTCATGAATTATATTAATGGTTTTTAAATATAAAACATTAAGGGTCAATTAATCCAGTAACAAAACTTAATTGTAAACTCCAAAACATTCACATCAAACACTCTTCCAAAATTATACAACTGTACAAAAGAAAATCACCTACCGGATTGTTACAGGAATCTGTTCAGCACTAAATGCCAGACCATAAGCTAAAAAACAAGATCAAATCATTCCACATCTTCTCTGAAGAAGAAAAAGAAGAAGAAAAAAACTGCTATTCTCAAAGCAACCACTTTCATACATTCTGTACATGTAGCCCCTCCTTCACAAACAATAAAGACACCCCATTTACATTCTGGGCATGTAGATCTGTCTGATTTGTTTTTCTATTTAACACATATTTTAATATTTTACATTGGAAAAATAATTTTATTCCCCTGTGCACTTATAATGTTGAATTATTTTAATTGTTTATTTGTTTGCACCAAGTGACATTTATGCTTTAAATTAAATCTAAATATAAGTGTCAACTTTATGTTAACACATAATGAATGTGATAAAAATTTAATCTAATTAATTGTACAGTATGAATAATCACTGTTCCATAAAATTATCACTGTGCTGTTTATTACAATGCACAAGAAGAAGAAGGTTCAAGTTAAAACAGATAACATACAGGTAAATCCAAATATATCAGTGTGTGAAGCAACACAATGTAGCCTAACCATATAAGACCTGACAAACTAAAGCTGAATAAACGTCAGCTACATACAACAGTAAACATTTATTTCAGTCAATTATCGACCAACCGAGAGAGAGAGAGAAGGCGAGAGAGAGAGAAAGAGAGAGATGACAGTTGTGTGTGTGTGTGTGTGTGTGTGTGTGTGTGTGTGTGTGTGTGTGTGTGTGTGTGTGTGTGTGTGTGTGTGCGCACACGCCTGCATGCTGTGCGTCTTCGTGTCTCTCTCTACAAATAACGAACTTATTCAAAAACATCGGTTTTACCACTGAGGAATATAATATATAGGCTATTTTATTAATAAGAATTGGGGGAAGCGCTGACTCTCTGTGTGTGTGTGTGTTTCAGTCAATTATCGACCAACCAAGAGAGAGAGAGAGATGACAGTTGCGTGTGTGTGTGTATGTGTGTAGGTGTGTGCGTTTGCTTGCATCAATTAAAGAAGCAGCATTAATATAGAATGGTGATTAAACTGACTTGGAACTACCTGTTTTACTGTTTTACTGTTTTACCCCTCTTTGTCTGCAAAAATTAGTAACATTGCTTACTTATAGGTTGTGGGTTTTCTGACGGAGTTTTGCTCGCAGTGTTGTACTCCACATATTTTAATAACAAACTGTCTGCAAAACCTGCTTTATACTGTAACAGATGCAAAACAATCCTTAATAAAAAAGGGAAAAAAAATGAATGAACAGCCATGGGCAATCTCACTTTGTTTAAAGAATTACAGCTAATCAAGCTCTTGCATAAGCCTACTAAAAACTTCCTGACAGGAGCATTGAGGCAAGTTGGTGTTAAACTCTGCAGGACACTGACCCTCCAGGACCGAGTTTTGGCACCCCTGGTGTAAAGCCTGGAATTTACCCCAAAAGAAGAATGCAATACAACTCGTGGCTTGATTCAGCTTAGTAATATATAATCAATAATATACAATTAATATATAATCAGACTAAAGTATCATGGCCAACTACATATGTGAAACAAATATTGAAATAAGCAATTGTAAGTAAAGTCATTTGTTTTTACCCACAAACAACAGAAAATTTCTAACTTAGTTTTCATTTTTCTGTTAAAATAATAGTAATAATAATAGTAATAGTAATAGAAATAATAAGCATTTCAGAATGTCCCAAAACATCTTGAACTAAGCACTGACTATATTTCTTTATACTTGAGTCCAAGTTTAAAATAAAGCTCTATGAACCACTCCATTGTGAACGTACAGAGCTGTATAACCATTGCAAGGTGTAAAGTAAACAGGAATTGTTTGTCAGAACTCAACTGGTTTTGCGAGGGAACACAAAAACAGCTCATTTACAAGTTGTCCTGGTGTAATGCTAACCTATGGGGAAACAGAACAGGGTAGGGAGTTGTGCATGTACACATGATGCGATTGGTTGTAATACCTCTGTAATATCTCTGTTGGTGTGATTGGACTCGACGGTTGCAGGTAGTGATGGAAGAAAGAACCTTTGCGAAGCTTCGAATCAATTGAACCAATTGCTTTGCAAAATGATTACATCTATCTATCTATCTATCTGTCTGTCTGTGTCTAAATGCATTGTGTCATTTAAAATATGCTGGTGAATAAATTACAGATAATTCCTTCATATTAACATATAGAGTACACTGTGCCCATAAATAGGAATAGGCAGGCTATGTAGAGAAGCGGCATCATTCACCTATTCGTCGTTGGATCTACGGTACGGGCAGCGGTCTCTCCCTTCTCTAACACAAGTGTTGTGAGAGTCCCCTAGGTGCTTCAACGGCGATCAACAAGAGAAGATTCTTTTCTGAAAAAGCTAATTTTCTCTAAAAGAGCTACACGGTACGGATTGTGTGTTTACATCATGTCTTTCCGTCTGTGTCTTTCTGGTTGCGGTTTCCACCTTTCCTTTAATGATCAGCACAATCACTGCGTTCACTGTTTGGGCTATGAACATGCTGACGCAGTGCTCGCTGAGGGTAATTGTCAGGCTTGCAAGGACATGCCCTTGAGTACACTCCACTCAAGAGCCGTGTTCTTTGTTAAGATTCTGCGGCTCACTTCAACTGCTTCCAGCTCCAGTCCTTCTACTTCCGGGTACGAGGCTGCAGCGATGTGTGTTGAAGAAGAGGGAGAGGAAATGAGTGATGTTTCGTCGAGTACCGCCCCGCAAACTGCTCACCCTGTGTGCTCACCGGTCGAGCTTCCGGATGATTTTGACAGTTCGTCTCAGTACAGACTGGATCTTTTATTCGGAGCTCCTGCTGAGGAGGAGGGGATTTCTGCAGCATCGGAGGGAGGGCGTGAGCAATTTGAAGCTGACGCCTCTTCTGAACTCGCCTCTCCGGTGGCTGAGTTTTAGTCGGTGGTGGAGGCTGAAATGGCCGCCGTGCTTCAACAGGCAGCCAAGGTGATCATGCTGGACATATCCTGCCTCGGAGTGCAGCAAGCGCCAGCCCATATCCGCCGAGGCAGCAGTCTCCACCTGCTCCACATCCCCTGCAAGAACAGCTCAGGCCCCGCAGCAAGCCGGTCCTGCAGCCAGACTCCCCCAGGGGTCCAGTTCTCGCAGGAAGGTAGCTCCGCCAGCCCGTCCACAGGCCACAAGGAACCCTCGTCAGGCCTCAAAGCATTCCTGAGACGGGCAGCCCAGAGGAGAGGGACCGACTGACTTGCCTGGATCTACACTCGACGAAGGGACAAGCGTTGGATTCGGCTCCATTCTGGCTGTCTGCCACCCGGTAGACAGCCACCACATGGTCAATAAAAGAGAATTTCCTTTTTTACTGGGCGTTATTCGCAGCATTCCCAACCCTCCACGCAACGGGCGGATGCTGTTTCCTCCAACCAGAACATGTGCTGGCACACCTCTTGTGTTCCCCCATGTTCCCCCATGTTCTGAAACAGCAAGGGAGATCCTCTGATTGGTTTCCTCCAAACGAACTCGCTGGGCAAAACAGCCAGTGGTCCTCGGTGCTTCTTACCTGCAGCCACAAACCATTCTGCCAGCCACAGTGCCCCCACTCCAGGAACATTGGGTGTAACTCCTTTGAGACACCTAGTGGAGAGTTTTCTAGATTGGCTGAACCTCCCTAATCCCTCTCGCTGGCTTCTCAATACCATTCGACTCAGCTATGCGATCCAATTCGCAAGACACCAGCCCAGGTACCGCAGCGTTCTCTTTACCTCAGTCCGAGGCGAGAGCGCTGCGGTCCTTCGTGCGAGATCGCAGTCCTTCTGGTGAAGGATGCAATAGAGACTGTCCTCTCAGCCAAAATTAAGAAGGGGTTTTACAGCCCCTACTTCAATGTACCCAAGAAAAGTGGTGGGCTCAGACCAATCCTAGATCTGAGAGTTTTGAATCAGGCCCTTCACAAGGTCCCGTTCAAAATGTTAACCCTCAAACACATCCTCACATGTCAGGGTTCAAGATTGGTTTGTGGCAATAGACCTGAAGAATGTGTACTTTCATGTCTCGATCCTTCCAAGACACAGGCCGTTCCTGTGGTTTGCCTTCGAAGGTCAGGCTTATCAGTACAAGGTTCTTCCCTTTGGCCTCTCCCTGTCACCCCGCGTCTTTACAAAGGTTGCAGAGGCTGCCCTTGCCCCTCTCAGGGAAATTCTAGCTCACTCGCGATATTTGGTTTGCACCCACAGGGATGTGGTTCATAACCACCTGGCTCGTTTGGGAATTCGGGTCAACTGGGAAAAGAGCAAACTCTTTTTTCTCTGTGTGGAACTGGACTCGATCAATATGACTGCACGTCTTTCCCAAGACCGTGCACAGTCAGTGCTGAGGTGCATGAGAGCACTCAGATTCAGAACAGCGGTCCCCCTGAAACACTTTCAGAGGCTCCTGGGGCACTTGGCATCCTCAGCCACGGTCACGCCGCTGGGCCTGATGCACATGAGACTGCTGCAGCACAGGCTTCATATCCAAGTCACGAGATGGGTATGGCACCAAGGCATGTACCATGTGAAGATCACACCATTGTGTCGCAGAATCTTCAGCCCTTGGGAAGACATTGCTGCTGCATTATTTGTGCTATCTAAACATAAAATGGGGGATCAGCTTTCATATGGTATCAAAACCTAAAAAAGGTAAAATTTCACCATGTGTTGGGTTTTCCTAGATCGCATCACATATTCACTCTTACCCCCCTGTGGGCAGATTGTGATCTCCATAGTGTCTTTTCCCTCAGGGGAAACAGGCACTGTCCCAACGTTCTCAAGACGCTCAGCCGCTCCACTGAGGAAAGGCCCGGCTGCAGGACCCTGTCTGCGACAGGTCAGTTCTTGGACGCTGGAAGGTCACAAAGAGGTGAGCTGCACTTATTTTACCATGTTGGCTTGTTATTATCTGTGCAGAGCCAGCGCTGCCTTATTTATACTCGGATGTCTGGGGCATGGCCAGCTATCCAAAATGTGCACACCCAATGTCATTGGCCTTTTCTCAAAGTTGTCAGAGGTGTTTGGGCTCCCAAGAGCGACCCCTAGTGTCACACATTCAACACAACATCTCTGTTCCCTCCATCAGGGAACGAGGGTTACCATATGTAACCAAGATGTGTATAGCAGTACAGATTAGGATGTAACATGCTAACCATTCGAGCCAACCATTTTGGTCCAGTTGGGGTTGGCTGGTTACTTGTTCTGCTGAGTGGAGTTCACAGATGATTTTAGCGTGTGTGGCAGCCCTGATAGCACATGTACATCACGGAGACGTCTATTTGACATCTGCATTTACATCTACAAGACATATTTTTTAGATTGTTTGCTCATCTGCAATATGTCTATAGTACGTTTCTTGTCAGATGTCAAATAGACATCTATTAGATGTCTTTAGGATGTTTATGATTTAGAATGTATGTAAAAGTGACATCTTACAGACGTCTGTAAGATATTTGTATACTTAATGTGTGTAATTAATGTGTTTAGCTCCTTCTAAAAATCTGAAATATCACTACTTTGTCCTATTTTATTTTTTGATCATTCTGAAACACAATCATGCCTTTTTAATCTCAAATTTGTTTTTGATTGTTTGGTTAATTTTGGCATTTCATTTTTCATTTCATTTTTTTTTTTTTTTTTTTGTTTACTATTTTAATATAAAACTTTTTTGTGTATGATTTGTAGTGGTATAAGAGATTTTTTTTTTCTTCTTCTTCTTCTTTTCTGGTATTTTATTTATTGAATAAAAGTGCTTTATGGGGAATTCAAGTCTCTGACCATTTACGTGTCCGATAACAAACATATGTGACCATGTGAGAAGATTTCATGCTCACCCTCCCGGTGTAATAGGCCCTATATGGCATAGTTGACATATAAAAGATTTATTTTAAAGGGGAATAAGAGAAGGAAATCTAAAATTGTTTGTTTGAGTTTTTGTCTTGCCACCAATTTCTTTGAGCCACACTTATCCAGAGAAGATTACAATTCTCCAAGTGGAGACATAAGCTAACAATTGTAATTTGCTTTAACTATGTTCCTAGACCTACAGTATGAGGTTCAAAAGTTTTTTGAGAAACAGGGTAATTATCCCCTATATTTTATATGCAAAGGCATAGCTTCTACAGTAGGCAAAACAGCAATAAGAAAAGTCAAAATATCTGAGAACCCAAGTGCAGTTTCTATATAAAAAGTAAAATTTGAACATGAAAATTTAGGTTTTACAAGAGAAACTGAAAAGAGAACTTATCAAAACAATGTTACATTTAGACCAGCTAC
Organism: Cirrhinus mrigala; assembly: GCA_036247105.1. Taxonomy (NCBI): domain Eukaryota; kingdom Metazoa; phylum Chordata; class Actinopteri; order Cypriniformes; family Cyprinidae; genus Cirrhinus; species Cirrhinus mrigala. Next base: position 46,724,914 of record CM070011.1, read on the forward strand.
AATGGGCATATGAGGGATATATACATGCAACAGCACTAATAAAACAAAAGCAAACCCCACTACTTACAATCTGTGGATGTTCGGTGGGGTCCAGTGTAATTTTTCTTGCTGTGTACTCCTCATATTTAGTCACTGACAGAGCAGCAGATGTTAAACAGACACGAACAGCCATGGGGTAAAATTTACATACGTACCACACCTCTGATGGAAAATAACACAAAATGTGGTAGACCAAATATAGCTGAAACACTTTATGATTTTTACATCAGAATTTCATGTGATATTTCTTTTGCCAACTAAAAATATTAATCAATACTGTCAATAAATAGTTTATAAGACCAGTTAATTCATAAAAACAAGAAATACTTCTGTTCCATTTGTACCGATGTACAGATGAAACATTAAACAGTAGGGGGAGGGAGGCAGGGCCTAAAATAAAGGTGATGAAAATAAAGACTAACAGATGTGATGATGAGTGACAGAAAGGAAAGGAAACAAAGGAAACAGGAAAGTGTTGAGAAACAAACTGAAAGTCCATGAAAATGAAACAGAACATAACTGTTACAGTTAATGCATGGCTGGGCTTTTTAAACAGTTAATCACTCGCCATGAGCAGACCACTTTTTCCAAGATGATATAGTAAAAGAAAATGTTTTCTGTTCTTTAGCCATTATTTCCATCAGGAACGACCTGATGGTTTAAGCCCCTCCCATTGACTTGACTATTTGATTTCGTTATAGGTAAAATGTACCGGCTTGAGTGTATTTATGACTACCTACTAGTTTAATTATTTCTGTAAAATTGTTTTATCACTTGTAGTAGTCTCTTTATTTTAAATTTATTCTATTTGTACATTTATTTATATGCTTTGCTCTGAATCAGGGGTGGCGAATGTCGGTCCTGGAGAGCCGCAGCCCTGCATAGTTTTGCTTCAACCCTAATCGAACACACCTGAACAAGCTAATCAAGGTCTGAAGGGTTACTAGAAAGCAACAGGTTGGAGCTGAACTCCACAGGGCTGCAGGCAAATGTAAAGGGTGACCAATAGGCATTGATTTAAAAAAAAAAATATATATATATATATATATATATATATATATATATAAACACCACCAAAAAAAGGGCACTTCCGAGTGTAAGGGAAAAAAACATGTTGAAAAACATGCTGTGCACACGCCTGTTTATATATCGCATATCACACAGGCAGCAAGAGCAATATTGACATGAGTGCTGATTTTGTCCCGATCTATCACAAGCTTAAATGTGATTTTATATAACAGTTCAGAAAATAAAAAGTTGAATATTTTGTGTTTTTGCTAAATTTTGCAGAGAACTTATTACCTTTAAAGCTCAGATGAGCAACAATTCTGCTATGACTTCAAAGGTAACACAGGGGTGTTTAGTTTCTGAATGAATCTGCGTTTTGAATGAATAGAGTGAATCAATGATTCAAAGGCCCATTCATAAAGAGAGCCATTTACTTCATTCCTGAATGAATCAGCCGCTTGAATGAATCAAATCAAATCGAATGAGTGAATGACTCATAAAGACATTTACCACCACCTGCTGACAGATTTAGTGTCTTATTTAGAGTATCATTTAATTAAAATAAATAAATAAATAATTATTAGTAGTAGTATTATAAAAACATTAAAGTGACAGTTCACCCCAAAATTTTTAATTCTGTCATCATTTACTCACCCTCATATCGTTTCAAGCCTTTCTTTTGTGGAACATGAAATAAGGTATTTTGAAGACTTTTGGTAACTGTTTTGATTAGCATGACTTTCATTATATGAACAAAAAATTGTTTCTCATATGATCTTTTATGTTCCCTAGTTTACGATAGGCTATTGCAGTCTAAATGTTTATGTGTAATAAATTTTATGTTGAATCAAATAAAATATTAGTTTCCAAAGCTACAATTTGTAATGTCTACCTGATACTTTCTCATTTAACACGAAAGTAGCTTTAAATAATCTTTTGTGGGTATTTTCACAGTCACATTTTTTACTGTCAAAATTATATTACTTAATCGACACATCATGTAATTAATTAGATTAAAAAAATTAATCAACTGACAGCCCTAATTATTATCTATTTTAATACGTGCAACAGGCAGCAATATGACACAAGACAGTGAGTACAATGCTGTTATTAGTTTTATACAAACACTAATCTTCTCTTTACCAAAAACCTACTGTCATTATTACTAAACCATAATTACTCAGCATTTCTTAATGGTTTAATGCTGTCTTTGGCTAGTAATTTGTTGCAAAAAATATACTGTTGTTATGAACCTGGTCCATGATCTTTAGTCCGCTCGCCACCAGAGGTCGCCGTGCCATTCTATTGACACTCACATTACACAGACTGTTCACTACACCCTGGATTACGTTCGCCGTTGATCGACCCTCGCTATATGACCATGTCTCTGCCTCAGTACAATAAAAGCTTGCATTCTGATGCGCCCACATCTCGCCTCGTTCCCTCCATAGCAACTGTGGTCAACACAAACCATGTTTATTCTAGAAGCAATGGTGTAGCCACAGCTGCTAACAACTTTCCTGTGTTCTACTGAAATATTTGTTTGACAGTTTTATAGAAATTAATAAGATGAACAGATGTGTGAAGATGTGTGAAGAGTGTAATATAAGATGTGTAAAATAGGTGTGCAAGTGCACAACTGTTCAAAGTGTTTTGTGTTCATGTTCACTTGGTCAAAGTTTAAACCACCTGCTGCATGCAAGTGTATAAGGTGTGTTGTTCATCAAGTGACCAAACCAATGGAAACTTTTATATGCACAAAACCATGCTATGTGTTAACCACAAAAAAAGAGCTGTGCAGAAGACAGACATTTCAGTACAAAAACAAAACAAAACAATCAAAACAATTAGTACCCAAACCAGCAAATATCTTTATTACATTTATTGATGCTTGTTTTCTTGATTTCCAGCTGTATGTCAAATCTCTGTAAATCATAAAACAGGAAATCTTATGGAAAATATGGAAAAGCCGATGCAATTGTTACATGAATTGTGAAAAATGGTGCAAAGAATGAAATGTATGTTCAGGACTGCTGATTAATGATGATTTACAAAGTATAATTTGTTGCATAAAGTTTCATGAAGCCCTAAGAAACTTCATTTGCCCTGCTGGTTTACAACTCTTACTGCGAATGTGAACATGCCAGCACATTTATAATGAAGAAAATGAATATAAAAAGTAAATGATTGTTACTATATAAGATCTTCACTCAAAACAGTACCATCAAATAAACACTGTACATTATTTATATTCAAAATATGATTATATTCAAATATGAAAAATGTAATGTACGACTCTTGTCCAGAGTTCAAGTTTCCTATATATATATATACATACACACACATATATATTCTCATTATTATAATATTATATTAATATTATAACTTATAATATATATATATATATATATATATATATATATATATATTATATATATATATATATATATATATATATATATATATATATATCATTCATTCATTGGCTGTAGAGGACAGTAGTGCTCTGCTCCTGGAAAGGCCCACTGTTTCCGGGACACATGGAAAAATTAATTTCTGCAGACTGAAAGAGGAAGATATTAAACATTAATGGCCAAATGCAGTATGTAAGACATGATCATCATTGCAAATAAATTCTTTCAATATAGGCAATATTTTGCAATAATGAGCAGTTGACAATATATTATTAATTTAGTCACCAGCATTTATATTTATAAGTATTTTTGAAGTATATGAATCAAAATTTTGATTATTTCAGAGAGTCATGTAGCAATACAGAATATCATTTGTGGCCTAATGGTTAGAGAGTTTGACTTGTAACCAACCCAAAGGTTGTGGGTTCGAGTCTCAGTACTGGCAGGAGTTGTAGGTAGGGGAGTGAATGAACAACACTCTCTTCGACCCTCAATACCCATAAGGTACCCTTGAGCAAGGCACTAAACCCCAGATTGCTCCCCAGGCACTGGTGCAAAATGGCTGCCCACTGCTCTGAGTGTGTGTGCACTTGGAGGGGTTATAGATGCAGAGCACAAATTCTGAGTGTGGGTTACCATTCTTGGCACAACATCACACATTTATTTGAAGATGAAAGGATTTACAGCAAGAATCACTATAGGATGTAATGGGTATTTGAGGGAAAACTAACAAACAAGCAAAAAAGACCCCAAAAAATAGAAGAGGTATCTCACCTGTAGATTATTTGAGTTTTTAGCTGCTGTGGAATTTGATGATCTTCCAGTTACATCAATGTAGCTCTTCACCATACCTGAAACAATAAATGAAACATGTTTAATGAGACCTGAATATATTTGTAGCAAAACAAGTACAAACCTATTAAAGCAATGGTCAAAAGCACATTTAGCAGGACAGATGTGATGATCACAGTCATCCGTGGTGTCTTATGTTGTGAAGCACCATGTGGTTCTGTTTGATTTCCATAGACAGAGTCTGTAATATTTTCTAATTCCATCAATCTTTATTCAATTTAAGTCTTTATAAACAAATACACAACATACAGTATATATATATATATTCAATATGGAAGACCATCATTTGGATTAAAAATACATTTGAAATGATAAAATAAGTTACCGCTAATGTAGATTTTGGTGCCGTTACTGAATTTTCGTGGCTCAATAGTTTTGACACAATAATAAACTCCTAATTCATCAGTGCTGATATTTCTGATGAACAGACGACTGTTAGTTTTCACTGAGTATTTGTGTTTAAAGATGCTGTTTTCATAGTCAGCTCCTTCATATGTGCTGCTGTAAGTGCGTAAGATCAACACTGGAGGATCTGGTAATTTCAGTTTGTACCAGTAAATCTCCTTTATATCAAGATCACAGCTTATATTCACATCAGCTCCTAAAGCTACTGTTATGTTTGTTAGACTCTCTGTGACTTGAGACCACATCAACAGATCTATGAGAGAAATAAAACACATTTATTAAAATAGAGATCAAAATAAATTCAGTTAATCTATTGTAATTTTTCAAACTTACAGATGTGAAGCTGTATGATCTTCATTGTATGATCCAGATGAATATCTTCTATATTGTGACCATTCAAACACCTCCTACTGTGAGCAGAAACATGACTGACAACCTTAGACAAAACCTCGACCACACAGACAAAAGAGGAAGTCAGAGGCTTCTCTGACAGGACTCTATTTCTTAAAATTGTTTAAATCATCATCATTATATTGTAACAGAAACAGACTCTGAGACAAAGGTAAACTTAACCAAACAGGTGTGTGTTTCTTGAAACCACCTGTGTTGTTCTTAAGTTACACCTTAAACTGTACCTTACCATTAATATGTGTTTCCCAAAACGTTATTTGTTAAGTATACCTTTTTTAAGTCATATGTTTGTAAGACTGGTCTGGACCACTCTTAGCTATACTTTATATAGCTAATATGCTCCATCGAGACAAATTCAGCTGCTGGGGGCTCTCCTCTACATGCGGTACATGCACGCTTTTTCTGTGTGAGAGCCGTGTTTCAGACAGCACGAACACAGATATCAGTTCTTTTTCGCATCTGTTTGTTTTTGAATGGACACATACACACAAAATTATCTCAAAAATAGGCTTTTCAATAAGTATTCCCGTAAACTGAGACTGTTATGTCTTAAGTGAAGTGAACATAAACAGAAACAAAATAGATGCATATTATTATATTAGATCTGTATATTCATTCTTAAAGGGACAGCAGCCTATAAATACTCATTGCTGTCTGTCATTAATGTTAATCAAACCAGAAAACACAGCTTTGACAAAGATTAATCCTTATTTAATTTATACAGTGAATACATGTGAATACATGTACTATTTTCATTTAATTATTATTTCTGTACCTGTTATACCTTATTTTATTTGTAAATTTGTTTTGTTATCTTTACCTATGCTTGTAATTTGTGTTATTGCTTGTTATTAGTTTATTACTGGCTGTTCACTTGACAGTATAATGTTTATTTATTTATTATTTACTGGCAAGTGACTCTTATTTTGAAATGTATTTTCCCCAGTGTTTCTGTATTCACTCCTGTTTGCCTTTGTTCCGCCACTGCCTTGTTATTTACTGTGACAACACATACCCCTGTGTTTCAGTGCTTGTTTGTCAGTTGTTGTTTTTGCTGTAGATGGCTGTAGATTCTTCTTTGTTCCACGCTCTTGTTTCCTGGATTCATGGTTTGCTGTTTCTATGTTTGTTTTCACCTTTTATTAATTAAACCTGCTTGCACTGCATAACAGAACAACTGATCCCATATGGATCCAGCAGCAGTGATAAAACAGGGAGAACAGCCCATGGAGGATTATGTTGTGGTCTTTAGCCATTACAGATGCCACTCCTGTGTTCCTGGCCATCGTGAACAGTGCATTTGAAGACACCCAGATGTTCCACCAGAGCAGCTGGCATCCCAAGGGCCTCAGCACTGGCTGTCACAGAGGCTGTTCCCCTATCCTCAGTGCTGCCTGTAATAGTGGTAGCCATCTTGTGCATTTGGGCTACACACTGCTCTACTACTCCTCCAGAGCTGGTTCCAATCCGTGAATCCTCTCCTGAGCTCGCTCCAGTCCATTAATCTGTTCCAGAGCCCAATTCAGATGAAAAGTCCGCTCCAGAGCCAGCTCCAGCCAATGAGTCTGCTCCAGTCCATGAGTCTGAACAAGTTATAATTAACAAGTTATAAAACATCTTTTGGCATTACAATTGTAGGCTATACTGTCAGGATTTACTAAAGACACACAGTTATGAATTCGCCCTGAAAAGGCATGGACAGAGTTATTTTTGCACTGAATATGCATTTGTAGGAGTTTTCCTATCAGACGCAAAATTTATGGGAGGGGAGTATTCAAATGAATCACGTACTGTATTTTACTAACGTTTGCACTCTCAAAATACTGGCATTTGCGCCGTTATTTAACACCTCAAAAAAGCATGTTTAAAACTATTTTGCACTTGAAATGGCTGCAATTATTGTTGCTAGGAGGTGGCACCGGAGAGAACAGAGCGCATGGTAGAAGGGAGAGGATTTTTTCCACATTTTTTTGGAATGCCAGAAGAACGCATTAACTGAACATATTGTTTGCCAAGCCTTGTTACTTTTTTAATTTTATTTAGGAAATAAAAGACGACTTAGAACCCTCAACTAGGAGTCATGCAATACCAAAACCATATCAAATAGAAAACCTTTATTTTTTGGCCTCCGGTTCTTTTCCATGTGCTGTAGCTTTTTTATTCCTTTATTCTTTATTTGCAACTATGTTAATTTGTGCTGTGTACAATATATTGCATTGGTCTATATGTAAATGAGATGTTGTGTCTGTGATCTTTCATTTGTGCACTGTTAGTAAATCACCCACATAAATTTTCCCTCGCATCTGTGCTGTTTTGGAATTACGCTATTGCGCTAATTTGCCCTGTTTAGTAAAACTGGCCCATAATTGTTTAAAAATGCAATACATCATGAAATGGACAAGCTGGATTATATTAAGTACCAAAACAATTAATTGTTAAAGCTAAAAAATATATTTGATCATGCATTACACAGTAAATCTATTTATCAAATGACTCAAACTATGTCAGTAATGACTGTTTCCACATACTTCTGACAAGCAGCCTTACTTTGTGTTTTGTAAACACACGTGGGATGGAACATGAGAATTGCCCTTTATCTGTTAGTTTAAGATTTGAGAGTCTGAGAGAAAAGTTTCCATTTGCATACTCTGAGCGAAAACTTTTTATTCGCTGTTGGAACATTCCATTCTGGCCTTTTGTTGAGGGAATGCCCTTTTCAATATTATAAACAATGATGTTTTCATTGTATCTCCAAAACACATTGATTTCCTCTGGCTTTAGTACTCTTTCCTGGTATGAACACAATAAGATGACAGAGCCTCCAACAACACCCAAAATATCAGGTGGGTCCTGCAGAGACGCTGGAGACACGAGTAACAACTTTAGGAGGCAAAATACAAACAGACTTAAAAATTTCATAGATTGTTACCTCAAATGAGGCATGCGAATACTAACCTTTGTCTATCAGATGTAGAATTAAATATATGAACCAGCATCTGCACAAACAAAGAAATGATCATATTTGTCTATGTCATGCTTAGGCAGTGATTCTCAGCATGCAAATGGCCCGGATAGGGGGAACTAGGAGACACTAGCGATATGTCTATTACAATAATGTGTTTTTCCCGTTTTTTAATGTGGCATGACAGACCGCTGTATTCACTTCAGATTAAGCGGCATGTGAATCAATCTTCTTTCCCTTTACAATGAGACAATTGTTTCATTAAATTAGGCTATACTGTTTTTTTTTTTTTTTTTTTTTTCCTTCACTTTTTTGATGTTCCTTCACATTTACATCATGCTAATTTATATTTCTGTCACAGTAGCATGTGGCAAGGAGAAGGCAGAAAACAGAAATAAACAAAACAGTCTTTAATAAAGAAAATGCAGGGGAATATACTGTAGGAAAACTCACAAACAGCTAGGGGGCAGGGATATAAATACAAAGGATGATTAACAACACAGGTGTAGGCAATCTAATTAACTAAACGACAACAGGAACCAAACCAAATATGGACAAACAGGAAATAAACAGAAAGCAGGAACACAGGAAAAAACACAAAAAACATGTGACAATTTCATGATAAAACTGACAGAATTTGAAAGCTGAACTGTGTTATATTAAAAGCAAACAAAGCACAAAATTATTGTGATCATTTGCAGTGCACCAGCCAACCAGTAATGAATGGAAGACATTAAAAATTATGTCCAATCATTTACTGTATTGTGCCGTAAATAAAACAGCTTGTGAAAAGTCACTTATATACCTCAGAAAAGACAACTATATAACTAATGTTAATGAGTAGGAGCCTTCAGAACGTTTTATTGTTGTTTTTAATTAAATACATGTGAAGAATGAAAGATTGGATGTCACAGACGTTTTTGTAATTTTCACAAAGAAAACAGTATAATTTAATGAAATGAATGTCTCATTGAAAAGACAATTGAGTCACATGAATACAGTGATCTGTCCTGCCACACTACAGAGCATGAAAAACACATTATTACAAGACACATTGTTCGCTATAAAACTGACAGATTTTAAAAGCTGAGACTTTGTTTTATATTAAAAGTACGAAAAGCGCAAAGCTTATTGCTATTATTTGGTGGCTGGGACACTACAAATTGGCCTAATGAATGCAATCAAAGACGTGAAATATCATTTCCAAGCACACTGTCCCTGCGAGTATAACACAAGGTATGATTTCTGCTAATAATCCCATATATTTTCAAATCAATTCTGGTGGTCTGGCAACTTCTCACAGGCTATACACAGGTTATACTCTTAAAATATTGTAACTTTAATTGCTATAATTTAATTCTCGTAATTTTGACTTTATTCTCAAAACATTTAGACTTTATTCTCAAAATATTTTGGCTTTATTCTTAAAATTATTACGACTGTAATCTCATTTTTATTTATCTAAAATGCCATCATAGACACCACTGTGACTTAATAACAATGTTTTTAAAGTGTATACTGAATATTTTAAAGTATAGACTGAAAATCAGTGTAAGTTTTTAGAGAAAGTGAATTTAAAAATTATTAAAAATTATGTGTGTAGTGTGAGGTATGGTGTAGTGGTCACCCATTGGCTTTGAGTGTTAGGCCAACCTATAAGGAAGCGGAAGAGGGTATTTAAGTGAATCAGATGTGTGGTGGGATGTGCGTGATTGTAATACCCGCCTCTTTCAGGCTTTGGTGAATGGGCTCGATAGTTGCAGAAAGAGGTATGTGCGTAACGCATTTGTTTGGGTTTGAAGCAGTGGAATTCTGGATCGAACTTGGACTTCATAATGATATGAATTATTAGTTCTTGTGTTATTATTAACCTCCAAGATTGTTTGATAATTGAATAAAGTTATCTAGGTTTAACACATATTAGTAGTGATAGACTATGGTAAGATGCTGAGCTCTATTTTTCCTCTGGGTCACAGTGCGAGGACACAACGGGTCATTGGGACCTCCTGTCTACATGACTGAGGAGTGATCAGGACATCTGTGATAGGGATGTCTTCATAATAGATATTAAAGTGAATCCTGCTTTATTCTCTATCTACCCTCTAAGATGCTGACTGCATAGTATGTGTGACAAACCATACTGATAAGATTCTTGCCAGAGCTAGACAACCTTGATGTACAGATAAGTGTTCTATGTATGTGTCAGTATCTGTCTTTGAGTTCAGATGAGAAGACTGTACTGGAGAAGTTCATCATCTGTCAGAGAGCTGGTCCAAAATAGGTCTCTGGAGAGACCTATTGCGTCTGACCTCTGATTGCTTGTCACCTAAATAATCACTGAAGATATGTTTACATCCATGTGTGGAGATTTTCTAAGTTTATCTATGCTTCGCCCAACCAGAATAATTTTACCTAAGTAATGACGTAGTTAGTGACCTCTGTTAGAGTATAAGTACTGTTGTATTGAGAGTGTACGCAGAGTGGCCTACGAACTCCATCGAGAGTATTGAAGCTGGCTTCTGCTGATGAAACTGCAAACTATTCTCTTCAGTAAATTCTTCTTCGATTGACTGCATCGCTGACTCCTGGTCTTCATTTCCACACACCTACCCTTTGGGTTTAACTGTATTTCCCCTTACAGGTTCTTTTTGTGGGAATTGTAATTTTTATTTGTGTTTTTATATTAGTACAGATCAGGTAGCATGCTAACCATTCGAGTCAATAAGGCTGGCTAAGTTGGGGTTGGCTGGTTGCTCATACTGGTGCGTGTTTATTGTTGATTGCAGCGAGTCTGACAGCGTATGTGTATTTACGGGGCATATGATTGCAGAGTCTGTGATATCTGGCGTTCGGGAATGTCGGCGCATCAGAGTGTTCACTATGTAAGGAAAATGTCTGTTTCATGGTGGGTAATGAGTAATTTTTCTTCATCTCGTCATGAGGTAATGCATTTCTTATTTTGACGTAACATGTAGTGTCTCCCTTGATCTAGCAGAGAATGCCGTGTACTGTGAAGTTAATGTGACCGGGCGTTCTGCAGTGGTCTGGGCAGTGCTGTTGTTTCGCCCTGTTGTTTCTCATCTGTCTTGTGCTTTGTTGCTCCTGATAAGTCTGAGTGTTGTCCGTTACTCTTATAATTGTGTCGGCTCCTCTTGGGAGTCTAAACAATTGCTTCATTTTGTTGTGTCATTACTAATTTGTTTGGTGGAATCAATTTTCTTTTCTATTGCCCTTTTTTCTGTTTTTTTTTTTTTTTTTTTTTTTGTCAAGGTGTTTGCTTTCACTAACTTATTTTGAAATTAAATCTTGGTTCATTTTGATTTTGTACTGTTTGTTTATCTGATTAATCTGGCATAATATGTTTTCTTGTTAATTTTGTGTAAGTGTATTGGAGCCATTTGTGCCGGATTGTGTTTTTTTTTTTGTTTTGTTTTTTTCTATTAGAATTATTTGTTAATTGGTCTTGAATTACCTGTATTGGTTGTTGTTTTTATTTTTATTTTTTTATTTTGGTTTTTTTAACTGACTTGTGTTTCCATGCAGGAGCTGAGGGCCACTTGTGTGGGTTTCCTGGTGCCGTGGTAGTGGGAGTGTCCTGTCACCTGAGTGCAGTGTCTCACTGGTGTGGTTGGGTGTGAGTATTGGGTGTGGGATTCAGTCTTTTTGAGGTCTGATTCATCTTGACAGGGTTGCCTGAAGCAGCTGTCCCTCAGCCCTGCATTGTGTGATATAGTTTGTTGAGCATTGTATTATTATTATTTTTTTTTTTTTTTTTTGTGCTTTTTGTTGTTCATTGTTGTCATTTGCGTTTGACTCAATTGTACTCTAACTTATATTGTTGTTTTCTTCTTTTTTTCTGTTTATACTGTTATTACAAGCTTTGTGTACCACTTGTAGTAGTATAAGTGTGGGGAGTCAGATGTTTCAGTGAGGGAACAGGTATTTTTATTATAGTATTTCTTGATTTTATTTGACTGAATAAAAGTGCTTTTATGGGGAACTTACGTCTCTGACCATTTTTTTTTTTTTCAAATAACGAACTGGCGTGACCTTTGGAGAAAATCTAACTTTAGTTCCTGGGGTAACAGGCCCTAGATGGCATAGTCAACATCAGTATTTCAAGTTATTTGTTTGACTTTGTCAGTTAGTCCATTTGGGCCACATGTGCATTATAAAAAATTAAATAAAAAACAATCAAAATGCTTGAAATGTTTTCAGAATATTGTGTTAACCTGCAAGTTGGACTTTTGAATTCACTCTAGCTGTTTGAGGCCTCATAGCAAGTACAAACTTGTACCAACTTGTATATTTTTTTTTTTTAACTATGAAGCAAACAGCCAACTGCACTTAAACTTTTTTGTTAAATCTGAGAAACATTTGAGATGTTGTAACTTTTTTAACAGCAGCGGAATTGTGAGATTAGATTAGACAAACATTGGGCAAATATGGGATTAGCATTAGCCTTATTAGTAATAAATAAACACTGAAATAAAATACTAAATGTTAAAGAAACCAAACCAGACACACAACAGTAAAAGTCCACATACTACATAAATAATAATAATAATAATAATAATAATAATAATAATAATAATAATAATCTATCACTGAAATTCATGTGACAATAAATGCTGCATCACATTCACATGGAAAAAATTATAAACTAGTTAAGACTAAACTCAGTATGCTCCTATTCATTATTAAAACAACTACACACAAGCAGGTGAGAAAACGTCTATTTAACGCATTGCATTCTGGGCTCGTCTGCTTGTCTATACAGAGTTGGCTCTTTTAATAATAACCTAATGCCTTTCTTATGGCGCGTTCATATCTGCTGGTATATCGTTTGACAACAATAAGGTTTATAGTGAATTTGATCTTTATCATCTTAGTCCGTTTTGCCACATTAAGCATTTGCTGGGGAAGCATAAAAGTTTGCACATTGTGTTCATGGCCATATGCTTGCCTTTAAGTACATAAAATTAATAAACTATATTACAAATTTGATCATTTAATGGCACTTAATGTATCTTTAATCGTGGCGTCGCTCCAACTCACCAGATGACAAATGCTCAGAAATTCCTGCACGTATCGCTCCAACGGCCTCTCCGCCTGTTGGATGTTCCAAAGAAATTCCTCAGCCCAGAACATTTTGCTTGTGGGTCGGTTATTCTGCCACAGCGTGGTGTGTGGGGAATGAGGAGTATGACGAGGAGGATACGGAACATGCATCTATACAAATACAAGCAGGTAAAATTTTAGCTTGTAAAAAAGAAAAAAAACAAAAAAAAAAAAAAAAAAAAAAAAAAAAAAAAAGCATATGTAAGCACCGTTTGTATTTATAACGCATATTACATCATACATTGGCTGTAGACAGTCATGCTCTGCTCTGGACAAGGCCTGGCGTTTCCGGGACACTGAAAGAGGAAGATATTATAATATGTAAGATAGGGCTGCAACAACGAATCGATTAAATCGATAAAAATCGATTACTAAAAGAGTTGGCAAAGAATTTCATAATCGATTCGTTGTGTCGCGCGACGCGGAGACATTTGATTATTAAAAAAAAAAAAAACTTTAGTTAAGCGAGGAGCGGAATGAACACACTCAGTCTCTCTCGCGCAATGATACTAGCAGAGTTCGGCGCCTCATAGACAGGGCGGAGCAAAAAATAAAAAAAAAAAAAAATAAATAAAAAACAAGGAGCGGAGGTAGAGGAAAGATACATGGCGGAGGCAGAGAAATCCGTGCGACCCAAGTCATCCAAGGTGTGGGAGCATTTCACACTAAATAGAAAAAGTGTGTTAACTGCAAAATATGCAAAAGCGACATGGCATGGCACAGGAGCACCACGGCAATCCAGCACCTGAAACGCAAACATGTTGGAGTGTTTGATGAGGAGGAACCCAGCAAACACAGAACGTTCCCCTAACGTTCCCCTATGGTTCCCGTTTGGTTATTTTTTTGGGAACCAAATGAGAACGTTCCCGGAACGTTCCCTGTAGGTTCTCTTTTTAATAACCTACAGGGAACGTTCCCAGAACGTTCCCTGCAGGTTATTTTTTGGTTTAATTTTATAACCTAAAAAGAACCTTCCCAGAACGTTCCCTGCAGGTAATTTTTAGGTTTTATTTTTTTAACCTACAGAGAACGTTCCCGGAACGTTCCCTGCAGGTTATTTTTTTATTTAATTTTATAACCTAAAAAGAACCTTCCCAGAACGTTCCCTGCAGGTAATTTTTAGGTTTTATTTTTTTAACCTACAGAGAACGTTCCCGGAACGTTCCCTGCAGGTTATTTTTTTATTTAATTTTATAACCTAAAAAGAACCTTCCCAGAACGTTCCCTGCAGGTTATTTTTAGATTGCATTTTTACAACCTACAGGGAACCTTCCCGGAACGTTCCCTGCAGGTTATTTTTTTATTTAATTTTATAACCTAAAAAGAACCTTCCCAGAACGTTCCCTGCAGGTTATTTTTAGATTGCATTTTTACAACCTACAGGGAACCTTCCCGGAACGTTCCCTGCAGGTTATTTTTAGTTGTCATATCCGTCTAAACTAATAAAAACATGGCAGATCTTTCTGATCATTCTAATGCTGATACTTTTTCATCATAAACAAACTATTTTTTGCAGAATTTCATGTCTGAAATAAGCCTTTAATAAAGTGTAGACATCAAAGTGGTCAAATCGCATTATAATTGTAATTTAATTCCAATTTTATAGCTAAAATTAGGCCAATGTTAAGCGTAGTCAGAAAATCATATCATTAACACTTAGTTTGTTTTTATATTTCTTTTCTTCGAACCTGCACGCGCTTCTCTAGCACGCGCTTAATCCTGCCTTCCACAGAAAGCCGCGCACTCGCGTAATTTAAAAAAATTAACGGTCATTTCGTTTTACTGACTGACTAACATTCGTTGATTGATCTCTTTAATGAATAATTACTTATAATTAATATATATATACGAGAGTAAATATTCTGATTTCAGGGAAATTTGACAAGTCTAATTGAAGAGAACATGATGTTAACGGAGAAGTTTTTGTGTACCGACCAAAAGAGAGAAACATCGTCGTTAATTCAGTGGTAAGAAACGAATGTAATATTATTCTAAGTAAAGTCAAATAAATGTTATTCGTTTTCAATGTCTGTAAAAATAAAATTTACATTTTTAAAATCCAATATTTTGTTGAAGTCAGTGTTATTTGGTGCTTTAATAAACAAAATCTGGGTTATGGTACTTCTAATCTTATATATTAACGAATAAAACAAATCTAGCATATTAAAGGATAATTTAATGTCATTTAATGCGCCTTATGATGGCTAAATGTGCTCTAAATATCTGTAAGGATTAAACAATAGTTTAAAACAAGACATGGTTTGTATTAGTGATTATTGAGGTCCACATCCGTCCGTCTTCCATGCTGCTTACTACGGGACGCGGGAGTGCTGACATACGGCAGCGGTATCGGAGTGAAGAGGTTAGGAGAACGTTCTGGGAACCTTCAGAGAACTTTCAGGGAACCTTCTAGGAACATAAATAGAACGTTCCCTATTGGTTAGCCAGGAAAGTTTTCTTAACGTAAATAGAACGTTCCCTGTAGATTAGGGGAACGTTCTGGGAACCTACAGGGAACGTTCCGGGATTGTTCTCAGAACGTTGCGGGAACGTTCCCGGAACGTTCCCGATAGGTTCCCAGAACGTTCCCCTAACCTACAGGGAACGTTCTAGTTACGTTAAGAAAACTTTCCTGGCTAACCAATAGGGAACGTTCTTGGGAACGTTCTGGGAACCAAAACCTAACGTTCCCAGAACGTTCTGGGAACCAAAAATTGTTAGCTGGGAAGTAGGGATGCTCATTTTAACCGATTAACCGTTAACCCACAGAAAGTGGTTAATACAGAGACCGGTTAATACAATCAGTTAAACGATTTAAAAGGTCTTTTTTAGTAATTCAGTAATCAAAATTTTAAAACGTTTTCTGGATGGTTAAAATAAAATGAAATTGCAAATTGAAATTTGAGAGAAAAAAGATAAATTGCGTAGGCCTATAACGTTAAGTCGCATTTTGCTATTACATTGAGAAACACCTGGTGTCGACGTGAAATATTTACAATACACTATAAACATAGGCTAGGCTATTTTAGTTCCCCTCACTCCACAAAAAATCCTTTCAATATAACAGTATTTAGAAAAGAACAAGAATGAAAAATATAAGAAGCTAGGCGACAAGCCAAAACGAAACCATTTAGGCTAAAGCGAAACTGAAACTAACATTGGGTCTCTCATACGACACAAATCCAAATGTCTCCGTATTCAAGATGTATTTGAATGCTAAAATATTATTTATTATGTAAACCTGGTTTTGTACTTCTCGCATTACAATATCCACATAAAAAATGTTTGGCATAATATCACGGCAGTACGTTGATAACGATTAAGCAGTGTGATTTTTTTTTTCCCCCATATGTTTGGCTGATTGTGTGTGCGCGCGCGGCGCCGGCGCAATCACTTGATTTTTTCCTTCTAACAGGGGAAACGACTCTTTACAGATAATCGAAACTGTAAACGGTTTGCTGTTTGTAAAATAAAGAAAAATAGGATGCCGCTTTCAGCCGTCTTCCTTTCGCGCAGCACAAAAATGAACCAAAACTCTGCATACTAGCCACTTGTTGCACTTTTTTTGTTTGTTTGTTTTATTAAGTAAAAATATTTATCTTATAGGCCTATTCATTCATTATATATATATATATATATATATATATATCCTAGCTTTATGATGTTTTTCTCCATTCGCAGAAGCGCTGCAGGTGATGCGACGTGTCCATGTGAATCCTCATGTTCTGTTGTTTGCTGCTTTTTGCGCATGTAAAATTAATCCCGGAAAACAAATGTGTCTAGTAAATGTATCTTGATTTAAGACTTTTATTTGATATTTGGACTGAAAACAGGACAAAACTACTAGGTTAGAAAAGCATTTTTTGCAGTGTATGTTCCGTGCTTTGTCCCATATCCTGTAGGTTATTATTGACAAATATATTTGTGTGTGTTGTACTTTTTAATTTAATTTTAAAGTTCTTTTATAGCACTTGGTCATCTTAAGCTGTGTTTAAATGTGGTGTATAAATGAACCTTGCACTTACTACAATGATGGTAATAATTTAAAGAATAAGCTTCAAGTGAACTTGAGAGAGAGAGAGAGAGAGAGAGAGAGAGAGAGAGAGAGTGTGTGTCAGTGTGAGAGTTTGTGAGTGTGTGTGTCTGCAAAAGTGTGTGCGTCTGTGAGTGTAGTGTAGAGAACAAGTTCTGACCTTTAAACAAATCCTGTTAAATTTTGTGATTTGTATTGTTCTTTATTTTTTTTTTATAAATTATTTATTGTTCTGGCAGCTCAGGTGGCACTTTATTTAAAAAAAAATGTCTATATATTTGGCAGATGTAAAGCATACATGTGTATGTTTTTTGTGTTAGTCCATTTTTATTTTATTTTATTATTATTATAACAGCTCAAGGAGCAACATGTTTGTGCACTTTCTAAAGATTTTAGTTCTGTTTTTGAATAAAGGGTTGGAAATGAATGCTTTTCTTGTTTTTTGTTTTTTATCTGATTCATCAATTAATCGAAAAAATAATCGACAGATTAATCGATTATTAAAATAATCGTTAGTTGCAGCCCTAATGTAAGACAAAATGGACATTCAGTCTGTCATTATCACTTTTTTTTTTTTTTTTTTTACTTGTTTCAATCACAGTAAAGTATTTCCACAAGTTGTGTGACAGCACAGCATACATCTTAAACATTTCAGATCATTCAAATAATGAATTTTGTTCATGCTGTTTAAAGTTTAATGGATTTACCACAATAATCACCAGGATGGGTATTTGAGGGGGGAGATAAATAACATTTCAATAACATAAGTTCAGTAACATTTATTGAAAACCTATCTTACCTGTAGATTATTTGAGTTTTTAGCTGCAGTGTCATTTTTAGATATTCCAGTCGCGTTAATGTTGCTCTTCAGTAAACCTGAAACAACGAATGAAACATCACTCAATTTACTCAATATCACATGTGCTCTTTGTTTGTTTCGACTTTTATAATGTTACTTTTGTGTAGATCTAGAGATTGTCTTCTTGTAGTTAGTTCAGTGAGACCTGGACAGTAAAAGCAGTACAAACCTATTATTGCAATAATCAAAAGCACATTGAGCAGGACAGATGTGATGATGGTCAGGTTTTTCCATTGAGTCTCATGTTGTGGAGCATCATGTGTTTCTGTCAAATTCCTGTATGTAAAACAGTTGTGGTTTTATAAATCTTTATTCAATTTCAGTGTTTAAACAGAACAAAGACACTGCAAAAATATTAGTTATTCATAAATGTGTGAAGTATATTCAATATGGAAGTTTAAAAATACATTTGAATTGAGAAAATCACTCACCACTGATATATATCTTGACTGGCTATGACTGACTTGAATGTTGACTGGCTATAATTAATGGCTAAAATTGAGGGGAAAATGCATTTAATAGAGACATCAGTAGTCTTTATTAATAATAGGCTATTTAGTATAAATACGCCATTAGAAACATTTAAAATGTACCATCTTTATGTTGTTTCTGAATTAATTTAATGTTTCAGGGTAAATTTCAATTTGCAATGTTTTTTTTTTTTTTTTTTAATCAACTGGCAGCACTATTGTTAACCTTTTATCGAGGTTACTGTTTTTGATAAACAAGCCCTCAAATGAAGCTAATTGGAAAATTATACTTTTTTTTTTTTTTTTTTTTTTTTTTTTGGAAAGTTTTTACACTGGGTCAAAATGACTGGAATTTGGGTTCAATATAAGTTGAGCTTAGTTGGCTGCATTTGTGTTTTAATGCTGAGTAACCCCCTATCCCCCACCATATGGATCAGTCATAAATGGGGTGGACATGTGAACATTTCATGAACAGAAACAACAATTAAGCAAAACAATAATGAACTGATTTCCATTCATTCATTAGAACTATTATAAACTCATTAAGCATTTTTGTAAGTTTTTATAAATCACTGATGTTCTTACACACCTCAGTATTTTCAGCTGACAGTTTGGACTCTTCAGTCCATCAGAGAACAGCTTCACTCCTGAATCCTGCAGGTCATTGTTACTTAGATCCAGCTCTCTACAATTTGAGGACTGTAGAGCTGATGATACAATTTCACAATGCTCAGCAGTAAGATTACAGCAAGCAAGACTGAAAGAGAGTAAAACAAAATTTTAATCATTTTTTGGAAGCTAGAAATAGTCAGTAATGGTGAGCAAAGAATGGTCTCTTTATTATCACTGAAGCTGCCCGACGTCTCTCTGTACTACTGGAAGTAGTATCAAAGTATCAGTACTTCTGACAATACATTTATCAAATTTATCATAAAAATACTATGTAAATATAAACAAATTTACTCACAGTTGAGCTTTACTGGAGTTGCTCACAGCTGGTATCAGTCTCCTTCTACCCTCATCTGATGTGTTGTATTTCTTGAGGTCCAACTCATCCAGCACCTCCTCTGACATCTGAAGAATATAGGCGATTGTTGAGCAGTGAGCAGGAGAGAGTTTCTTCTCTGAGTGGTGATATATGTCGAACGTATGAAAAATCAGTCTGTGCATTCAAATTTACCTCAGTAGAACATGTGCATGGATTTTTGCATGGGTTTGAGTCCTTTAACAAACCTGTTGTCTAATAAAGAGAGCATTTTAATGACATGTTTTTGCTCCAAATGCATTTAATAACATCAGTCAAGTGTTTGAAATAACTTCCTTTTGTGATATGACATGGTTTCACATCACAAATCAGAATTAGTCATACTGATAAAAAACAACATTTTGGCCAAATTGTGCAGCCCTACAAACAGGCCCAGCAAACTCAGTGTTCTTTATCATTTTTGGTAAATAAAGTCTGAAAACCTTTCTTGTTACAGTTCAGATTTTGTTGTTCTGGTTTAGATTTTGGTATTCACTTAAAGGAGAAGTCCGCTTCCAGAACAAAAATTTACAGATAATGTACTCACCCCCTTGTCAACCAAAATGTTCATGTCTTTCTTTCTTCAGTCATAAAAAAAATTATGCTTTTTGAAGAAAACATTTCAGGATTTTTCTCCATATAGTGGACTGATATGGTGCCCCAAGTTTGAACTTCAAAAAATGGAGTTTAAATGTGGCTTCAAACGATCCCAAATGCGGTTGTAAACGATCCCAGCTGAGGAAGAAGGGCCTTATCTAGTGAAACAATCGGTTATTTTCATAAAAATGATACAATTTATATACTTTTTAATGTCAAACGCTCTTCTTATCTTACTCTGCCTTTTTTTTTTTTTTTTTTTTTCCAGTTCATGACAGTTAGGGTATGTCGAAAAACTCCCATCTCATGTTCTCCCTCAACTTCAAAGTCATCCTATATCGCTGTTTTACCTTCTTTGTTAAGGGTGTTTGATCTTCTTCATGTTCACTTTGCAAAGACTGGGTCGGTACTTCTGCAGCGATGTAGGATGATTTTAAAATGATTTTTGAAGTTGAGGGAGAAAATACAATTGGAGTTTTTCAACATACCCTAACTGTCTTGAACCTTGAATACACAGAGTTCAGGCAGAGCAAGACAAGACGAGCGTTTGAGCGTTGAATTTGACATAATATTCATTGCTGTAGTACTTGTTTTATACAGGCAATCAGTGTTCGAATTGTGTCAAAGCTCTTGGGGGGGTCCCCCTTTTTTTTTTACCTTTTGTGGACATTTTTTAACCTTTATTTCATCAGTTACATCAGTTACAAATGCATGAAAAATATTTTAATCCCAAAACTGTTGAATGCTGTTATTTAAAATTATTTTAAAAAATTAAAAGGTACTTTAAATGTGGAATTACAACAACCGCCAGTAGGTGTCAGTAAGTCACAGTTAATAAATGAGTCATTGCGATTGAACCGAATCATTTAAACGGTTGATTCATTCAGGAACGAAACATCGTCATGTTGTTTAGAGACGCAAAACAGGCCCCATATCCTGAATTTTGAGTAAATGCGCATTTTATCAGACTGACTCATGCAGTGAAATAAGGCACTCTAAATTAGCACAGTCAGTCTAGTGTTTAGGCACTTATAACTCCTCTAACAATCAATGAAGCTGTATCTATACACTGTATGATAGATAAATATCTTACTTACATAGTTCGTACATCTGCACTTTGTTGCTTATGATGAGGAAATTTTGTGATTTCAATGACTGTTCTGAACGCCTCTGATTGGCCACTGCATTCTAAACTTAACAGAGTCGTGTGTGATTGGTTATAATGTGCAACGCTGTAAAAAGCGTAAAAATAAAATATGATTTAATGTGAGCAGGTCTAAAATTTAATACAGCAATGGAATTTTTTCATTTCATTTTTATTTTCACTAGTTTTATGTTTGAAGTATTTTATATTTATTGAATAACCAGGGGACCCCCCCAAGCATGTTTTTAATGGGTGTTATGGGGGGTCCCTTAATGCTTATGGGAGGTCCGGGAACCCCCACCCCTCAATTCGAACACTGCAGGCAATGATGCCTATGATCAGACCCAGATCCAATGTTTAATGCAATAGAAGTTTTTTCATCAATCAGTACTTAAAAACAAGCAAAATAGCCTGCATTTCTTATGATTTATTAATATTAGCAGGTCTATGTTTATTTTGTTCATGCTCTGTTTATTTTATTTAGTTTTTGTGTATACTTTCTTTATTTTGTTTATCTGTGTTGCATGTGTATCTGTTTACTCAAGCTCACTTGCACTCCTATTTTTTATTTGTTTAAATATTTTTATATATACTGTATGTGTTACAATTAATACACAGTTTTTTACACTAGTGGGGCCCATTTTCATTATTTTGCCTAGGGCCCCACAAACCTACAGGCTGGCACTGTGTGAGATATCTGTGTTGGGTTTGAATCAAAATGATCTGGAATGTATAAACTTTAAATCAATTTATTAATTCATAAAGCACATTAAAAGTACAAAAGTACAATAAGCTCATAGATAGGAAGCTGCATGATATTCAGGATGTTCAAACACTTCACCATGACAGTGTTTCTTTCACACAACTTTAGACATGAACTTTACCTCATAGCTTTCAAAATAACTGGGTGATTTTAACCACAATCAAGAGGAAGTAAAGGTAGGTTTGTGCTGACCACGTATTAATCTCTAATTTCATACCTGTAACATTTAAAATTGTCTAAGATGTTTTTAGAGTAGTTTATATTTTATTTTTCTTTGTGGTCAGTTTGTGTCTACTGGTATTCGGTTTCCTACTGAATGTTTGTTGGTTTTGACAGTTTTATGGAAGTGATGAATAGATGAATAGAAGATGAATAGAATAGGAAGTGTGAAACATATTAGTAAAATAGGTTCAAGTGAACATTTGTTTATAGCGTTTCTTGTTCATGTTGTCGTGTTGTCTATCAAGTGACTGAACCAGTCGCTTGTGGTTAACTCTCATTTGCAAGAGAGCTGTACAGATAGATATGTCAATATGTATAAAGAACATGCAAAACAATTATTATGCCAACCAAAAAAAAGTCTCTTTAGATATATTTATTGATTTTTTTTTTTCTTTGATTTCCAGCGGCATAACAAATAATAAAACTGCAAAACTAGCAGAAAATGTCATGATTTCTTGACAATGCTACATAAACTGAGAATGAAAGAAATAAAATAGATGTTCAGGACTGCCAGCTCATTTATGATCAAATATAATTTGTTGCATGAAGTTGGTGTTTCAGCCTTAAGAAACCTAATTTGCCTGTGCTTCACAACTCTTATTGCTAGTGTGAACACATCAGCACATTTATAATAGAGAAAAATGCTGATCTTTACTATTATACAGTACTGTGCAAAAGTCTTAGGCCACTAGTATTTTCATCAGCTAAAAAATGGTTTAAAGTCAGTTAAAGTTGGTCTTTTGCTGTAGTGTGTCAGTAGGAAATATCAGTTTACATTTCTAAACATTCATTTTGCCATTAATTATAATAATCCAGTGAGATTTTTGTATGGAGCACAGGCTGTTGTCAGACTCCTTGTGCAAACAGAGATCTGATCTCTCCATCATTCAATCCAGTCTGTCTTAAGAAACAGAAAGAACGGAGACAGACTAAATCCAGAAGAACTGTGGCAACATCTCCAAGATGCTTTAAGAGTCCTATACCTACAAAGCTACAGTACTGTTCAAATTTTAGGCACATAAAATGAGGATGCTGTCAAAAACAATGTTGTAAACAGATTTTCTTTATCAATGAACTTCTATCAACTAAAATAAATAAGCATTTGATGTGACCATCCTTTGCATTAAAAGTATCTTTTGCCCTATGTGCACTTGTGCATAGTTTTTCAGGTAGCTTTGCAGGTTACTTGAAACATTTTGGAGATGTTGCCACAGTTCTTCTGGATTTAGTCTGTCTCAGTTTTTCTGTTTCTTCATGTCATTCCAGACAGACTGGATGATGGTCACATCAGATCTCTGTGTGGAGCACTGGCTGTTGTCAGACTCCTTGTGCAAACAAAAATCTCACTAGATTATTACAATTAATGGCAAACAGAATGTTTGGAAATTTTAATGATATTTTTTTACTGACACACTACAGCAAAGGATAGAAAAAACTTACTTTAAACCATTTTTTAGCTGGTGAAAATACTAGTGGCCTAAGACTTTTGCACAGTACTATATATAAGTGAGATCTACACTCAAAACAGTACAAAAAAACATTATATTAATATATGCCACATTGCATATTTAGATATTCCAAACTTATAAAAAGTATATGAAACTAAATCAATTTTAACTTGTAAAAAAGAAAATAAAAATCATAGGCATAGTTTGTATTCATGTATTTTACATCATACATTGGCTGTATACAGTCGTGCTCTGCTCTGGACAAGACCTGGTGTTTCCGGGACACATGGAAAAAACCAGTTTCAGCACACTGAAAGATTTAAATGTATGTATTTATTTATTTATTTTTGATGAAGGTAATTAAAACACATATTTTGACTTTTTTTCAATCACAATAGAGCATTTCAGCAAGTCGTCTGACAGTAACATACGTCTTAAACATTTCAGTTCATTCAAATAATGAAATAATGCAATTTGAAGTTGAATGGATTTACTGCAAAACAGGTATTTGGGGGGGGGGGGGGGGGGGTATTGAAGACACATCTTACCTGCAGATTATTTGAGTTTTTAGCTGCAGTGTCATTTTCAGATCTTCCAGTTACATCAATGTGTCCCTTCAGCAAAACTGAAACAATAAATGAAACGTCACTCAAATCACACATCAAAACAAAGGTCATTTGTTACATTTGTGTAGATCTAGAGTTTGTCTTCTTGTAGTTAGTTCAGTGAGACCTGAACATATTTGTAGTAAAATCAGTACAAACCTATTAATGTGATAGTCAAAAGCACATTCAGCAAGACTAATGTGATGATGGTCAGGTTACTCCATGGTATCTCATGTTGTGGAGCATCACCTGATTCTGTCTGATTCCTGTGGACTGAATCTGTAAAACAATTGTGGTTTTAACAACCTTTATTTAATTTGTGTTTAACAGACCAAAAAGACATAAAAAGTATAATAATAATAATAATAATAATAATAAATAAATAAATAAAAATTAGTTATTTATAAATGTGTATTGTATATTTATTATGGAAATTTATCATATGGTTTTAAAAAAAAAAAATACATCTGAAATTAGGAAATAACTTACCAGTGATGTAGATTTTGGTGCCGTTGCTGAATTTTAGTGGTTCACTAGTTTTGACACAATAATAAACTCCTAATTCATCAGTGCTGATATTTCTGATGAACAGACTACTGTTAGTTTTCACTGAGTATTTGAGTCTGAAGATGTTGTTTTCATATTTAGCCCCTTCATATGTGCTGCTGTAAGTGCATAAGATCAACACTGGAGGATCCGGTAATTTCAGTTTGTACCAGTAAATCTCCTCTATATCAAGATCACAGCTTATATTCACATCAGCTCCTAAAGTTACTGCTATGTTTGTTAGACTCTCTGTGGCTTGAGACCACATCAACAGATCTATGAGAGAAATAAAACACATTTATTAAGACATAAAATCAAAAGAAAACCCATTTCATGAATCAAATGTGATGTGATAAACTCACAGATCTGAAGCTGTATGATCTGCATCGTCTAAGCCAGATGAATTTCTTACTGTATCTTTTCTTACTGTGAGTGGAAACATTCTGAAACCTCAAACACACAGACAAGAGAGGAAGTCAGAGCTGGGCTTCCCTGATAGGCCTTCTTAGCCATCTTTAACCCTGTACCTGAATGCACTATATACATTCATTTTCACTCAGCTCTACTGATTATGAGCTGTTTAAAATACAGAAATTATGTAAAAGATATAATGCAAAAATTATAAAACTTTTAATTAATTTTAAACAATCTTATGCATAATTCTGAGAACTAAATTTCAGTGCTTACATTTTATCAAAATATAGCAATTCAGTGCATTCAGACATTATTCGGACTCCTTAATTGTTTTCACATTTTGTTGTATCACATATAATGTATGTAGCAGCCTTACACTAAAATTCTTTATAATACATTATGCACTCTTTGAATGATGACAAGCCAGCTTGGCTTATTTCTGCCACCTACTGGAATGTGAAGTGACAGTGATAGGTTGTAGCTATGTGATATTTGGCCTACCTATCTTTAACAATAAACGTATAAATTGTTTAACCATCTGTCATGATAATCAGGTACACTCTTAAAAATAAAGGTGCTTCATGATGCCATAGAAGAACCCTTTTTGTCTAAATGGTTCCATAAAGAATCTTTAACATCTGAAGAACCTTTTTATTTTACAAAAGGTTCTAAGTGGCGAAAGAAGGTTTTTCAGATTATAAAAAGGTAAGAAAGAGATGGTTCTTTAAAGAACTTTTGACTGAATGGTTTATGGAAGCAAAAATGGCATCTTCTGTGGCATCACTGTGAAGAAACTTTTAAAGCACCTTTATTTTTAAGAGTGTATATGATATTATTTTAATACTACACAGAATTATATTCAGAATATGCTTCAATAAATGGAAATAAATGAAAATGTAATAAACTAAATTTGCTAGAAAAGAGGCCTAAATGCTAAAAATAAAAATAAACTTAAGTATCAGCATCATTATAGCATACAAACCACCTGATAGACTATTGGATAAAGATAAATAATAACATTCAAAATGGTTTGAGACTATAACAAATTACCTCAAACTGCTTCACATAGTTATGTATTTTATAAATGTATTATTTTATTACCAGTAGTAAAGTATTCAAGTACGTTTTCTGACACACTTTTGGCTCCACCCAGACTGCTGGAGGGGTTGAACAGTAATGACTAACATGTTTGAACTATATACTGGAAGTCTACATTAATCCACATAAGGTCTGTGCTTTGGTTTTAGACACTTTACATCCACATGGTGGTGGGACCAGTGTGGAGCTGGTGTCGTTGTCTGCGATTTCTAATGAGAGGCAGACAAGTGAGGAAGATTAACTAATAATGACACAACAAGAACAGGAACAGGAACATAACCAGATACGGGCACAAGAGAGAGAAACCATAATTAACAGTCCTGGGGTGTGACAACAGTCATGATGATTTGCAGGAGTTTTATTTTAAAAATGAAAACATATTGAAGCATATTGAAACACAATTTCAGGAAAGAAATGTCACAACAACCACTTATTACATCATTTTGAAAATGCTTATTTTGACAGGAAGCAGAAACATGCAAATGAATGCAAATGAATGCAAATGAATGCAAATGAATGCAAATGAACGGCTTCCCAGAATAGGGCTGTGCCTTTACAGCTCATAACTCAGATATGGCGCAATTGCACTTCGGGTGTCCTGAGTTCAAATCCTACCTCGTGGACCTGTCCCGATCCCACCCCCATCTCTCTCTCTCCCACTCGCTTCCTGCCATATCTCTACTGTCCTGTCGATACCAAATGCCAATACTGTTGCGTATTGATTATCACTTCTACCACAATGAAATGTTTTAAACCATATTAGTTTAAACTCCTGATATAGGGTTTTCTGAATGCACATGCCATGTTAGTACTAAACAGAGTTCTCTGTTTTTTTGCGCTTCTTATTGTGGTCAGATACACACAAGTTTATGTTAAAAACACACAGAAGTTACAAAAACAGTCGGTCTGTAAAGGTAAACAGTTGTGTACACACACTGCCAATACACATTTATATTCAACCAACATGTAAAAGTGAATTTTGCATAATAGGTTTGCTTTAAATCTGGCACAGAGACACTGAAGAATCAGGATATAGTCTAAATCCAGCATAGAGGGGTTCAGTGAATGTGGTGTTGAATGTGTATATGTGTGTAATTGTGTGTGCATTAGAGACACTGTAGAAGGACAGAATGCCAGCCGATGAGTCCAGATACACTCCCACTCTATTAGATGGGGATGTAGAAGAAGGAATGTTTGTGCTCACATTATTGTGCCAAGCGGTATAAATCGTGTCAGAAAAGTACAGGCACCACGACTTTTCATTGAGTCCAAACCGACAGTCAATCCCACCCTTCCGGTTGATTCCCTTGTATGTCACTGCTACATGACCCCATCCACTCCAGTCAGCCTCCCAGTAACAGCGTCCAGTCAGCTTCTCTTGACACAGAACCTGTTCAAGGCTCTTAAATCTCTCTGGATGATCAGGATGTGGCTGCTGTTTTTTCACACATGATGTTGTTTTGTTTTCTTTAGAGAGAATGAGCTGAACGTGTGCTGTGTTTGGATCCATTGTGAGCTTACAGGCATCTGAACACAGAAAAACAGATAAGAAAATCTATGACATTAATAAATATGCACAGGTGTGTCTGTGTGTGTGAGGGCTTACATTTTCGCATTCCTGGTGTGATCCTGAAATCTCCTCCATGGTCAACACTAATAGAGACACAAGCATACACACAAACAATGTTCAGTAAACTCATACCTGATGTCTAATTAAATGGCCTTACTATTGTGTAAAAATACATACAAAGCAGTACCACAGTTTATGGAAAGAGAAATCACTCTTTTTGCTCTCTATGGACTTTGCTGATTAATTTTTGTAGCTTGAATAAAGATAAATTAGGAGATTCTATATAGTTAATGCATATAAAATGTATAGTTTTTGTGAAGATTGAAGTTCACTTTAATTAAAGTTTGTTAGATTTTATATTCATAAATGTTAAAATATAATGGCTTTCAGTTATAGTATAATGTTGACTGGGTATAATTAATAGCTAAAATTGAGGGGAAAATGCATTTAATAGAGACATCAGTAGTCTTTATTAATAATAGGCTATTTAGTATAAAGATGCCATTAGAAACATTTAAAATGTACCATCTTTATGTTGCTTCTGAATTAATTTAATGTTTCAGTGTAAAATTATGACAACATAAATGGTATATTATAAACAATTAATTGTGATTAATTACAGACAAATTTGGATTTTCTTTTAATCAACTGGCAGCACTATTGTTAACCTTTTATCGAGGTTACTGTTAGTAAAAATAGTTGAAAAAAATTTGATAAGCCCTTAAATGAAGCTAATTGGAAATTGATAGTCCTGCCCTATACAGTATAACAAGAGATTTTAATATAACAAGAGATGCATAAGTACAAAATAACAATTTTTTTTTTTTTTTGGAAAGTTTTTACACTGGGTCAAAATGACTGGAATTTGGGTTCAATATAAGTTGAGCTTAGTTGGCTGCATTTGTGTTTTAATGCTGAGTCCCAACAACCCCCCCCCCACCCCCCCAAAAAAAAAAAAAAAAAAAAAAAAAAAAAATAGGCCTTTCGAAACAACTAGAATGTTTACAGATTGGCTCCTTTCTCTTCCATTACAAGTGTCTTAATGTAATGTCCAAAAAAGGCCTAAATTATTTTCGCAGTAATCAACATTGTGCCACAAATTAATAGATTATTCTGTAGTCTGTCAGAAAATAATTGGAGCATAGCATTTTCAGAGAGACACAGAGTAAAAATAAATTAATTAATTAATTTAAAAATAACAAAAAACTCCTCTACCACTCAACTTAGGTGACTCCCATCCCAAATAGAGTCACAAATTTGTCTCACATACTTGAGTTTCTCCAGTTTATAGTTTGGATCCTCCAGTTTGTGGTTGAGCAGCTGGACTCCTGATTGTCCTGGGTGATTGTAGCTCAGATCCAGCTCTCTCAGGTGTGAGGGGTTTAAACTCAGAGCTGAAGACAAATACCCACAACCTTCCTCTGTTACCATACAGCCAGACAACCTACAGATACACAAAGTTAATGTATGTTTAGGCTAATAAAAAAAAAAATATTATTATAATTTTTTTGTTTTGTTTTGTTTTTTGTTTTGTTTTGTTTTTTCAATGTATATGTGTGTATCTGATTAGAATAGCAGGAAAAAGCAGCATGTGTCCACTGTGTGGAATAGCGCGGCTAAGTTTCATGTGTATCAATAATAAAAATCACAATCAGAAAATGAAACTGATTGGTGACAAGAAATGTTGCAGCTAAATCTAATTGTCACATCACCTTACAGTGATTAATCCTGTACAAACACTTAATATAGCCAAATATCCAAATGTATCAGTCATAAATGGGGTGGAAATGTGAACATTTCAAAAGAAACAACAATTAAGTAAAACATTAATGAACTGATTTTCATTCATTCATTAGAACTATTATTCTTATAAATCACTGATGTTCCTACACACCTCAGTATCTTCAGCTGACAGTTTGGACTCTTCAGAGAGAGCAGCTTCACTCCTGAATCCCGCAGGTCATTGTTACTTAGATCCAGCTCTCTACAATTTGAGGACTGTAGAGCTGATGATACAATTTCACAATGCTCAGCAGTAAGATTACAGCAAGAAAGACTGAAACAGAGTAAAACAAAATTTTAATCATTTTTTGGAAGCTAGGAATAGTCAGTAATGGTGAGCAAAGAATGGTGTCTTTATGATCACTGAAGCTGCCCGATGTTGCTCTGTACTACTGGAAGTAGTATCAAAGTATCAGTACTTCTGACAATACATTTATCACATTTATCATAAATATAGTATGTAAATATAAACAAATGTACTCACAGAGCTTTACTGCAGTTGCTCACAGCACCTCCTCTGACATCTGAAGAATATAGGCGATTGTTGAGCAGTGAGCAGAAGAGAGTTTCTTCTCTGAGTGTTTGTCTGATTTCACAAACTCCTGAAACTCTCTGGACAGAGTCTGGTCTTTCACTTCCAGAAGACAGAGGAACAGATTGATGGATCTTTCAGTGGACAGTCCTTGTCCATCTTTGATCTTCTCTTTAATGTACTGTGTTGTTCTCCTGATGCTCTCTGAGCTGTTTTTTGTGTGTGTTAGTAAATCCTGTAAGAGTCTTTGATTGTACTCCAGTGGGATGCCCAGCAGGAAGCGCAGGAACAGATCCAGGTGGCCATTCTCACTCTCAAGAGCTTCATCTACTGCACCTTTAAGCAGACTTTGCACTGAAGCAAAGTTCTTTAGTTCCTCCATAGTTATATTCACATGGTAGGAGAACACATGGAAAGCAGCGAGAAACTCCTGAACACTCAGATGAATAAAACTGTAGATTTTCTTTTGATGAATGACAGATTCCTCCCTAAAGATCTGAGTGCAAATCCCAGAGTACCCTGAATCAGGGATGTCTAAGCCGCTCTCAATCAGGTCCTCCTCACAGAACATCACATTGCCCTTCATCAGCTGTTTGAAAGCCACTTCAGCAAGTTTTACAATCACTTCCTTGTTGCACTGCAGGACTTTCCCCGGATCTCTCTCTTTATACTTCTGGTTACTCATATTGATCTGAATCAGCAGGAAGTGGATGTACATTTCAGTCAGAGTTTGAGGGATTTCTGCACTCAGATCTTCTTCCAGGAGCTTTTGAAGCACAGTGGATGAGATCCAGCAGAAGACGGGGATGTGGCACATGATGTGGAGGCTTCTTGTTTTTTTGATATGTGAAAAGATTCTGTTGGCTTGATGTTGGTCACTGATTCTCTTCTTGAAATATTTCTCCTTCTGAGGCTCATTGAATCCCTGAATTTCTGTCAGACGGTTGATGTAGTTGGAGGGGATCTGACTGGCTGCTGCTGGTCTGGAGGTGATCCAGATAAGAGCAGAGGGAAGCAGCTCTCCTCTGATGAGGTTTGACATCAACACACCCACTGAAGAAGTCTCAGTCACATCACTAACTTTCTGAGCATCTGAAAACATCGGTGTGATTCTGCTTTCATCCAGACCATCAAAGATGAACACAACTTTACATTCCTTATAAATCTTTGAGTCCAAAACTTGAAGTTCAGGATGAAACTCCAGCAGAAGTTTGTGAATACTGTACTGGCGATCTTTAATCAAGTTCAGCTCTCGAAATGAAAGGACAAACATGAAATCCACATCCTGATTGGCTTTTCCCTCGGCCCAGTCAAGAATGAACTTCTGCACAGAGACAGTTTTCCCAATTCCAGCAATTCCTTTAGTAAGAACAGTCTTGATTTGGTCTTTCTCCTCACATCCTGCTTCAGATGAGGCTTTAAAAATGTTATTGCAGTCAATTGGAGTGTCTGGTAACTGTTTTGTTCTGGCTGTTTTCTCCATCTGTAAAACCTCATGTTCTTTATTTATTCCTTCACTCTCTCCCTCTATGATGTAGAGCTGTGTGTAGATCTTGTTCAGAAGGATTTGATTCCCATGGAGTTTGTTTCCCTCAAATAATCTCTCATACTTTTTCTTCATGCTGGTTTTGTGCAGGTCTTTGACTGTTTGCAGGTCTCCAGTCTCCATTATGTGTCTCTGCAAGACTGCTTCAGTGATGTCCTGCCTGTCCTGCCCACAATCCACCCTTCTGGTGAGAAAATTCAAAATAAAAGAGCATCAAGTTTTCAAGTTGTGCCCCTTTGAACGGCATATTTTGAAGTGTATTTAGTGTTATTTCATTAAGGTTCTTAAATAATTATTCATCTGAGATGAAGTACAGTACAGTAGCAAGTAAATAGTTATACTAACAGAGGGTCAGAGATCACTGGTCCTTTTCTGAATACAAGGGGATTCTCCATGGACCTGTCACTCTTCACAGACACACCACTGGGTCCTGGAGACTCTGATCTGTCTCTCTTCCTTTTTCTGACACTGACAAAATACAAACAAAACAGCATTTTTACATACTTTAAAGGGGACAATAGATGAAATGTATTAGCATTTCATGACTGCCAGCTCAGAAAAGTCTATAAATGTGTTATCCAGTGAGCAGTTTCAATTGGCAGCCAGTTTCTAGATATTAGCTAGCTATTTGAATATTTACAGATGTCTGCTAAATGCAAAAATGGCTAGTGTGTTACCTGGGGTCAGAAGTTACAGTTTCATCACTGAATTCAGAGGGATGATTCCCCAAGGGTTGATCACAGCTTGATCCAGGAGATGAAGAACTCATTTTACAGTCAATGTCCTCCTACTCTCATCAAAGTGTTTATTTTAGACCTTTTATGCGGAAAAACAGATTTTAAAATTCAGTACCATAGCACATTGCAGTACAGATACAATAATTTAATGTTTCATTTCAAACATTATTGTAGTCATTTTCAAATAGTCAGATGATTTTGTTATATTCAGGTACACATAGTCTACTTAATATATATTACAGCAGGGATTATAAATCTTAAAATATTTACCCTGATAGCACACATACATCATGTATTTTGTATTGTGTTTGCTTATCTGCAATATGTCTATTGGACGTTTCCTATCAGATGTCTTTAAGATGTTTATGATTTAGAATGTATGTAAAACTGACATCTTACAGACGTCTGTCAAATGTTTGTACACCGCAGATGCTTTCCAGATCAAGTGATCTTGCAGACAGACGTACGTGTGCTATCTGGGAGACCTTAATGAATATCATAAAAATGTGTATATATTTTTACAAAGGTGTTAGCATTTTGGTGGACAGTTAATATTGTGCTAATTTGGATTCTGTACAGACGACGCGTTCAGCAGGTGTTTTGTAAAGGGGCGTAAATGTCTCATTTTCTAGTGTTTGTGTAACAGAATCAACAGTCAATACTGTTCACACATATTGTTTCCTGCTGCAAGTCAAACTACGCTTTGCAAAACTTTTTAGCTTTTTGTTAACGCCACAATATCTACACATATCAAAATCTAAGAAAATTATAAACGACTGCGTTTAGTCGTATTGCATGCTGTTTAAAATAAACAACAAAGATCAGATTAAAAAATACGCACTTTAGTCGATGCTTCAGGCATTTTGGTGTTTAGCTGTAGAAACATTATCAAGACCATAAACCCAAATATGCATGTCATGTATGACTACATAGTTACATAAAGAATAAGTTATGAACTTACCACAAAATATGCAATAGGCATATTTTAAAAAAATAATAATAACAAATAAATAAATAAAAACGATTATAGCTTCAAAATGGTCTCTTGCTTATTTTTCTGTTTCCCACTTGTTTTCACTTTCGTTTTTCTAGTGGCACACTTATTAAAAATCACACTCCCTCTAGTGGCATATCTCACTGGAATATATTTGAATTCTACTTTTAAACAGGAATGCGAATTAAGAGCCTGTCCACTTGAAATCAAAGGGGAACAGAAAATAATATTTCAGAAATTGAATTTGTTTGGTCACATATGGATTGTTACTTCAACAGCCTCTTTTATGTTCCTCTTTCTCTGACTGAAACATCAGTATTTAGATGCCATTCAGTCAACATTCATTCATTAAGCAAATTCTTATGTTTCTTGCATGATTAATTAACTGCTT
This sequence comes from Cirrhinus mrigala, assembly GCA_036247105.1. Classification (NCBI taxonomy): domain Eukaryota; kingdom Metazoa; phylum Chordata; class Actinopteri; order Cypriniformes; family Cyprinidae; genus Cirrhinus; species Cirrhinus mrigala. The sequence goes on from CM070011.1 coordinate 46,758,901, forward strand.
TTATTGTCACTTCGCTTTGTTTTGCCTCTGCAGGTCTCAGTTTAGGGTTTTATTGGAGATTCTGTTGTTTTACCATGTTCTTCTAAAGACAACTGAAGACTTTACAGTGCACTGGAGACACAATGACAGTTAATTAATCTAACAATAAAATCATTGTCAGGATTATTTCCATTAATATATTATAATAGGGAATATTTACAATACACTAATGAGAATTTAGTGGAAAATATGCCTATTGTCAGGAAAACAATGTGTTTTATTCAACCTAATGCTGTTTGTTGTCTTTATGTCCTTCAGATGAAAAAAGAAAACAAGGAGTACAACAAGGACAAGAGAAGATCATAATTTTAGTGCTTAGCTTTTTGACTTAATTCTGCTCTGTATTCAAGTAAACTAAAGGGTAATCAGTTTGTCTGCCTATAACCTAAGTACATTGTGCAACATTAAATTGCATGGATTGAATCCAAACAGCACGCAAGTACTGAATCATCTGTTAAACTGATCACAACTAACAAAAGAAATAAAGAAATGCCCAAAATTAAATCCAACTTAACCATCACAAATTCATATTTGTCATGTTATGTGGTTATTATTCTCTTCAAAATGTCCATAATACCTTGTCCATCGTTATTATTATTATTATTATTATACATTTTGTTTCTTAGGCTATTTAAAAGTAATATAGCTCAAACAAGTCGTTCAATGAAGGCATCTTTAAGTGGGCCAGTGCTGTCCTCTGGTGTATGGGGTTATTTTTGTGTCTTTATTATTCAAACAAAAATACTGTGTTTGAGAGTAAAACTAAGTATTTTGTAATTAAAAAATAAAAGTTTGCAAAAAAAGTCTTCTTAAATCTCAAAAATAAAGAAATTGATAACAAAAGTATTTGCAGTGCATGTACTTTTCTTTACAATCTTTATTTTTCTTTGCGCACTTCAAACACTTTTCATCGCGAAACCACAAGTTTTGCTCTCCTTTCTGCTTTCTTTTTTTGCGAGTCTAAAATTTTTGTTTGCGAGTTAAAAAGTTTTGCTTGCGAGTAAGCTGTATCTCAGTGGGCGGTCTCTACCTACCAGGATGAAAGGCCTTTTTCTATTGGTCACTCTCGATTGAAGTGACCACGCCCACTACGTTGTGCCGCCAGGCGCCAGTCTGACTGAGGAGCGAGCGAGGTTCAGCCATGGCGAACAACAGCAACAACAGGTCGTTTACTGGGTGAGATAACCAAGTTAACGTCTTAAACTCAGTGACAAGTGAACTTATGTAGTCTATCTTCTCATGCTCACATATTTAAATACGTAACGTTAGATAAGCCCGCCTGTAGTTCGGCGATACCGTTAAATAGAGGGGCACGAGATGACTCGGATGACGATTGTAATCAAGGTAAAGACCATTATGACATGCAAGAGTCATACAGTAGCGGTATTAACATTAAGTGACATGGCATTTGACACGCGGAAGGTGCAGGAGCAGTGACACTTTCAGCAGTGACACAGTCCATCGGCATATGTCAAAGAAAACCGTATGTGTCACTGGCACTGAGCAGTGGCATGCACCAGTGGCTTCCGTGCGTCAGATGCCATGTCACTTAATGTTAATACTGCAACTGTACGACTCTTGCATGTCATAATGGTCTTTACCTTGATTACAATCGTCATCCGAGTCATCTCGTGCCCCTCTATTTAACGGTATCGCCGAACTACAGGCGGGCTTATCTAACGTTACGTATTTAAATATGTGAGCATGAGAAGATAGACTACATAAGTTCACTTGTCACTGAGTTTAAGACGTTAACTTGGTTATCTCACCCAGTAAACGACCTGTTGTTGCTGTTGTTCGCCATGGCTGAACCTCGCTCGCTCCTCAGTCAGACTGGCGCCTGGCGGCACAACGTAGTGGGCGTGGTCACTTCAATCGAGAGTGACCAATAGAAAAAGGCCTTTCATCCTGGTAGGTAGAGACCGCCCACTGAGATACAGCTTACTCGCAAGCAAAACTTTTTAACTCGCAAACAAAAATTTTAGACTCGCAAAAAAAGAAAGCAGAAAGGAGAGCAAAACTTGTGGTTTCGCGATGAAAAGTGTTTGAAGTGCGCAAAGAAAAATAAAGATTGTAAAGAAAAGTACATGCACTGCAAATACTTTTGTTATCAATTTCTTTATTTTTGAGATTTAAGAAGACTTTTTTTGCAAACTTTTATTTTTTAATTACAAAATACTTAGTTTTACTCTCAAACACAGTATTTTTGTTTGAATAATAAAGACACAAAAATAACCCCATACTGGTGGTCCCAAACAGTAATGCAATGCTTGAGTTTTACAAACTTCAGTTTCATGATGGAGAAAGATGGTAGCAGAGTGTACCGCTGAACATATACATAAAAGACATGATAGGCTTGATAAAAGGCCGTTTTATTGTGACCTTAATATAGGCTAATAAATAAGCAAAAGCAACATTTATAGTTGTAGTCATTATCAGGATATAGGAAATAAGGAAATGGGGCCTGTTGTGTTGTGAACCATTTTAAATTGTATATTTACATCATAGGTTTTTTTATTTAATACCAGTTTAGTCTAAATCCTTATTTTTTTTTTTTTTTTTTTTTTTTTCCCTAGCTCAACACTGCTCTCTTGTCTGCTCTATTGTGTTTTGACAGTAATAAAGACAAATGACCAAGGCTCAGAACAAGGCCAACAGAAAACATGAAAATCACATTTTTTCTGCTCACATATTCCTGATTATCGGACAGATTATGTAAATAATTAAAGTCTCACATGCATAATTAGGTGTTAGATGTATTCTATATTTCATTGACCATAAACAGCACAAACAGTAAACTGATTCTTAACCCTTTCACACGTACGATCACACCGATGTGATCATTCTTGGCTAGTCCCTGAAGCGTACGATCACACCGGTGTGATTCGAACGTTCAGCGCATCACGTGATCAACTGCTGAATTCAAATCTGCTTTGGCGCTTTGCCTGGCGCTGAGCCAGATCAGACGCGCTGAGCGCTTGTCATATTATCGCAACTATTCAGTGTTTTCAACCATATAATGCTTATTTTAGGTTCCAGACATTTAAATACACATAAGTCCTAGTAAAACGATGCATTTATAGCTTGCAAAATACAGGCCGATGTCTATGGAAGCGGCAATAATGATCCTTACAAATGTTATCGGACGATTTTATTGATATCATATACACATTGTGTAGGTAACTATAAAGTTTACTCTGCTCTTCTCCCAGCTCACCAGAGACTTACTTTAATGTTTTTCGGGAGGAGAGGATGAATTTGCGTCTCGTAAATCCCACAGCTCGGATTCAGCGCGAACTAAAGCCCAGTTCACACTACACGCGACACGCAGCAACAAAGCGACGCGATCCCATTCATTTCAATGGAGAGCTGGCGATTTCCGGCGACAAGAGCGACAGCGAGCTACAGCGACCGTTGGCGACCGGATGGGGCGTGTCCAGCGACGCGACAAAGTTCAGAATCTCTCAGCTTTATGCAAATTAAGAGCGACTTTCTGGAGCGACAGCCAATAGGAAAGGCAGCGGTAGAGCTCATGTGATCGTTCTCCTCTGAACCGTAGATAAACATAGGCAATGGAAAAATATAGGCTATGCTTCTCATTATTTTTTTGTTTGTATGTACAGATTTAATTTATATTTATATTATATATAGTCTTTTGCCTCCAAAATGTTTGAATTTAACGGCAAGAAACCTGACTCGCTGTCAAGGCAACCAGTAGTGAGAACGCCCACTAGCAACCTCGTCCCCAGCCTCTAGCGACATGCAGCGACAGAAGTCGCTGCTAGTGTGAACGGGGCTTCACATTGCGGCGCCCATCACCCGGTATAGATCAACTAACGCGGTCATTATAAAAGTATTTAAACCTCCAAATACATTTACTTGCACATATTTCAAAATCGGAATAACAGATATTTCATAATGCAGTGAGCACGTTTGTGAATATTAATAATAAAAAAGGAAAAACGATATAAAAGTGATACATGTGTCATACAGCGCTACTGTGGCTGCGTTGTGTCAGATGACAAACACGACGCGTCGCCATGGAAACAATAACGCCATATACGTTCTAAAATAACGGTCGCCTAAAGAAACTCACCCTGGGGGCTCAGCTAAAATATTTTAAACTCACGTGTGAAAGGGATAATAGCAATATCACTCTTTCAGCAGTTCTATTGGCCTGAATTTCAGCACATATGCTTAATTATATTAACGTTTTAAACCTAAACATTGAGAGAGACACAATCAACTTTACAGTTTAATGTAACATATATTTGTTAGCGTTGAGTCTTGTGGTTGTTCAGGATCCAGAACTTGAAGCTGCGAAACAGAAGTCTGATTCTGCTCAATATACTTCACCACCGTATGATTCTTGCTCTCTAGATTAATTTTTCAAGCATGACAAGCTTGAATCACATTTTTAAATATTTTCTGTCGGAGTCAAGTATATCAAAGTGTTACATAACATCTTAAATGTTTCAGGTCATTCAAATAAGGATTCTTTTTAATTTAATTTGAAGTTGAAAGGATTTACGATTGATATGATATGATTGTGTTAGATGTAGATCTAGAGTTTGTCTTAATGTAGTTCATTGAGACCTGAAAAAACAAGTACAAACCTGTCAATGCACATTCAGCAGGACAGATGTGATGGTCACGGTTCTCCATGAAGTCTGTTGTTGTGGAGCATCATCTGATTCTGTCTGATTCCTGTGGACTGAGTCTGTAAAATGTTTGTAGTTTAATCTTTAGTCAATTTCAGTCTGTAACAGTGCAATGAAACTATAAAAATATTAGCTCTGCATAAAATAATAAAGTATATTCAATATGGAAATCCATAATGTGGACTGAAAATAATTTGAGGAAATAACTTACCAGTGATGTAGATTGAATGCACTATATGCAGTTAATAAGAATGCTTACAATACAAACATATATACATTTTATATATAACTTTCAAATAACAACACTTATGCGTAATTCTACAAATTAAATACATTTTGTTAAAAAAGAAAAATTCAGTGCATTCAGAAAGTATTCAGACTCAAACATTTATTTTCCAAATTTTAATTAAGTTTTATTAACAAAGTTTGGTAGGAGCATGTTCACGTTCATATGCAAAATATATTTTTGACTGAAGGCAAGACTATTTAAAGGGGTCATGACATGAGAAATCATATTTTGCAACGTGTAACTTCACATAAGTAAATGCATTGCATATGACTGCCTCATTGTGATGCCATTTCTCACCTTTTCACCACTGTTTTAAGATGGAGTTAGTGTGCAGTGCAAAACATCTGATATTCTGACATCCAGCCTAAAGTTTTTGTTTGTTTGTTTGATTGTTTTGAAAACTCTTTTAATTTCTTTAAAGAACTACTTCTTTAAGAAGCATCTTCTTCTGCTTCTTCTGTATGCAACAGTCTGGTTCCCAAAGTAAAAACTCCATTCAGTTTCTTCATAAGGAAATTGTTTTTTAGCATGAAATCATAAACCTTTAAAGACGGACCTACTGTGAGTTCAGCGGTTGTTAATTGATGATATATGCTTTTATTAAAGCTACGGATTGCATTATTTCAGCTTATTTTTAAAATAGTTGTGTTTAATAGTTGCATTTCTGGCCAAAAAAAAAAAAAAAAAAAAAACATTACCCATGATGCTATGCAGAAAATTCCATCAGAGTAGAGGCAAGCAAATCCTTCCAAAAGAGCTTGCAGGGAACACCCACTTGAAGCACCTGTAATGACATAAATGAGTCTGTCTTGCTATGGAATATCTTTTGGTCCGATTAGCTTGTACCAACTCTGATTTTCTATATCTGATATATGTATAATCAACAACTTTCAGTCAATAGTTTTATATGTCAGATTTCTCCATCTTTTTAATAAGATTAGTTTGGTTCATTATTATTATTAAAAATTTGTTGTTATTATTATTATTATTATTATTATTATTATTATTATTATTATTATTATTTCTTGGGCTATTTAAAAGTAACATAGCTCAAGTTGAGTGAGCCAATGCTGTCCTCTAGTGGTCACAAACAGTAATAATATACAATGCTTGAGTTTTACAATCTTTTCAACTTTTGAAAGTTGTTATATAAATGTTTTGATTATTCTTTTTGATTATTATTATTTTAGTTATTTTCCTCATGAGGTCCACTTATTTATTTATTTATTGATTGATTGATTGATTGATTGATTGACTAAATTTTGTCTTTAAAGTCTTTTTATGAACCCAGGAACCTGTGCCTTTAAGAGATTCAAAAAGAGATTCAGTTTTCACGATGGAGAAAGATGGTCACAGAGTGAGTTTACCACTAAACATATACATAAAAGACATGATAGGCTTGATAAAAGGCAGTTTTAATATGCTCTTAATAGAACAAATAGACAAAATCCACATCCGTAGTTGTAGCCCTTGTCAGACCTATATTGTGAACCATTTTAATATCTATATTTACACCTTGTGTTTTATTTTTATTTTTTTAATTTACTACCAGTTTAGTCTAAATCAATTTTTTTTTCTATTTCAACACTGCTCTCTTGTGGTCTGCTGCTCTGTTGTGTTTTGACAGTAATAGAAAAATACAGATGGCAAAGGTACAGAACAAGACAAACAGCAAACATGAAAGTCACATGATTTCTGCTCACATATTCCTGATTCAGGACAGGTTATGAAAATAGTTAAAGTCTCACATGCATAATTAGGTGTTAGATGTATTTTAAATTTACTTGCCCCTAAACAGTACATACAGTAAATTGATTCATAATAGTAATATCACTCTTTCAGCAGTGCTATTGGCCTGAGTTTCAGCAAATGTGCTTAATTATATTCATGTTTTAAACTTAAACACTGAGAGACATAATTAACCTTACAGTTAAATGTAACATATATTTGTTAGCCTTGAGTTTTGTGGTTGTTCAGGATCCAGAACTTGAAGCTGCTGTAGATTTATATCTTGAAACTGTTTCAAGTTGTCTTTGGCTCTGCTGTTTCCATGAGCAAGAAGCTTTAATAGTGCTTAAAAATGAATTTAAGTACATTTAGATTTAACATTTAAGCAGTAGTTCACCTCAAAACATATCTGTTCTTGTCTATTTGGTAGCATCATGCTGGACAGTACCTAAAAAATACTGTCCCATACATACTGTTTTATCAAGTTACTCACCTACGATCACAGTGATTAGAAGAGCACTTATAAAAGCTGATGTGAGGATAATAATCGGCCATTGTGTCTGATTCTGCTTAATGTACGACACCACTGTATGATTCTTGCTCTCTAGATTTAGAGTCGGTTCTGTGTAATCATTGAAAGAGTTTAATATTAATATTTAATATTTTGTGTTTAACAATGGTAAGTGTTTAAGTTGGTGATCAGCAAATGGTCACTCACCAGTGATGTGTAGTCTGGTACCGTTGCTGTATTTTGGAGGAGAGTCTGTGGTCACACAGTAATAAAGTCCTAAATCATCAAGAGTGACATTATTTATGAACAAGCGATGTTTAGTTTGCACTGAATATTTGTGTCTAAATGTTTTATTGTAGTAAAAAGTAGCTGAAGTTCTGGAAGATTGTAATATCATAAATGGAGGATCTGGTAGTTTCAGTAATAACCAATTAACATCTTTTACATCTAAATCACAGTTTACAGTCACATTTTGACCCAAATCTGTTTAAGTCTCTGTAGCTCGACAACATATGAGCAGATCTGTGAAATAAAACACACACAAAACAATTTGGAATGTATCTGTCATAAAACTATAAATTGTATAATTAATTTACAAATCACATTAAAGTATTAATGAAGTAAAATAAACTCACAGAGCTGAAGCTGCATGATCTTCAAGGTGTTAAAACACATCATGATTCAGTCTTGTTTCTTTCACACGACTTTAGAGATGAAACTTTACCTTAGAGCTTTCAAAATAACAGGGTGATTTTAACCACAATCAACAGGAAGTTAAGGGAGGAGAGGTTTGCTTTAACCACACATGCAGTGTTTTATTTTATTTGTTAAAAAAAAAATCAACCATTAACCCATATATAAGCTATTGACATTTATTTATTTATTTATTTATTTATTTATTTAAAGTATTAATCTTAATTTCATAATTTCATACCTTTAATGGTCATACTTTATTTTATTTTAAGGTCCTAACTTGCTATTTATTACTAGTTAGTAAGGTAGTTGTTAAGTTTAGGTATAGGGTGGATTAAGGGATCTAAAATATGGTCACGCAAAATAAGACAATAAAATGTGCTTTATAAATAATAATAAACAGACAATATGCTAATATGCATGCTAGTTAATAGTGAGAATTAGTCCTTAAGAAAAAAGTGTTACCCCTGTAACATTTACATTTGTAAGTTGTGTTTAGTGTAGTTTTGTTCATAGTTTTCTGTTCTTTGTGGTCAGATGTTGTTACTCTTATTCTGTTTCCTACTTAAATGTTCAGTTTGACAGTTTTATGAAAATGATTAAGATGACCAGAATAAAATATGTGAAACTCAGTAGTAAAACAAGTTCAAGTGTACATTTGTTCACAGTGTTTCGTGTTCATATTCACCTGGTTAAAGTGTTAAAACACCTGCTACGTGCAAGTGTATGTGTATGTGAATGTGTTGTCTATCAAGTGACCAAACCAGTGAAAAACTTCATTTGCACAAAGCCATGTGTGTAAACCACAAACAAGAGCTGTGCAGATGATAGACATTTTAATATGCACAAAAAAAAGAAAAAGAAAAAATGATTAGTATGCAAGCCAGTAAATCTCTTTAGTATTTTTATTGAGGTTTGTGTCCTTGATTTCCAGTGGTATGTCAAATAATAAAATATAAAACTGTAGAATTAGTAGAAAAATTCATTAGCTGTAGAGGACAGTCGTGCTCTGCTCTGGACAAAGCCTAGTGTTTTCGGGACACAATAATAAATCAAATTCAGCACACTGAAAGAAGATATTAAATATCAATGGCCATATAAGACAGTATAGGATATCACTAGGACAGATGATAATAAAATAATATAGACGTATCTTACCTGGAGATTTTTTTAGTTTTGAGCTGAAGTGTCATTTTTAGATCTTCCAGTTACATCAGTGTAGCTCTTTACCATACCTGAAACAATGTGGAAAACTTCACTAAATTCACACACAAGAGTTAAAACAAATATGATTACGATATGACTGCATTACATATAGATAAGAGTTTGTCTTCTCGTAGTTCATTGAGACCGGATCAAGTACAAACCTATCAATGCAATGATCAAAAGCACATTCAGCAGGACAGATGTGATGGTCACGGTTCTCCATGGAGTCTGTTGTTGTGAAGCATCATCTGATTCTGTCTGATTCCTGTGGACTGAGTCTGTTATATTCTTTTGGACAAAGTCTATAAAAGGTTTGTAGTTCAGTTGTTATTCAATTTCAATCTTTAATGGTGTAATATTAGGCCTAGCTCTTTATAAAATTTTAAAGTATATCTGTATTGTGGATTAAAAAAAAAAAAAAAAAAAAACATCTGAAAGAGAAAATCACTCACCGCTGATGTAGATTTTGATGCCATTGCTGAATTTTAGTGGTTTACTAGTTTTGACACAATAATAAACTCCTAATTCATCAGTGCTGATATTTCTGATGAACAGACGACTGTTAGTATTTACTGAGTATTTGTCTACAAAGATGCTGTTTTCGTATTCACCTCCTTCATATGTGCTATCAAAAGTGCGTAAGATCAACACTGGAGGATCCGGTGATTTGTGTTTGTACCAATAAATCTCCTCTATATCAAGATCACAGCTTATATTCACATCAGCTCCTAAAGTTACTGCTATGTTTATTAAACTCTCAGTGGCTTGAGACCATTTATCTGTGTTTCTACTAAAACATCTTATAATTGTCTAAATGGTACATCAGGACAGGTAGGGCAGGGGAAACACACACCAATATAACATTAAGGTCCAACCACAAACACTGAACTAAATATAACTTATAAAGGGGTGCTAACCATACAAGGACAGGTGTGGGTGATTAACCAATAATGACTAAACAAGGAATGGAACAGGAAAGACCATAGAAGGGCACAGAAGGGAGAAACCAATATAGACAGTCCACAGGGGTGTGACAATAATCTCACGTCATTTTCTTTGTCTTCTTCTTCTTCTTTAAAGAACTACTTCTTTACTAAGCATTTTCTTCTGCTTCTTCGGTGTGCAACAGTCTGGTTCCAGAAGTAAAAACTCCATTCATTTTCTGCACAGGAAACTTGTTTTTTTTTTTAGCAATAACTTATAAACCTTTAAATATGGAAATATCATGAGGTCAGAAGTTGTTAATTAATGTATATGCTTTTGTTGAAGCCACCTGTTTGCATTATTACAGCTTACTTTTAAAATAACTCCTTAATAGCTGAATTTCTGGCAAAAACTACATTACCCATGATGCTGTGCAGAACATTCCACCAATCAGAGTAGAGGCAGGGAAACTGTGCGAAAAGAGCATGCAGGGAACACCCACTTGAAGCACCTTGAATGTCATAATTGAGAAAATACTAGTTTGGTTCATTGTTGTATATATTCATATATATACACACTGAATGCTAACCATCACAAATATATTAATATTTATTAAAATATATTAATATTTGTCATGTTATGTTGATCCCCTTATGTTGTAGCTACATAATACCCCGTCAATTGTTGTTGTTGGTGGTGGTGGTATTATTATTATTATTATTATTATTATTATTATTATTATTATTATTATTATACATTTTATTTCTTGGCCTACTTAAAAGTAATATAGCTCAAGCAAATTGTTAATTTAAGGCACCTTCAGTGAGCCAATGCTGTCCTCTGGTGGTCACAAACAGTAATAATACACAACGCTGGAGTTTTACAATATTTCAATTTTTTAAAGGTGCCATATCATAAATTATTTTATTATTCTTTTTTATTTCAAGTATTTTCCCCTGAGGTCCACTAAAGTGGACTTATAAATATATTTATTATATATTTACTTATGATGGAGAAAGATGGCCACAGAGTGAGCTTACCACTAAACATACATGAAATACATGATAGGCTTTTAATATGATCGTAATAATAAGTACACAAAATCCACATAGTTGTAGTCCTTATCAGGGGTGCATTTCCCGTACAGCGACGTAACTCGCTGATCATAGTACGATGCATTGTTGTGGAAACTAACTAGCTAGTCACGACTGTTTCCCCAAGACTGTTGTATCTTAGTCGTTTGAACCATATTAGGTTTTTTTTTTATTATTATTATGCAGTCAACAATCACATTTACAACAATAAAAACAACACACAAAAAAAAAAAAAACAACAGTGAGGGTTACATCCAATAATCCAAAGCGTATTATATTATCTTACAGGATTTACACCAAGAAAGAGTCTTGATTGCGATGGGGTTATTAGAGTTTCTTATAGAATTCACATATATATCAAAATCTTTTCTGAAAATAAAAAAGGGGTTTTCTTTGACCATTTACATTTATGAATATAAAATTTTGCAAGAAATAGCAATAGATTAATAATACGTTTACAGTGAGAAGAGCCTATATTTAAAGAGTAACCAAAAAACACAATTTTGGTAGTTATACAGAAGTTTGGAAGTAAATACTTGTTAACAAAATTAGAAAAATCAACCCAAAATACTTTACAATAAGCACAGTCCCAAAATAAATGATTGATTGTTTCTTCAGACTTAAGACAAAAAGAGCAATTGGGGGAAATACTATTATTAAATTTAGCAAGTTTGTAATTTACCGGGTAGCAATTATAGACCAACAACTTTCTTAGACAAGAAGAATTTCTGTCGAAGAAGCCAAAACTCTTCCCATTCAATATCACTAAATATGTTATTCCAATAGCTTACACAAACAGGTAGAGAAATCTGAGATCTATTAATAATTGAACGAATATCTTTGTTTGACATGGTATTGAGAAGACTTTGGTTAACAAATAAGTTAGTGTTATCAAACATTGGAGAGACTAAAGAACCTTTGGGGCCACAGTTGACTAAAGGTATAATACAATCAGGAATTGCACCAAAAACAATGGCATATTCTCTTGGGGGGACAGGAAAAGAAAATTCTTGCATAAATTGTTCATAAGTAAAAAGGACACCATGATTGTCTAAAAGCTGACTAACTAAAAGTATGTCTTTATTAAACCAGTTGTGAAAAAAGAGAGATTTATTTTTATATCTAATATTTTTATTGTTCCAAATAAAATAATTGTGTGGAGAAAAGTTATAATTATATATAAGTGACCAACTTATTAAAGCTTGTTTATGAAAACAAGATAAAATTAAAGGTATTTTAGAGATGTCAAAGTTGCAGCGCAACAGAAAATGTAAACCTCCAAATGAATTAAATATATGATTTGGAATAAAATTCCAACAGGATGTGGGGTTGTTTAAAAATGTCTTTATCCTTTAAACGAATTGTTAAGAGTGGAAAAATCCACTAACTCAAAACCCCCCATAGCCCGATCAGCTAGCATAACGCTTTTTTTTAATTAAATGAGTTTTAGAATTCCAAACAAAATCAACTATAATTTTGTCTAGTGTTCTACAAATTTCCACAGAAACATCCAGTGCCATTGCAGGATAGATAACCCGAGATAATCCATCTGCTTTAGAAAGCAGTACTCTACCTGTTATTGACAGATCACGCTGTAACCATGAGTTTAATTTACGTCGGACAGAGAATATAAGAAGTTCAAAATTAAGCTTTAATCTCCTTTTCTGATCTTTACATAAAATTATACCTAAATATTTAACTTCAGATTTGACTGGGATGTCACAAATGTTAACATCGGTAGCATCTTTTACAGATAAAAGTTCACATTTATGAATATTAAGACATAAACCAGAAGCAGAGGAAAAAAAACTTAATCTTATCCAAAGCTAAAGGAACTTGATCTTTATTTTTTAGAAAAAGAGTTGTGTCATCAGCCAATTGGCTTATTAATACTGATTGATTTGCCACAGAGATACCTTTCAAATGACTATTTTGAATATGGATGGCTAAAAGTTGCATAGGAAGCAGAAAAAGATAAGGTGAGATAGGGCAGCCTTGACGGATGCCTCTATCTATGTTAAACCTATGAGTAGTACCATGTTGTAACTTAATTGAAGCATTGGCATTACTGTACAACATTTGAATTGCATTAATAAAATTAGGGCCAAAACCAAAAACACTCAAGGACTTAAGAATAAAAGGAAATTCAATCGAATCAAAAGCTTTATAAAAATCAAGAAAAAGCAGAAAACTGTCATCTGGGATCAGATCGGAGTAATCTAATATATCAAGAGCAAGTCTAATATTGTTTGAAATAAGTCTGTTTGTCATAAAACCTGACTGACATTCATCTATTATATCATCTAGAACATATTTAATTTTCTTAGCAAAAATCATGGCTAGTATTTTGAGTCATTATTTAAAAGACTTATAGGTCACCAGTTTTCCAAAAGAGAGATCTCTTTTTGAGGTTTAGGGATCAAACTTATAACACCCTGAGTCATAGAAGGTGGGAGAATACCCTTTTTAAGACTTTCTAAATAAACATTGAAGAGAAATGGTGAAAGATAATTTGAAAATTTCTTATAAAACTCTGTGGTCAAACCATCATTCCCAGGTGACTTATTTAGTTTTAACTTATCAATAGCCTCAGAAATATCTTTCATTTGAATAGGGGCTTCACATATATTCTTGCCATTATCAATTTTAGAAATAAGGCCCATATCAAGGGAGTTAAAAAATAAGTCCAAATTTTGTTGAGAGTATCTGGAACGATAAAGGTCTTTATAAAACTCTTCACAATAATTAGAGATTTCTTTATAATTCTTCAAAACCACTCCATTTACCTTAAGGCTACTTATAGAATTTAGATGATTTCGCTGTTTTTCTAATCTAAAAAAAATAGCTGGAGTTACGTTCTCCCTCCTCCAACCACCTTCATCTTGAGCGAACAAAAGCACCCTTTGCTTTTTGTATATACAAATTATCTAACGAATTCTGAAGTTCAACCAGTTCTGATTTCTGATTAACAGATAAATTCTCAAAAGGAGTGCTGGAGAGGCAGACAAGTTTTTTTAATAATATCAAGTTCCTCTGTGTAAGGCGGACTCGTAGGAAGCGTGTAAGATCCAACTGCGAGCTTTATTATCCAGATCGTAGTCAAACAGGCAGGGTCAAAATCCAAACAAACAGTACATCCAGGGCAAAACAACAGAGTAATCCACAAAACAGGCAGAATGTCGAAAAACCGGAGTGAGCAGTCCAAAGTGACAAATAAACAAGGCTATGAAACTAGACAAAACTATGGCAGTGAACTAGGCAAAACTACGGCAGAAAACAAAGGCAAAACTATGACCATGAAACAAAACCGTGACAACAAACAAGGCAATGAAATCAGAGAAACGCTTGGTAGAGTCCGCTATAGCAAAACAATACTTCACGAGGGCCTGTTTGGCATGGCCTGCCTTTTATGGCTGCCAAACAGGAAGTTACCAGCAAAGCAGCAGAGGGAGCAGCAACAGTCAGTCAGTGGGTGAGGGCTCCCTCTGCTGGCATGGCGTTACAGAAACCCCCCCCCAGGAGCGACTCCTGGCGCTCAAACAACAACAGTCCAGGAGGGTGGGGGAACAGAGGCAAAACAGGGGGTGGGACGGAGGGCCAGGTCCATGTAGAGGAAGTGGGCCTGGATCGTGGAGCAGGGACAGACAGTGAAGCACTAGAGGACCTGGACCATGGAGCAGAGGCAGACAGTGAAGCACTGGAGGACCTGGGCCATGGAGCAGTGGCAGACAGTGAAGCACTGGAGGTCCTGGGCCGTGGAGCAATAGCAGACAGTGGATCCTTGGAGGACCTGGGCCGTGGAGCAATGGCAGACCGTGAAATACTGGAGCAGGGAGAGCCGGTAGCCATGGCGGGGCAGGCAGAGCAGGCAGCCATGGCGGGGCAGGCAGAGCAGGCATAAACGGGAGCCATTGCAGAGCAGGCAGAGCAGGCAGAGCAAACAGGAGCAGAGATATCCATAGTGGAACTAGTGACATCCACAGCAGAGTGGTGTGTACACGGACGACCACCTTGGCCGTGGCATGACAGGCAGAGAGTTCATGGTAGGCCTTCTTGGCTGTGACATGACAGGCGGAGAGTTCACGATTGGCCTTCTTGACCATGACATGACAGGCAGAGGGTTCGTGATAGGCCTCCTTGGTCGTGACAGGACAGAGAGAGAGTTCATAGGAGGACGCCGCCCCCATAGGAGGATCTACAGCAGGTGCTGACACCTCTGGGGGTATGGGCGCAGATTCTTGGGCAGACATGGCAGTGAGTTCATAAACGCCACCTCCTTTGGAGCATCTACAGTGTGCGCTGACACCTCTGGAGGTATAGGCGCGAACTCATGGACAGTCGAGCCCTCTGGAACTGACCCGTGGACAGAGGAGGCCTCTGGAGCAGACTCGTGGACAGACGAGGCCTCTGGAGCAGATTCAGGGACAGACGAGGCCTCTGGACCAGACTCATGGATAGACGAGGCCTCCGAAGCAGACTCGTGGACAGACGAGGCCTCCGAAGCAGACTCGTGGACAGACGAGGCCTCTGGAGCACAGTGTGCAGCCCACACACTAAAAATGGCAACGGCCATTACAGGCAGCACAGTGGATAGTGGGATGTCTGTTGCCCTTGAGGGTGTGGATGCTGTGCACTTGTGGCTTGGGAATGTGGGCTCTGCGTGGCTTGGGTCAGTTGATACATGAGGCTCTAGGAGATCAGCTGAGATGTGATGAGGTTCTAGAAGGTCAGAGGGGACCTGGTTAGGTTCTGGCAGGACAGCAGTTTCTTGAATTGACTCAGGGAGGCCTGCCGTGGCTTGAATTGGTTCATGATGATCAACTGTGGCTTGGCCTGGCTCAGGAACAACAGCAGCAACTTGACTTGGCTTGGCTCATGGACGACAGCAGCAACTTGACTTGGCTCATGGAGATCAACTGTGGTGTGGCCTGGTTCAGGGAAGACAGCAGCAATTTGACTTGACTCGTGAAGATCTGCTGTAGCTTGGCTTGGTTCATGGAAATTAGCTGTGGTTGGACATAACATAGACAACCCAGCTGTAACTTGACTTGACTCAGGAACAACATGGCTTGACTCAGGAACAACATGGCTTGACTCAGGAACAACATGGCTTGACTCAGGAACAACATGGCTTGACTCAGGAACAACATGGCTTGACTCAGGAACAACATGGCTTGACTCAGGAACAACATGGCTTGACTCAGGAACAACATGGCTTGACTCAGGAACAACATGGCTTGACTCAGGAACAACATGGCTTGACTCAGGAACAACATGGCTTGACTCAGGAGCAACAGCTGTAACGTGACTTGACTCGTGGGGCACAGCTGTGACTTGGCTTGACTCGTGGAGAACAACAGCTGTATCTTGGCTTGGCTCGTGGAAAACAGCTGTGACTTGGCTTGATTCATGGGGAACAGCTGTGTCCTTGCTTGACTCATGGAGAACAGCAGCTTTGGCTTGACTTGACTCTGTTGCTTGACTTAACTCTGAAGCTTGACCGGTTTTGGAGGCTTGACCTGACCCTGGAACTTGACTTGACCCTGGAACTCGACTGGACTTGGAAGCCTGACTGGACTTGGAAGCTACAGCTGTAGCTTGACTTGACACAGGAACGACGACCGTAGCTTGACTTGGAAACTTGACTTGACTCGGGAAATGCAGCTGCGACTTGAATTGACTCAGGAAATGCAGCTGTAGGTTGACTTGACTCTGAAGATGCACCCGCAGCTTGACTTGGCTCTGCGGCTTGACTTGGCTCTGGAACAACAGCTGCAACTTGACTTGAAACAGGGGTAGCTGCCGTGACGTGAGAGAGAGCCATTTTAGCTGCCCATACTGCCATTAGGGGTGAGTCCAGCACGTGGGCCATCATGAAGCGTGGCTTGGAGACGGCGACCATCTTGTGGAGTGGCTCTGGGATGGCAGCCATTTTGTGAACTGGCTTGGGGGTGGCGGCCATTTTGTGGACTGGCTCGGGGACAGCAGCCATCTTGTGGACTGGCTCTGGGAAGACGGCCATCTTGTGGACTAGCTTTAGGATGGCGGCCATCTTGTGGACTGGCTCTGGGCGGGCGGCCATGACAGGTGCAGACTCTGGACGGGCAGGCTTGGCGTGAGCAGGCCCTGGAGCGGCAGGCATAACGTGGACAGGCTGTGGCTTGGCAGACATGATGAGAGCAGGCTGTGGCTTGGCAAACGTGACGTTAGTAGACCTTGGCTTGGTGGATGTGACTTGAGCAGGCTTTGACTTAGCAGGCATGGCGTGAACTGGCTTTGGCGTGTTGCACATGACTTGAGTAGGTTTTGGCTTGGCAGGTGTGTCGCGAGTAAGCTTTGGCTTGTTGGACGTGGCTTGAACAGGCTGTGGTATGGTGGCTACTGGAGGATCACGGGGTCCTTCATCCGCGACCCCCACAGTAAACGTGGATCCACTTATAAGCAGGGCATGATCAATATATCTCTCCAGAGACCAATGAATCTTCCCCCCAGGTAGCCAAGAACGAATGGGATTGTTCAAACCCACCCAAAAAATGTCCTTCAGTGCCACATCATTAAAATCAACAAGGTGACACAGTTCACAAAACTCCATAACAAAATCCTCAACACATCGGTTACCTTGTCGTAGGCGGAAGAGGCGTGATGCAGGGTCCATGATGATCTGTATTCCAAAAAGCCGCTGGATCTCGGGGAGGCAAAGTATTCTGTAAGGGGGACTCATAGGAAGCGTGCAAGATCCAATTGCGAGCTTTATTATCCAGATCGTAGTCAAACAGGCAGGGTCAATATCCAAACAAACAGTACATCCAGGGCAAAACAATAGAGTAATCCACAAAACAGGCAGAATGTCGAAAAACCGGAGTGAGCAGTCCAAAGTGACAAATAAACAAGGCTATGAAACTAGACAAAACTATGGCAGTGAACTAGGCAAAACTACGGCAGAAAACAAAGGCAAAACTATGACCATGAAACAAAACCGTGACAACAAACAAGGCAATGAAATCAGAGAAACGCTTGGTAGAGTCCGCTATAGCAAAACAATACTTTGCGATGGCCTGCCTTTTATGGCTGCCAAACAGGAAGTTACCAGTGAAGCAGCAGAGGGAGCAGCAACAGTCAGTCAGTGGGTGAGGGCTCCCTCTGCTGGTGTGGCGTTACACTCTGCTTTATATTGTTTAGCTTTTTGAGATCCAGCTTTAACTAAGATTAATCTAACATTATATTTTAACAGCTCCCAGTTAGAACTAAAATTATCCTCAGCTTGAGCTTTGTTAAGAAAAAAATTAATCTTAGATATCACAGATGGACAAATTTCTGCATCCTCTAATAAAACAGAATTAAGTTTCCAGTACGAGTTACATATTCTTGAATAAGCAGATGGGTTATCGAAAGATAGAATGATAGATTTATGATAAGACAATGAAGAAGGCAAGATTTCAGCCTTAGTAATATAATTGGATAAAGAGTCCGATATTAACAAAAAATCAATTCTAGACCTAAGTGAACCAGAACTGTTAGACCAAGTAAACTGTAAAGCATGAGGATGTTTTTCTCGCCAAATGTCAACAAGGCCAAATTGGGAGATGAAACCACAAAGGCCTGATGAACTATCAGAAAGTCTAGGAGGTGATCTGTCCAAATTATTATTTATAGTTTGATTAAAGTCTCCACCCAAAAGAATAAACAAATTAGGATATTTAGATTTAAAATATTCTAAATGAACTTCTATAGAATTAAATAACTTGGTTATTTTTTGCAGCATTAAATCCATAAATGTTACCCAGGACAAAAAAAAAAGATCATTTAAAGTAACCAATAAAAAAAGAAAATGGCCTTCAGGAAATTGTCTCTATTATTTTACCCCTAAATTTGTGCTTCAAAGTTAAAACACCTGCTGAAAAATTAGAACCACATGAAGAAAATAACTCATCACCCCATTGTGATTTCCAAAACTTAAAATCACTGGAATTTGCATGCGACTCTTGAATAAAACAAAAATCAGTATTAAGCGATTTAGCATATAAAAAGATAGCTTTACGTTTAACATCACTACGCAACCCTCTTGCATTAACTGAGCAAATAGAAAAATTTGGAAACATTGAACAATGGACACCAGAACTATAACAACAGGTGAGTCAGCCGATGAGATCCTATAAATAAGAAAACCCTTGTAAATAGAACAAGATAGGGGTCTTTTCGATTTAAAAAAAAATTGTAATTGTACCTCAAAAGTACCTTATTCTAAAGTTTGACATTTAATTTTGCATTTTAAAGGTAAAACACATACTCAGTCACATACTTAGGCAAAACAGCAAACTAACTCAGATTCATTTCACTCGGTGACTTCCATGTCCTGTAAAACAAGTTATTTGCCATCAATATACGCCTTCGGACCAACGAAGTAAGCGCGGCGTCCTTGCTGCCGAGCTTTCTCAACAAGTGGCCAAAGTTTGTTGCGCCGCTCTCGATCCTCTGGGGACAGATCTTCTGCGAACCTTAAGTGGTGTTTTGTCAGGTAAGGGGAGTTCTTTGCAGCTTTCCAGAGCGCGTCGTGAAAGTGACGCATTGTGAACTGTAGAATAATGCCTTGGGGTTTTTGACCGGAGGACAGAGCATTTTCGCTTTTCACTTTTCCCAAACGATGCACCACATCGATGAACTCATGAGCTTTGCCAGCAAAAGTTGGGATGACAGCCTCACAAATATCCAGAACTTTCTGTCTGACGTTTCCTCCTGGTTGTTCGGGCAAACCGTAAAGCCGCAGATTCCACCTCCTCTGATATCTGGAAAGATCCTGTACTTTGTTTTCCAGCTCACCGATTCTTTTTTCCACAGTTGTCACCCGTTTATCAACTCGCTCCACTTTTGCCTTCACATCCTTTATTCTTCTGTCAAAAATTCAACTGACATTTTCACTTCCTCGATGCCTTTATCAAGGATGTCAGCTCTTTCATTAATGACGGACTTGAGAGACGTTATGATTACCGTGGCTAACGGAGACTGCAGATCTTCTTCACAGTCATCCTTTCTGCCTTTTTTGTGCTTTGGTTCCTTCAACGGAGTTTCAGGTAGTGGAACGAGAGCACCTGAGTCAGATTCAAAGTCTACCGTAACACAGGCACCGAGACTTAAAGATGAATCCATCGATTTAGATTTGCGTTTTTTATCTTTTGTCATAGTCCAAAAATCTTCCCAAAAGTTCAATCACGGCACAGACAAGTAAAGTGAGGATAACGGCGAGAGTGAGCCGTGTTAACAAAGTTAGCAGTTAGACTGTCCACGTAAACTTCACAAACTCAAAAAATAAAAAATAAAGTAAAACCAAAAGATCCCCTAACCAATCAAAAAGTGTTTAGCGTAAAAAAATATGTGATATTAAACGAAATGCATTGAGATTTACCAACAAACAGACAAATGTTCAAGGACTGATTCACCCACGCTGTCAACCTCACGCCGCCATTTTCCGGCCCCGAACCATATTAGTTCAACAATGTAGGGCCGTTGTTAATGACGTCACCGAGTAATAACTTATTTAACTGATTAGAGATCTCTAAAATGCAGCTATATTGAACATTGCACCTGATGACTAATTTACTATTTTTCTTCCCTGTTATTTCGCTTTATTTAATGTCGATTCATCGCGGGTTCCCTCTTACGTCATGCTCCAGGGTTGCCTTAGGCATATATGCATGCGCAATATTCAAAAACTGCGCTGGAGAGGAAGCTTAAAAATAAATAGATTAAAATGCATTTATATTTAAATCGAGTGAAAGATATAGATTGTACTGCATGTTCGCTTGCTTATTATGCTCAAGAGCATAATTTATTGAGCCCATTAAGCCTATATGTCTTACTAACAAGGAACTATGCTTCTAACCACAGGTCGAGAGCTGTAGTTCCAACCACATACGTTTGTGACGCTGTTTGCGAATGTTCGTTTGAAATATGGTTTCGGGAAACACCGAATCGTTGAATTATGTTGGTGACGACGGAACCATAATAACAGGACCGGAGGATAGTAGCTTCAGTAATTACCAGTAACAACATTCAACGTCAGTTTATAGTCATTTTGATAAACTTGAAATTGTGGAAGATTGTAATATCATAAATGGAGGATCTGGTGGTTTCAGCAATAACCAGCTCGCCTTCTGTACATCCAAATCACAGTCACATTTTGACACAAATCTGTTAGCTGATCTGTGTAGTCTCTATAGCAAGTCTCTGTAGCTTGACACCATATGAGCAGATCTGGAAAATAAAACACACACACAACAATTATTTGGAATGTAATTGTCATAAAACAATAAGTTCATTTATTAATTTACAAAGCACATTAATATATGAAGTACAATAAACTCACAGAGCTGTAGCTGCATCATCTTCAGGATGTTAAAGCAATTTATGAGTCATTATTGTTTCTTTCACACAACTTTAGAGATGAAACTTCACCTCAGAGCCTTCAAAATAACAGGGTGATTTTAACTATAATTAAGAGGAGGTTAACTTGCTGTTTATTACTAGTTAGTAAGGTAGTTGTTAAGTTTAGGTAAAGGGTAGATTAAGGGATCTAAAATATGGTCCCACAGAATAAGACATTAATATGTGCTTTATAAGTGACAATACAATAAACAGCCAGTATGTTAATATGCAATAAGCACCTGCTGCATGCAAGAGTATGTGACTGTACATTTATTGAGGTTTGTGTCCTTGATTTTCAATGATATGTCAAATAATAATCCATCAGTATCTGCCATAATATCGATGTAAGTGCACATCATTTATCCATGTTCTCGCAAAAAAATAAAAAAATAAATAAAAATAAAAGTATAGCGCACACACTGCAAATACGTCATGTTTACCTTCTGCATAATGTCTTTATGTAATCTCAGTCCTTAGCTGTGGCCGAAATCGCTCACTCGTTCACTCATTCACTAATCCCTATATAGTGAATGGCCGTTGAGTGGACTATATCAGAAGGAGTGAACGAAATGAAGTGAACGAATTCGGACGGTGACGTATAACGTTACACTTCGCATGAGACTTGGAGCTGTTCCGAAAAACATCTTTGTCACATGTACTTTTATATTACATGTATCTTATTTTAGAAAATAATATTAATAGCAATAACAGTTTTAATGGCTTTATACTGTAAATTATACATACCACTGCGTCAGCTTTATGGTTTTATTAATGGTATTAATTTGTTTTGTAATGCTTATGTGCTCATAATCATTAAATACTGTCTACAAAAATAAACATACATTACATTACAACATACATTAATTACAAAATTTTTTAATATTTTTCCTATTTAAAACTTGACTCTTCTGTAAGTACATTGTGTACAAAGATGGACAAAAAATGAAAAGTTGCGATTTTCTAGGTCAATATGGCTAGGAACTATACTCTCATTTCGACGTAATAATCAAGGAACTTTCCTGCCGTACCATGGGTGTAGCAGGCGCAATGATATTACGCAGTCATCAACTCTGCCGGCTGCAACTGTGCATCTACACAAACTTGGTGCCGGTCACTTTCAGACACTGCGTAATATTATTGCACCTGCTACACCCATGAGAATGAGAGTAAAACTCAACTGTTTAACTCTAGGGGAGTTGGACAATGAGCCTATTTTCAAAAAAAAGTGGAGTGCTCCTTTAAATCACACATCAAAACAAAGATCATATTGTTACATTTGTGTAGATCTAGAGCAGGTGTGCCCAACCCTGTTCCTGGAGATCGACTTTTCTGCAGAGTTTAGTTCCAATCCTGATCAAACACACCTGTCTGTAATTATCAAGTGCTCCTTCAGATCCTAATTAGCTCATTCAGGTGTGTTTAGTCGGGATTGGAGCTGAACTCTGCAGGAAAGTTGATCTCCAGGACCAGGGTTGAGCACCCCTGATCTAGAGTTTGTCTTCTTGTAGTTAGTTCAATAAGACTTGAAATATTTGTAGTAAAAGCAGTACGAAACTATTAATGCGACGGTCAACAGCACAATCAGCAGGACAGATGTGATGATGGTCAGGTTTCTCCACTGAGTCTCATTTTGTGGAGCAACATCTGATTCTATATGAATCCTGTGGACTGAGTCTATAAAACAGTTGTGGTTTTATTCATCTTTATTCAACTGTTGTTTTCATATTTAGCCCCTTCAAATGTGGAGGATCAAATGTCTGCACTGGAGGATCTGGTAATTTCAGTTTGTACCAGTAAATCTCCTTTATATCAAGATCACAGCTTATATTCACATCAGTTCCTAAAGTTACCGCTATGTTTGTTAGACTCTCTGTGACTTGAGACCACGTCAACAGATCTATGAGAGAAAGAAAAACACATTTAACACATAAAATTAAAAGAAAACCCCAAATGTGATGTGATAAACTCACAAATGTGAAGCTGTATGATCTTCATTGTCTGATCCAGATAAACGTCTTCACACAAACATACTGTGAGTGGAAACACTATGAAACCTCAAGCACACAGACAAAAGCCCTTTAACCTGAATCCAGTATATATTCATTTTCACCCAGCTCTACTGATTATTTCTAAAACTGTTTAAATTACAAAAATATGTCAATGACATGATGCAAAAATGATAAAACATAAAATTATTTATAATATATACTGCACTCTATGGGTAACAACAAGCCAGCTTGGTTCATTTCTGCCACCTACTGGAATGTAAAGTGGCAGTGTTAGGTTATAGCTATGTGACATTTGACCTACCAATCTTTAATAATGGATACAGAAATGCATGCAGACCCAGTTATTTTATCAAATTTATCCTGAGCAAGGGTGTGGATTTGGTTTGAATGTTGGGGTGGATGAAGTGTGAAGTTTAGCAGGGTCCCAGGGCATCACATAGGGCCATTCTGTGATGTTGATCAGAGCAACTCCTCAGGGGGATTCTCAGAAGTTACATGACGGCACCCAACAAGGAGATTTTGCGACAAGTTTGAATAGTTTTACAGTACTACACAAAGTGAATAAGATGTGTGAAACTCGATAGTAAAACAGGTTCAAGTGAACATCTGTTCATAGTGTTTCGTGTTCATGTTCACCTGGTCAAAGTTAAACCACCTGCTGCATGCAAGTGTATAAGATTGTGTTGTCTATCAAGTGACTGAACCACAAAAAAAAGAGCTGTGCAGATGGTATGTCAGTAATTTTCAAGAATATGCAAAACAATTAGTATGCCAGCCAAAAAAGCCTCTTTAGATAGTCTCTTTAGATATATTTATTGATTTTTTTTCTTTGATTTCCAGCTGTATGACAAATAATAAAACATAAAACTGCAGAACTAGCAAAAAAATGTCATGATTTCTTGACAGTGCTACATAAATTGTTAATGAAAGAAATAAAATAGATCTTCAGGACTGCCAGCTAATTTCTGATCAAGTATAATTTGTTGCACGAAGTTCGCAGAAAGTTGCAAAGGTGAAAAAAAAAAAAAAAGAAAAAGAAACAGTTTCAGCCATAAGCAACCATATTACCTTTCCACTAGTATGAACACATCAGCCGCATTTATAATAAAGAAAAGTGATGATTATTACTATTATATATGAGAAAGTAATATATACCACAATGCATATTCAGATATACTTATAAACTTATAAAAGGTATACGAATAAATCAGTTTTAACTTGTAAAAAAGAAAATAAAAATCATAGGCATAGTTTGTATTCATGTATTTTACATCATACATTGGCTGTATACAGTCGTGCTCTGCTCTGAACAAAACCTGGTGTTTCTGGGACACATGGAAAAACCAGTTTCAGCACACTGAAAAAAATATTATTATTATTACTATTATTATTATTTTTAATGAAGGTAATTAAAACACATATTTTGACTTTTTTTCAATCACAATAGAGTATTTCAGCAAGTCGTTTGACAGTGCAGCATACGTCTTAAACATTTCAGTTCATTCAAATGATGAAATAATGCTATTTGAGGTTGAATGGATTTACTGCAAAACAGGTATTTGGGGGGGGGGTATTGAAGACACATCTTACCTGCAGATTATTTGAGTTTTTAGCTGCAGTGTCATTTTTAGATCTTCCAGTTACATCAGTGTGTCTCTTCAGCAAACCTGAAACAATGAATGAAACATCACTCAAATCACACATCAAAACAAAGGTCATTTGTTACATTTGTGTAGATCTAGAGTTTGTCTTCTTGTAGTTAGTTCAATGAGACCTGAACATATTTGTAGTAAAATCAGTACAAACCTATTAATGTGATAGTCAAAAGCACATTCAGCAAGACTAATGTGATGATGGTCAGGTTACTCCATGGTATCTCATGTTGTGGAGCATCACCTGATTCTGTCTGATTCCTGTGGACTAACTCTGTAAAACAATTGTGGTTTTAACAACCTTTATTCAATTTTAGTCTTTAATATACCAAAAAGACATTGCAAAAATATTAATTATTTATAAATGTGTATAGAATATTTATTATGGAAATGTATCATATGGTTTTAAAGAAATATATCAGAAATGAGGAAATAACTTACCAGTGATGTAGATTTTGGTGCCGTCGCTGAATTTTAGTGGTTCACTAGTTTTGACACAATAATAAACTCCTAATTCATCAGTGCTGATATTTCTGATGAACAGACGACTGTTAGTTTTCACTGAGTATTTGAGTCTGAAGATGTTGTTTTCATATTTTGCTCCTTCAGATCTGCTACTATAAGTCTGTAAGATCAATACTGGTGGATCTGGTGATTTCTGTCTATACCAGTAAATCCCCTTTAAATCAAGATCACAGCTTATATTCACATGAGCTCCTAAAGTTACTGTTATGTTTGTTAGACTCTCTGTTACTTGAGACCACATCAACAGATCTATGTGAGAAATAAAAAAACATATTTATTAAGACATAAAATCAAATGAAAACCCGTTTAATATATCAAATGTGATGTGATAAACTCACAGATCTGAAGCTGTATGATCTTCATCGTCTGATCCAGATGAATATCTTAATACAATAATTTCTTACTGTGAGTGGAAACATTCTGAAACCTCAAGCACACAGACAAGAGAGGAAGTCAGAGCTGGGCTTCTCTGATAGGCTTTCTTAGCTATCTTTAACCCTTTAACCTGAATGCACTATATACATTCATTTTCACTCCGCTCTACTGATTATGAGTTGTTTAAAATACAAAAATTGTGTAAAAGATATGATGCAAAAATTATAAAACTTTCAGTTAATTTAGAAATAATCTTATGCATAATTCTAAGTGCTTTCAGTGCTTACATTTTATCAAAATATAGCAATTCAGTGCATTCAGAAATTATTCAGACTCCTTACATTTTTTTTTTTTTTTTTTTTTTTTTTTTTTTAATTTTGTTGTATCACATATAATGTATGTAGCAGCCTTACGCTAAAATTCTTTATAATATATACTGCACTCTTTGGATTATGACAAGCCAGCTTGGTTTATTTCTGCCACCTACTGGAGTGTGAAGTGACAGTGATAGATTGTAGCTATGTGATATTTGACCTACCTATCTTTAACAATAAATTTATAAATTGTTTAACCATCTAAATCATGATAATCAGGTATATGATATTATTTTAATACTACACAGCATTATATACAAAATAGGCTTCAATAAATGGAAATAAATGGAAATTAAATAAACAGAACTTACTAGGAAAGAGGCTAGAATGCTAAATGCTAATAATAATAATAAAAAAAAAAAATACTAAACTTAAGTATCAGTATCATTGTAGCGCACAAACCACCTGATAGACTATTGGATATAGATAAATAATAGGCTATATGATAACATTCAAAGTGGTTTGAGACTGATAGATGACCTCAAACTACTCCACAAAGTTCTTCATTTTATAATTGTATTATTTTATTACCAGTACTGAAGAGTTCAAATAAGTTTTCTGACATACTTTTGGCTCCACCTGGACTGCTGGAGGGGTTCAACAGTAATTACATATTTGAACTATATACTGTGAGTCTAAATTACCCAGATGAGATCTAGACTTTTAGACACTTCACATCCACGCTAGTGGTAATCAGGCAATGCATTTCAAATGCAAATGTTTTGGTATTCATATGCTTATTGTTTTTGTTTGCACTGCAACAACACACACACCAATAAATAAATAAAAAACAAAGAAGAAAATTTCACAAATGGACTGGAAAAACGTATTGACACCTTGTCAAAATTGTAAGAAATAATTGTTTTTCAAGCACGTGATGCTCCTGTAATTTGTATTTAGACACACCTTTGGCAAGTAACAGGTGTGGGCAATATAGTAATCACACAACCAGTTAAAATGGAGAAAAGTTGACTCAACCTTTGTGTTGTGTGTCACACTGAGCATGGAGAAAAGAAAGAAGTGAAAAGAGTTGTCTGTGGATTTGAGAGAAAAAATTGTGGAAAAACAAGGACAGTCTCAAGGCTACAAGTCCATCTCCAGAGTTCTTAATGTTCTTGTGTCCACTGTGCACAATATCGTCAAGAAGTTTACAGTCCATGGCACTGTATCCAACCGCCCTGGACGTGGACGGAAGAGCAAAATTGATGAAAAATTACAACTGTTCAAATGAGCAGGGACTGTTCAAATGAGCAATGAGTCCAGATCTGAATCCCATAGAACCAGAGGTGTCAAGTAACGAAGTACAAATACTTCGTTACTTAAGTAGAAATTTTGGGTATCTATACTTTACTGGAGTAATTATTTTTCAGCCGACTTTTTACTTCTACTCCTTACATTTTCATGCAATTATCTGTACTTTCTACTCCTTACATTTTAAAAATAGCCCGTTACTCCTATTTTATTTCGGCTTGTCATTCAAAAAAAACAAAAAAACAAACAACAACAACAGAAAAAACATCCGGATAAATCGCGCCATCCGGATGGAGCGAATTTGATTGTGGTTGGATGAGAAGTATAAACATACCATTCCGACACCCTATTGGTTGGTACGCAATCCATCGCACCTGCGCATGACGTCACGTTACACACTCCAGCAAGGACGTTTGAATAAATTAGCATTTTCGGTTGATAACGTTGTGATAAGTAGACGAAGATGTCCGTGATAGAGACTCAAGACTCGAGCGAAATGTCACAACCAAGCACCAGCGAGGAGGTTGGTAGCCAGGAAGACCAGCCAACTCTTATACATCCCTGGCCATACCTGGAAGAATTTTTCGAAATGGTTGGATGCAAAAACAGCTCCTTTCGAATGCGCTGCAAGCTCTGCGCACCCAAGTACCACGAGCTAATGGCTTTCAAAAACTCGCCGTCTAATTTGAAAAAGCATATTGAGGTAGGTTGGAATTTTGTTATTATCAGTCGATTATTGACAGATTTGAAATGTTTTCTTAGCTTATATTATTGTTATATGCAATATTTATAAGTTATTTGTGCAACGTTATAGTTTTTGTCATTATTAGTCGATTATTGACAATATTGTAGTGACCTAGTAACGTACTAATAATTGTAAATTTGCAATGTTTGCTATGGCTAGATAAATGCTAAGATATGCCATGGTTTGCTTGGTAGCAGAACGTGATTTAACATTGCAAACTTCTTTGGTGGGCTCTGTGTGAGATTTGAAATTCGACTTTAACCAAATGCCAACAGCTGCTTGTGGTCCTAAAATGGCTTTAAGTGGCAATAGTCTGGTCTGCTTAACATAATTGCATAGACCAGTGAAACTGCTCCCTAACTTGTAGGCTGACTTTCATTCATGAACTTCAAGCATGACATTAATACAGCAGAAGTCCTAGATATAATATGAATCTCAATCTGTGCCTGTGCTTTCTTTTTCTCCACAGAAGAAACACCCCACTCGCCTAGAGGGGTACACGCAACTTACTTCAGCAGCCCTCAAAAGGAAGTCATCCACTGAAGGTTCTTTGGCCCCACCCTCCAAACAAACCAAGCTGTGGGAGATGCGAAGAGTGTCCCAGGCAAGTGTGGATAAAGTAGTCCTCCAATTCGTTGTCCAAGGCTTGCACCCACCACACATTGTTCAGCAACAGGGCTTCATTGATCTTGTGCAACATCTTCAGCCAAATACAAATGTCATGACACGCAATACTGTTATAAACAAAGTCACAAAGGCCTCTGTTGAAATGAAAAGAAAACTAAAAGCTGCACTTAGTGAAATTGAGTACATAGCAACAACAGCAGACTGCTGGACGGCACACCGTCGCTGTTTCATTGGTGTCACTGCACACTGGTTTAACCCCCAGACCATGCAGAGATCCTGTGCTGCCCTGGCATGCAAGCAACTTAAAGGGTCCCATACATTTTCTGCCCTGGCTGGTGCCCTAAATGATATTCACACAGAATTCAATATCAGAGAGAAGATCATTTGCACTACAACTGACAACGGATCAAACTTCCTGAAAGCCTTCAGAGTTTATGGGCAGACTGATGAGAACAACAATCCTGAACCTGTAGGAGAGGGGGATGGAGAAGAGGATGATGGTGGCCAAAATGATTATTGTGATGAAGAAGAGGAAAGCATTGAGGGTGTTGAATTTGTTGATGCCGGAGCCCTGTTGGACGAAGATGACTACTTGGAATGCCAGCTACCCAAGCACCATCGGTGTGCCTGCCACCTCCTTAATTTAGTGTCCACAGTTGATGCTTCAAAAGCAGAGGTCAACCCATTGTACAAACGTGTGTCAAGGTCCACATTTGCCAAATGCTCTAGTCTGTGGAACAAAAGTTCAAGATCAACCACTGCATCTGAAGTAATTGAAGACCACTGCAAACTTCAACTTGTAAGGCCTGTTGCTAGAAGGCGAAATTCACTATAACAAGAGAACAAGGCGAAGGAGCCCTTGCAGCTGTCTGCAGTGAACTAGATACACCTAAGTAAGTGCTTGTGATTAACAATAGATTAAGTCATAGTTTTATACTTTGAATAATGTAGAACACATGTATGCACTATGCCAATATACAGTACCCATATTTACTATTGATGTGATTTGTAGCAACACAACTACATTTCTAAAAGTCTCATATGGCAATATTTTTCCTTTGTTATTATCATTTTCTTCAGTTGAAGGTGCTACATCAAGTAGGCTTAATGTTCCATGTTGTGTTTTTCTTTTCTTTGTACAGGTTTACTCCAGTGGGACTTTCATTTCTTGCAGAATATGCAAAGACAATGAGCCCAGTTGCAAAAGCACTGGATGTTCTTCAGGGAGAAACCAGTGTGCAGATGGGATGGTTGGTCCCCACCATAACTCTGCTAAGGACCAAGCTCCAGCACCTTCACGTCGCCTCCAAGTTCTGTCAACCTTTGATTGCTGCACTTATTTCAGGCCTTGAAAAACGCTTTGGCGAGATGCTTGTAGATCCAGAGCTGATAGCCGCAGTCATTCTAGTTCCCAAATTTAAGACCTACTGGACAAGTGACAAAAATATCCTCAATCTTGGTAAGTGTCTCACTTCTCAACTTCCCCTTAATACGTGTAAATTCTATGGAGACAGCGAAATGAGTTTAAATGAGTTTTTTTGTAATTTCACAGGCCTTGACTATATCAGAAGCCACTTGGACTGTCAGGCTGAGAATCACATCAGTGAGGGCTCCCAAGTCTTTTTAAACCCTAGTCTCTATACTTCTACCCAAGTAATGAATGTGAATACTTTTGACACCACTGCATAGAACACCTGTGGAGAGATCTCAAAACAGCAGTTGGGAAAAGACATCCTTCAAATCTGAATGGCCTGGAGCAGTTTGCAAAACAGTGGTCCAAAATTCCAGTAGAGAGGTGTAAGAAACTCATTCATGGTTACAGGAAGCAATTGATTTGACTTTTCTTCTCTGTTTTTTTTTTTTTTTTTTTGCGTGTGTGTTATTCCAATACAAACAAAAAAATAAACATGTGAGTACCAAAACATTTGCAACTGCAACAGTTTGTACAAATAAAAACATGATCATCACAGTGTAAGTGTATTCACATTATTATATGGAATATACACTTTATTTTATTAAGACTTTTCAAAGAAAAGCTAAAAATTACTGTACAACAAAATGTCCTCAGTGCATAATTTCAGTGTTGTAGAAAAGTATATGATTCAAGTCATGTTAATAGCAATAATCAAGTGGTAATTTTACCTGCATAATATATTGATCATTTTGAAAACACATTGATCTAAACGTTTTTGACAATACAGCATGATGAAACTGAGCCTGCCTGTGAGACAACTTAACTGTATTTATTGAAATTGCCACTATCTATTAAAGTCACAATTTCAAGAAAGAAATGTCACAAGAACCATTTATTATATAATTTTGAAAATGCTTATTTTAACTGGAAGCAGAAACACGCTGTTGTTGTGCATTTCTCTTTAAATGCAAATGAGCGGCTGCTCTCCACCCTTTTTCCAGAATAGGGATGTGCCTTTACAGCTCATAACTCAGATACTCTGATCAGGGGCGTAGCACCAAATTCTGGGCCCTATGCACAAGCAGTGGCCATGGGCCCCCGTAAGCTCGAGGTTCGCAACTACCTACAACTAACCTTACTACTAATCTAAGAACTCTTATATGTATAACAAAAAAAGCCTTATTACACAACTTCTCTGAATTTCTGTTTTATTTGCAGAATGCTTAAAAGCTAACAGTAGATGCCACCAAAGGTAGCCTAACATTATAGCCCTGCAAGAAAATAAAATTTCACTCCTCAGGGGCCCTCCCCCCACTTGGGGCCCTGGTAATTTAGTCCCACTTTTCACCCAACTACGACGCCCCTGACTCTGATAAAAGATATCAGTTGCTGGCGCCGGTAGCCTTGTGGGCAGCATGCTGACATATGGTGCAGTTGTGCTTCGGGTGTCCCGAGTTCAAATCCCACCTTGTGGACCTTATTCTGATCCCGCCCCCATCTCTCTCTTCCACTTGCTTCCTATCATATCTCCACTGTCCTGTGCAAGAAAAAATGCCAATACTGTTGTGTATTGATTATCACTTCCACCACAATGAAATGTGTTTTAAACCATATTAGTTTAAACTTCTGATATAGGGTTTTCTGAATGCACATCCCATGTTAGTACTAAACAGAGTTCTCTGTTTTTTTGCGCTTCTTATTGTGGTCAAATACACACAAGTTTATGTTAAAAACACACAAAAGTTACAAAAACAGTAAGTC
The DNA here is from genome assembly GCA_036247105.1 of Cirrhinus mrigala. Classification (NCBI taxonomy): domain Eukaryota; kingdom Metazoa; phylum Chordata; class Actinopteri; order Cypriniformes; family Cyprinidae; genus Cirrhinus; species Cirrhinus mrigala. Next base: position 46,791,198 of record CM070011.1, read on the forward strand.
TGTGAAGGTAAACACTTGTGTACACACACTGCCAATACACATTTATATTCAACCAACATGTAAAAGTGAATTTTGCATAATAGGTTTGCTTCAAATCTGGCACAGAGACACTGAAGAATCAGGATATAGTCTAAATCCAGCATAGAGAGGTTCAGTGAATGTGGTGTTGAATGTGTATATGTGTGTGATTGTGTGTGCATTAGAAACGCTGTAGAAGGACAGAATGCCAGCCGATGAGTCCAGATACACTCCCACTCTATTAGATGGGGATGAAAAGGAAGAAAAGTTTGTGCTTACATTATTGTGCCAGGCAGTATAAATCGTGTCGGAAAAGTACAGGCACCATGACTTTTCATTGAGTCCAAACCGACAGTCAATCCCACCCTTCCGGTTGATTCCCTTGTATGTCACTGCTACATGACCCCATCCACTCCAGTCAGCCTCCCAGTAACAGCGTCCAGTCAGCTTCTCTTGACACAGAACCTGTTCAAGGCTTTTAAATCTCTCTGGATGATCAGGATGTGGCTGCTGTTCTTTCACACATAATGTTGATTTGTTTTCTTTAGAGAGAATGAGCTGAGCGTGTGCTGTGTTTGGATCCAGTGTGAGATCACAGGCATCTGAACACAGAAAAACAGATAAGAACATCTATGACATTAATAAATATGCACAGGTGTGTCTGTGTGTGTGAGGGCTTACATTTTCGCAATCCTGGTGTGATCCTGAAATCTCCTCCATGGTCCAAACTTATAGAGAGACAAACATGCACACAAACAATGTTCAGTAAACAGATAACTATTGTCCAGTTAAATGGTTTTACTATTGTGTAAAAATACATACACAGCAGTACTAGTTTGTGGAAAGAGAAATCACTCACTGGTCTTTGCTGATTAATTTTTGTAGCTCGAATAAAGATTAATCTATATAGTTATTGCATATACAATTTATAGTTTTTGTGAAGATTATTTTTGGTTCCCTTAAATTAAAGTTTGTTATCTTTTATATTTATAAATGTTAAAACAGAATGGCTTTCTGGCTATAAAAAATGAATTCATTTCTTAATTAATTTAGAGGTTCAATGTAAAATTATGACAATATAAATGCTATATTATGTGCAATTAATTGTGATTATTACAGAAAAAAATGGAATTATTTTTTTAATTGATTGGCAGCACTAATGTTAACCTTTTATCAAGGTTACTGTTGGTAATATTAGTTAATTTTACTGCTAAATATGCATTTCAATTTCATTTCTAATTTTATAGGCCACCCAGAAAGAGATTGGGAAGACTCTACCCCCTTGGTCCCCTTTAAATTTTTAATTTGATAATCTGGCCCTCAAATGAAGCTAACTGGATAGCCCTGCCCTATATAGTATAACAAGAAATCAAGAAATATAATATAACAAGAGATTAGATTAATTTGATAATTGATTATTTGGCCAATTATTTTTTCAATTAGTTGATTAATCATATATATATATATATAATAATTTTTTTTTTTTTTTTTTTTTTTTTTTTTTTTTTCAAAAAATCACACTATTCCACATTCTGCCCAATGTCCTTTAAACAAACAAATGTGCCAGCTGAATGCTCTGAAAACATACAGTCCTTAACAATTTATTAGACCACCTTTAATGGTTAAATTAAATGGTTTAAATTAAAAATAGTATAGTCATTTATTGGGCAAATAATAACTGAAACAACTAGTATTTATTCACGTATCAGAAATGACATCCTATGCCTTTTATAACTGCTTGCATTCTTGCTGGCATTGTTTATGTATTTTTTGACTGTAATTGGGTATCTAAGGGACAAAAAAAATACTAAATCACTTGACTTGTTTCTGAATTTCTTTCACAGATAACAGCGATAATTATATTATAGCATTAGAAATAGCCTACTACTGTAACTAAAGAGCTTATGCATATTGGAGGACTAACCAATACAGACAGCTAAAAATGATTTTGGTAATCACCAATACTGTTAGTTTGGAGCACAAACCTTACATAATTTGTTACAAACCTAACATAAATTTGTTTTAATACATTTGTTAAGCACTGTATATAGTGAATATAGTTTCGGTTTCTGCATTAAAAATGTAAATAATAATACAGATAATAAAGACGAACAAAAACACAAACTCAGTGTTAACCAACAGGTGAGAGGAATGTTCTGCAGAAACATGCATTCACTTTGATCAAAGTCATGTTTACTGTCATTTCTTTATATATAAGGTGGCTATGAAGTGCCTAATATTTATATTCAGACAATTACATGCTGTTATCCCTTTACAGTTCTTACTCTCATTAAATATGTGCACTACACGTCGTTTTTTTAAACCTAAATGTAATGTTCAACAGCAGATATTTCAGCACAATGAATGTTTTTGTGCTGATCATATTAACTGTCCCTCTCTACTATGTTCCGTCCAAAGTCCCTTTAAGACAAGTCGTTTCACTCGGTGACCATCTTTGAAACGCCTCTCGGGCATGCAAGTGCAGCTCCTATCTCTTTGAATTGGAAAACATCAAATTCTCTGAAACTGTTCTCCAAGCTTACAATTAAACTTCGTATTTGAAATAGCCAATGAAATCTGACAACAACTGTATCATAAATGTTGTTCCTTTTGCTCAAGTTTCAGGCTAGACCAGCCAGTGTGCATGCGCAGTCCTAATTTATGAGTCATAATTGTCTCACATACTTGAGTTTCTCTAGTTCATAGTTTGGATCCTCCAGTTTGTGGTTGAGCAGCTGGACTCCTGATTGTCCAGGGTTATTGTAGCTCAGATCCAGCTCTCTCAGGTGTGAGGGGTTTGAACTCAGAGCTGAAGACAAATATCCACAGCCTTCCTCTGTTACCATACAGCCAGACAGCCTACAGATACACACAGTTTATGTATGTTTAAGCTAATAAAAATAATATTATTATCATTATTTTCAAATACATCTGTGTATCTGATTAGAATAGCAGGACAAAGCAGCATGTGTCCACTGAATGGAATAGAGGGGTTGAGTTTTGTGTGTATCAATAATAAACATCACAATCAGACAATGAAAAGTTGGTGAAAAAAAATGTTGCAGCGAAATCAAATTGTCATATCACCTTGATAGTGATTAATCCTGTTCTGTACAAACACTTTAATGGGCCAAATATTCAGATGTATCAATCATAAATGGGTTGAAATGTGAACATTTAAAAGAAAAAACAATTAAATAAAACATCAATGAACTGATTTTCAGTAATTCGAACTATTATAAACTCATTAAGCATAGGTTTTTATAGATCACTTATGTTCTTACACACCTCAGTATCTCCAGCTGACAGTTTGGACTCTTTAGTCCATCAGAGAGCAGCTTCACTCCTGAATCATGCAGGTCATTGTTACTCAGATCCAGCTCTCTACAATTTGAGGATTGTAGAGCTGATGATACAATTTCACAGTGCTCAGCAGTAAGATTACAGCAAGCAAGACTGAAAGAGAGTAAAACACAATTTTAATCAATTTTTGGGAGCCAGAAATAGCCAGTAATGGTTACTGTATTCTCAGACAGTGTCTCTAATGTTAGGGATGAGGGGTGACTCTTGTCATTAGGAAATAATTTTTCTAAAATGGACTGATATTAAATTGATCTTTCTATAAATCCAATCTTGATTCAATTGTAGCTCCACACAATTTGTCACAACAGCAAAATTTCAGTAGTTGGTGCAATATGAGTGAATGTAATGACGGGTCAACAGGGTTGGGATCCATTTGCAGCGTTTATTGACAATCAGCGTAGACAGGCAAGGTCAGTACACAGTAAACAGGGATAACGTAGGTAAGACAATACTCAGAGTCGAAAAGCAGGCAGGAGGTCGGGGCAGGCAGCAGACAGAGTAAACAATAATCCGTATAACAAAGCAGAGGGTTCCAGAGGCAGGCAGCAGGGTTCAGTCAACGGGGAAACAGTCCAGAAATGGTCCACAATAATCCAACACAGAAATAAACGCTCAGAAATGTCAGCCGGGGCAAAACAAGACTTCGCGCTGGAGAAGCGAAACCCGGAAGTATTTATAGGGGAAAGACAGGAAGTGATAGTCCATGGGGTCAGAACCAGGTACGGGGCTTATGGGAGATGTAGTGAGAGATGAGAACTAGTACTCAGGCGATGATGACCTCTGGTGGCGATCGGGGGGAACCACAGAGGTCGGGATCGTTACAGAGCCCCCTCCCTGCGAACGGCTCCTGACGTGAGGAGGCTGTTGACGCCGGGGTCTTCCACGAGGACGAGGGGCCGGCTTACCCGGATGATTTTGATGAAATTCTGCGGTCAAAGAGGGGTCTAAGATGTCCTTGGCATTGACCCAAGATCTCTCCTCGGGACCGTACCCCTCCCAGTCCACAAGGTACTGTAGTACTCCACCCCGGCGTCGTGAGTTGAGGATCTCGTTGACCCGGTACGCCTCCTCATCGTCGATGATCAAAGGAGGGGGTCCCTGTTCCCGGTCCTCGTCTAGGTCGTCCACCCCTCTCGGAGCACCAGCGGCCTTGAGCAGAGACACATGAAAGGTGGGTGAGATACGGTATTCAGATGGTAAGGCTAAACGGTAAGAAACTGGTGTGACTTGTCTTATAATCTTAAATGGACCCACGTACCTGGGACTGAGCTTGCGACATGGAAGCCTGAGACGGAGATCCCTTGTGGAGAGCCAGACCCACGAGCCAGGGGCGAACTCAGGGCCAGGACGACGGCGGAGATCCGCAAACCTTTTTTGTCTCCGTATAGCAACTTGTAGGTGTGTGTGGGCCGCATTCCAAGTGGCCTCGCTCCTCTGCATCCAAGTGTTGACAGTGGGCAAATCTGAGGGGTCTCCAGACCAAGGGAAGAGAGGCGGCTGAAAGCCCAACACACATTGGAAGGGTGTGAGTCCAGTGGCGGGTTTGCGGATAGAATTCTGGGCATACTCGGCCCAGAAGAGAAACTTGCTCCAGTCGGCCTGATTGCGGTGGCAGTAAGTCCTCAGGAAGCGAATGATCTCCTGGTTGAGGCATTCTGACTGGCCGTTGGATTCCGGGTGGTATCCTGAAGTGAGACTTATGTTGACATTGAGACTTTTGAAGAAGGCTGACCATAGACGGGAGGTGAACTGGGGACCCCTGTCAGAGACGATGTCCTCTGGCAGTCCGTAGAACCTGAAGACATAGTTACACAAGGTCTCAGCGGTCTCAAGGGCAGTGGGCAACTTGGGAAGAGGTATGAGCCGGCATGACTTGGAGAAACGGTCTATTACAGTGAGGATGGTAGTGTGTCCTGCTGACGAGGGTAGGTCCGTGACAAAGTCTATGGCAATGTGAGACCACGGTCTTTGCGGTATGGGTAACGGTTGTAGCAGGCCTGCTGGGAGCTGTTTGGAGGGTTTGGTGATGCAGCATGTCTCACAATCTCTTACATAGTTGACTGTGTCAGTGCGGAGTGTTGGCCACCAGAACTTGTTGGACAGAAGTTGTAGCGTTGCGGTGATACCCGGGTGGCCAGAACTGGGACTGTTGTGGACGAGCTGCAGAACACGCTCTCTGAGGGCTTGAGGTACGTAGAGCTTATCTGGTGGACATTCTGCTGGAGGTGGACTGGTGGCTTGCAATTCCGTTAACTCTGTTACGATGTCCCATTGTACAGGAGCGACGATGAGGGTGTTTGGTAAGATGGGGTCCGGACTGAGTGGTTGGTACTCGGACTCAAACAGACGGGACAGGGCATCTGCCTTGGTATTTTTGGATCCCGGCCGGTAGGTAACCGAGAAGTCAAAGCGAGTGAAGAAGAGCGCCCACCTGGCTTGCCTGTGGTTGAGTCTTTTGGCGGAACGGAGATATTCTAGGTTGCGATGGTCTGTGAGGATGGTGAACGGAAACTTGGCTCCCTCGAGCCAGTGGCGCCACTCTTCCAAGGCCGCCTTCATGGCCAGCAACTCACGATTCCCCACATCATAGTTCTGTTCAGCCTGAGATAACTTGCGTGAGTAAAAGGCGCATGGGAAGAGCTTGGGAGGATCTCCATGACGCTGGGACAGCACAGCCCCGATCCCTGTGCTGGAGGCGTCGATCTCCACGATGAACTGACGCTCAGGATCCGGATGGTGGAGTATGGGGGCAGTTGTGAAACGCTCCTTGAGCAGTTTGAAGGCCTGAACGGCAGCTGATGTCCAAGACAGCCGTTTTACTCCCTTCTTCACCATAGACGTCAGAGGAGCCGCCACAGTGCTGAAGTTCCTAATGAAGCGCCTGTAAAAGTTGGAGAACCCTAGGAACCTCTGTAATTCCTTAAGAGTGGATGGTTGGGGCCATCGCAGCACTGCCTGCACCTTGCTGTCATCCATCGCTACCCCCTCTGAGCTCACCACGTAACCCAGGAACGTGGTTGCGGTCTGATGGAACTCACACTTCTCGGCCTTGGCGAACAGATGATGAGAGATTAGGCGCTGAAGAACTTTCCTGACGTGTGAGACGTGTGACTTGAGAGAGTCTGAGTACACCAGGATATCGTCCATGTAAATGATGACCCATCTGCCCAGCATGTCTCGGAATACATCATTTATGAAGGATTGAAATATGGAAGGACTATTGACCAGGCCGAAGGGCATAACCCGGTATTCATAGTGGCCAGTTGTAGTAGAGAAAGCCGTCTTCCACTCGTCCCCCTTCCTGATGCGGATTAAGTTGTAGGCATTGCGGAGGTCAAGTTTGGTGAAGTATCTGGCAGAGCGAAGTTGTTCGAGAGCTGATGGAACCAGAGGGAGTGGGTATCTGTACTTCACGGTGATATCGTTAAGGCCTCTGAAATCAATGCAAGGGCGCAAGCTGCCATCCTTTTTCTTTACAAAGAAGAACCCTGCTGAAGCTGGAGAGGTTGAGGGCACGATGAATCCCTTGGCAAGTTCCTCTTCAATGTAGGTTTTCATGGCCTCTGTTTCTGGCTGAGAGAGGGGGAAGATCCTGCCCTTTGGTGGGGTAGTACCAGGAATCAGTTCAATAGCGCAGTCAGAAGTCCGATGAGGAGGTAACTGAGTGGCTTGGGTCTTGCTGAAGGCCTCCGCCAGATCATGATAAACTGAGGGTATGTTGTCGGCGATGGGAGAGTCTACTGTGACTGAGGCCCCGTTGAACGTTTTGAGATTGAGAGTGGGAAAACACTGTGGGAAACATCCGTCTGACCATTGTGTGATCTCTCCCTCCGACCATGAGATCTGTGGTTCATGTAGTTTAAGCCAGGGGAGTCCTAAGATAACTGGGTGGCAAGGAGCTTGAATGAGGTAGAAGTTGATAGTCTCAGTATGAAGAAAGCCGGTGGTGAGTTGAAGATCGCTGGTGGTGTACTGAACCCGACCAGCACCCAGCGGTCTTCCATCTAGTGCTGCCACTGACAACAGAGATGAGCAAGGTTTTAGTGTGAGATCATGAGCTTTGGCAAAATCTAAATCCATAAAGTTCCCAGCTGCGCCAGAGTCAATGAGAGCGATCGTACTAATCTGTTTATCAGCCAGAGTAATAGTTACGGGAGTTTTTACAGTCTGAGAAGAGGCAGAGTAATGACTCACCGCAGTAGACGTGCGTTGTGAGGGTCTGGACGGACAGGATGCCTTCACATGACCTGGTTTGCCGCAGTAGAGACACAGGTTGAGCAGATGACGCCGTTCTCTTTCCTCAGTGGTGAGGCGAGTGTGGGCTATTTGCATAGCTTCGGGTTCGGGAGTGGCGGACGCTGGAGGGACTGAAGGTGGTAAGTTTTTGCCGGTTCTTCTAGAGCGAACAAGATTATCGATGCGAATGGCCAGGTTAATCAGTTCGTCCAGGGATCTCCCCTCATCCCGGCAAGCCAGCTCAGCCTGTAGTTCGTGACTCAGCCCTTTGCGGAAATGTAGTTTTAGCGGTTCATCGGGCCATCCCGTTTGTGCCGCAAGCGTGCGAAAAGTGAGGGCAAACTCGGCTGCCGTGTTCCTCCCCTGGCGCAGCGTCAGAATTTGTTCACCTGCGCCCTCTCCTCCTTCCGGGTAGTCGAAAACCTCCTTGAAGCGTCGAAGGAATTCTTTGAAGGTGGGGAAAGAAGGGCGATTCAAATCCCACACTGCTGTAGCCCAATCCAAAGCCTTGCCAGTGAGCAACGAGCAAACAAAAGCGATGCGGCTATCTTCTGTGGGATACAAAGCAGGTTGCTGAGTAACAAACAATGAACACTGAAGTAAAAAACCCTTACATTTGGCTGGCGAGCCGTCGAATTTGTCCGGGTATGCCAGTCGGGGGCTGGCTACAGGCGTGGCAGGAGAGGCGGGCTGAGTCGGTGTCGTGACTGGTAACGGGACTGTTTCAGCTGAGGGCAGTTGCAGCGAACGCAGCGTCTTTACCATCTCTTCCGTGAGAGCAGTTAGGTGAGCGAGCTGCTGTTGGTGAGACGCTAGGACGTTAGCTTGAGCTGAGACCTCCGTAGTCAATCTGTACACCGCTGCTGGATCGATTGGTGGCGAAGTCTTCTGTAATGACGGGTCAACAGGGTTGGGATCCATTTGCAGCGTTTATTGACAATCAGCGTAGACAGGCAAGGTCAGTACACAGTAAACAGGGATAACGTAGGTAAGACAATACTCAGAGTCGAAAAGCAGGCAGGAGGTCGGGGCAGGCAGCAGACAGAGTAAACAATAATCCGTATAACAAAGCAGAGGGTTCCAGAGGCAGGCAGCAGGGTTCAGTCAACGGGGAAACAGTCCAGAAATGGTCCACAATAATCCAACACAGAAATAAACGCTCAGAAATGTCAGCCGGGGCAAAACAAGACTTCGCGCTGGAGAAGCGAAACCCGGAAGTATTTATAGGGGAAAGACAGGAAGTGATAGTCCATGGGGTCAGAACCAGGTACGGGGCTTATGGGAGATGTAGTGAGGGATGAGAACTAGTACTCAGGCGATGATGACCTCTGGT
>CM070011.1:46800647-46911626 GCA_036247105.1 Cirrhinus mrigala
AGTAGTACAGAGCAACATCGGGCAGCTTCAGTGATCATAAAGACACCATTCTTTGCTCACCATTACTGACTATTCCTAGCTTCCAAAAAATGATTAAAATTTTGTTTTACTCTGTTTCAGTCTTGCTTGCTGTAATCTTACTGCTGAGCATTGTGAAATTGTATCATCAGCTCTACAGTCCTCAAATTGTAGAGAGCTGGATCTGAGTAACAATGACCTGCAGGATTCAGGAGTGAGGCTGCTCTCGGATGGACTGAAGAGTCCAAACTGTCAGCTGAAGATACTGAGGTGTGTAGGAACATCAGTGATTTATAAGAATAATAGTTCTAATGAATGAATGGAAATCAGTTCATTAATGTTTTACTTAATTGTTGTTTCTTTTGAAATGTTCACATTTCCACCCCATTTATGACTGATACATTTGGATATTTGGCTATATTAAGTGTTTGTACAGGATTAATCACTATAAGGTGATGTGACAATTAGATTTAGCTGCAACATTTCTTGTCACCAATCAGTTTCATTTTCTGATTGTGATTTTTATTATTGATACACATGAAACTTAGCCGCGCTATTCCACACAGTGGACACATGCTGCTTTTTTCCTGCTATTCTAATCAGATACACACATATACATTAAAAAAAAAAATAAAAAATTAATTAACAATAATATATATATATTTTTTATTAGCCTAAACATACATTAACTTTGTGTATCTGAAGGTTGTCTGGCTGTATGGTAACAGAGGAAGGTTGTGGGTATTTGTCTTCAGCTCTGAGTTTAAACCCCTCACACCTGAGAGAGCTGGATCTGAGCTACAATCACCCAGGACAATCAGGAGTCCAGCTGCTCAACCACAAACTGGAGGATCCAAACTATAAACTGGAGAAACTCAAGTATGTGAGACAAATATGTGACTCTATTTGGGATGGGAGTCACCTAAGTGGAGTGGTAGAGGAGTTTTTTTTTTTTTTTTTTTTTTTTTTTTTAATTAATTAATTTATTTATTTTTACTCTGTGTCTCTCTGAAAATGTTATGCTCCAATTATTTTCTGACAGACTACAGAATAATCTATTAATTTGTGGCATAATGTTGATTACTGCGAAAATAATTTAGGCCTTTTTTGGACATTACATTAAGACACTTGCAATGGAAGAGAAAGGAGCCAATCTGTAAACATTCTAGTTGTTTCGAAAGGCCTATTTTCTTTTTTCTTTTTTTTTTTTTGGGGGGGGGGGGGGGGACTCAGCATTAAAACACAAATGCAGCCAACTAAGCTCAACTTATATTGAACCCAAATTCCAGTCATTTTGACCCAGTGTAAAAACTTTCCAAAAAAAAAAAAAAAAAAAATGTTGTTATTTTGTACTTATGCATCTCTTGTTATATTAAAATCTCTTGTTATATTGCATAGGGCAGGGCTATCCAATTTCCAATTAGCTTCATTTAAGGGCTTATCAAATTTTTTTCAACTATTTTTACTAACAGTAACCTCGATAAAAGCTTAACAATAGTGCTGCCAGTTGATTTAAAAAAATCCAAATTTGTCTGTAATTAATCACAATTAATTGCTTATAATATAACATTTATGTTGTCATATTTTTACACTGAACCATTAAATTAATTCAGAAGCAACATAAAGATGGTACATTTTAAATGTTTCTAATGGCATCTTTATACTAAATAGCCTATTATTAATAAAGACTACTGATGTCTCTATTAAATGCATTTTCCCCTCAATTTTAGCTATTAATTATAGCCAGTCAACATTATACTATAACTGAAAGCCATTATATTTTAACATTTATGAATATAAAATCTAACAAACTTTAATTAAAGTGAACTTCAATCTTCACAAAAACTATACATTTTATATGCATTAACTATATAGAATCTCCTAATTTATCTTTATTCAAGCTACAAAAAATAATCAGCAAAGTCCATAGAGAGCAAAGAGAGTGATTTCTCTTTCCATAAACTGTGGTACTGCTGTTTATGTATTTTTACACAATAGTAAGGCCATTTAATTAGACATCAGGTATCAGTTTACTGAACATTGTTTGTGTGTATGCTTGTGTCTCTATTAGTGTTGACCATGGAGGAGATTTCAGGATTACACCAGGAATGCGAAAATGTAAGCCCTCACACACACAGACACACCTGTGCATATTTATTAATGTCATAGATTTTCTTATCTTTTTTTTCTGTGTTCAGATGCCTGTAAACTCACAATGGATCCAAACACAGCACACGCTCAGCTCATTCTCTCTAAAGAAAACAAAACAACATCATGTGTGAAAGAACAGCAGCCACATCCTGATCATCCAGAGAGATTTAAGAGCCTTGAACAGGTTCTGTGTCAAGAGGAGCTGACTGGACGCTGTTATTGGGAGGCTGACTGGAGTGGATGGGGTCATGTAGCAGTGACATACAAGGGAATCAACCGGAAGGGTGGGATTGACTGTCGGTTTGGACTCAATGAAAAGTCGTGGTGCCTGTACTTTTCCGACACGATTTATACCGCTTGGCACAATAATGTAAGCACAAACTTTCCTTCCTTTTCATCCCCGTCTAATAGAGTGGGAGTGTATCTGGACTCATCGGCTGGCATTCTGTCCTTCTACAGCGTCTCTAATGCACACACAATCACACACATATACACATTCAACACCACATTCACTGAACCCCTCTATGCTGGATTTAGACTATATCCTGATTCTTCAGTGTCTCTGTGCCAGATTTAAAGCAAACCTATTATGCAAAATTCACTTTTACATGTTGGTTGAATATAAATGTGTATTGGCAGTGTGTGTACACAACTGTTTACCTTTACAGACCGACTGTTTTTGTAACTTCTGTGTGTTTTTAACATAAACTTGTGTGTATTTGACCACAATAAGAAGCGCAAAAAAAAAAGAGAACTCTGTTTAGTACTAACATGGCATGTGCATTCAGAAAACCCTATATCAGGAATTTAAACTAATATGGTTTAAAACATTTCATTGTGGTAGAAGTGATAATCAATACGCAACAGTATTGGCATTTGGTATCGACAGGACAGTAGAGATATGACAGGAAGCGAGTGGGAGAGAGAGAGAGATGGGGGTGGGATCGGGACAGGTCCACGAGGTAGGATTTGAACTCAGGACACCCGAAGTGCAATTGCGCCATATCTGAGTTATGAGCTGTAAAGGCACAGCCCTATTCTGGGAAGCCGTTCATTTGCATTCATTTGCATTCATTTGCATGTTTCTGCTTCCTGTCAAAAATAAGCATTTTCAGAATGATGTAATAAGTGGTTGTTGTGACATTTCTTTCCTGAAATTGTGTTTCAATATGCTTCAATATGTTTTCATTTTTAAATTAAAACTCCTGCAAATCATCATGACTGTTGTCACACCCCAGGACTGTTAATTATGGTTTCTCTCTCTTGTGCCCGTATCTGGTTATGTTCCTGTTCCTGTTCTTGTTGTGTCATTATTAGTTAATCTTCCTCACTTGTCTGCCTCTCATTAGAAATCGCAGACAACGACACCAGCCCCACACTGGTCCCACCATTACATGCGCAGAGCCAAAGCCGAAGCCCACCACCATGTGGATGTAAAGTGTCTAAAACCAAAGCACAGATCTTATGTGGATTAATGTAGACTTCCAGTATATAGTTCAAACATGTTAGTCATTACTGTTCAACCCCTCCAGCAGTCTGGGTGGAGCCAAAAGTGTGTCAGAAAACGTACTTGAATACTTTACTACTGGTAATAAAATAATACATTTATAAAATACATAACTATGTGAAGCAGTTTGAGGTCATTTGTTATAGTCTCAAACCATTTTGAATGTTATTATTTATCTTTATCCAACAGTCTATCAGGTGGTTTGTATGCTATAATGATGCTGATACTTAAGTTTATTTTTATTTTTAGCATTTAGGCCACTTTTCTAGCAAATTTAGTTTATTACATTTTCATTTATTTCCATTTATTGAAGCATATTCTGAATATAATGCTGTGTAGTATTAAAATAATATCATATACACTCTTAAAAATAAAGGTGCTTTAAAAGTTTCTTCACAGTGATGCCACAGAAGATGCCATTTTTGCTTCCACAAACCATTCATTCAAAAGTTCTTTAAAGAACCATCTCTTTCTTACCTTTTTATAATTTGAAGAACCTTCTTTTGCCACTTAGAACCTTTTGTAAAACAAAAAGGTTCTTCAGATGTTAAAGGTTCTTTATGGAACCATTTAGACAAAAAGGGTTCTTCTATGGCATCGTGAAGCACCTTTATTTTTAAGAGTGTACCTGATTATCATGACAGATAGTTAAACAATTTATACGTTTATTGTTAAAGATAGGTAGGCCAAATATCACATAGCTACAACCTATCACTGTCACTTCACATTCCAGTAGGTGGCAGAAATAAACCAAGCTGGCTTGTTATCATTCAAAGAGTGCATAATGTATTATAAAGAATTTTAGTGTAAGGCTGCTACATACATTATATGTGATACAACAAAATGTGAAAACAATTAAGGAGTCTGAATAATGTCTGAATGCACTGAATTGCTATATTTTGATAAAATGTAAGCACTGAAATTTAGTTCTCAGAATTATGCACAAGATTGTTTAAAATTAATTAAAAGTTTTATAATTTTTGCATTATATCTTTTACATAATTTCTGTAATTTAAACAGCTCATAATCAGTTGAGCTGAGTGAAAATGAATGTATATAGTGCATTCAGGTACAGGGTTAAAGATGGCTAAGAAGGCCTATCAGGGAAGCCCAGCTCTGACTTCCTCTCTTGTCTGTGTGCTTGAGGTTTCAGAATGTTTCCACTCACAGTAAGAAAAGATACAGTAAGAAATTCATCTGGCTTAGACGATGCAGATCATACAGCTTCAGATCTGTGAGTTTATCACATCACATTTGATTCATGAAATGGGTTTTCTTTTGATTTTATGTCTTAATAAATGTGTTTTATTTCTCTCATAGATCTGTTGTTGTGGTCTCAAGCCACAGAGAGTCTAACAAACATAGCAGTAACTTTAGGAGCTGATGTGAATATAAGCTGTGATCTTGATATAGAGGAGATTTACTGGTACAAACTGAAATTACCGGATCCTCCAGTGTTGATCTTATGCACTTACAGCAGCACATATGAAGGGGCTAAATATGAAAACAACATCTTCAGACTCAAATACTCAGTGAAAACTAACAGTAGTCTGTTCATCAGAAATATCAGCACTGATGAATTAGGAGTTTATTATTGTGTCAAAACTAGTGAACCACTGAAATTCAGCAACGGCACCAAAATCTACATCACTGGTAAGTTATTTCCTAATTTCAGATGTATTTTTTTTTTTAAAACCATATGATAAATTTCCATAATAAATATACAATACACATTTATAAATAACTAATTTTTATTTATTTATTTATTTATTATTATTATTATTATTATTATTATTATACTTTTTATGTCTTTTTGGTCTGTTAAACACAAATTAAATAAAGGTTGTTAAAACCACAATTGTTTTACAGAGTTAGTCCACAGGAATCAGACAGAATCAGGTGATGCTCCACAACATGAGATACCATGGAGTAACCTGACCATCATCACATTAGTCTTGCTGAATGTGCTTTTGACTATCACATTAATAGGTTTGTACTGATTTTACTACAAATATGTTCAGGTCTCATTGAACTAACTACAAGAAGACAAACTCTAGATCTACACAAATGTAACAAATGACCTTTGTTTTGATGTGTGATTTGAGTGACGTTTCATTTATTGTTTCAGTTTTGCTGAAGGGACACATTGATGTAACTGGAAGATCTGAAAATGACACCGCAGCTAAAAGCTCAAATAATCTGCAGGTAAGATGTGTCTTCAATACCCCCCCCCCCCCCCCTTGTATGTCACCCCCCCCCCCCCTCCTCAAATACCTGTTTTGCAGTAAATCCATTCAACTTCAAATTGCATTATTTCATTATTTGAATGAACTGAAATGTTTAAGACGTATGTTACTGTCAGACGACTTGCTGAAATGCTCTATTGTGATTGAAAAAAAGTCAAAATATGTGTTTTAATTACCTTCATCAAAAATAAATAAATAAATACATACATTTAAATCTTTCAGTGTGCTGAAACTGGTTTTTCCATGTGTCCCGGAAACACCAGGTCTTGTCCAGAGCAGAGCACGACTGTATACAGCCAATGTATGATGTAAAATACATGAATACAAACTATGCCTATGATTTTTATTTTCTTTTTTACAAGTTAAAATTGATTTAGTTTCATATACTTTTTATAAGTTTGGAATATCTAAATATGCAATGTGGCATATATTAAAATAATGTTTTTTTGTACTGTTTTGAGTGTAGATCTCACTTATATATAGTACTGTGCAAAAGTCTTAGGCCACTAGTATTTTCACCAGCTAAAAAATGGTTTAAAGTAAGTTTTTTCTATCCTTTGCTGTAGTGTGTCAGTAAAAAATATCATTAACATTTCCAAACATCCTGTTTGCCATTAATTGTAATAATCTAGTGAGATTTTTGTTTGCACAAGGAGTCTGACAACAGCCAGTGCTCCACACTGAGATCTGATCTGACCATCATCCAGTCTGTCTGGAATGACATGAAGAAACAGAAAAACTGAGACAGACTAAATCCAGAAGAACTGTGGCAACATCTCCAAAATGTTTCAAGTAACCTACCTGCAAAGCTACCTGAAAAACTATGCACAAGTGCACATAGGGCAAAAGCTACTTTTAACGCAAAGGATGGTCACATCAAATGCTTATTTATTTTAGTTGATAGAAGTTCATTGATAAAGAAAATCTGTTTACAACATTGTTTTTGACAGCATCCTCATTTTATGTGCCTAAAAATTTGAACAGTACTGTAGCTTTGTAGGTATAGGACTCTTAAAGCATCTTGGAGATGTTGCCACAGTTCTTCTGGATTTAGTCTGTCTCCGTTCTTTCTGTTTCTTAAGACAGACTGGATTGAATGATGGAAAGATCAGATCTCTGTTTGCACAAGGAGTCTGACAACAGCCTGTGCTCCATACAAAAAATTTCACTGGATTATTATAATTAATGGCAAAATGAATGTTTAGAAATGTAAACTGATATTTCCTACTGACACACTACAGCAAAAGACCAACTTTAACTGACTTTAAACCATTTTTTAGCTGATGAAAATACTAGTGCCCTAAGACTTTTGCACTGTACTGTATAATAATCAGCATTTTTCTTTATTATAAATGTGCTGATGTGTTCACACTAGCAATAAGAGTTGTGAAGCACAGGCAAATGAGGTTTCTTAAGGCTGAAACACCTTTGCAACTTTCTTCAAACTTCATGCAACAAATTATATTTGATCATAAATGAGCTGGCAGTCCTGAACATCTATTTTATTTCTTTCATTTTCAGTTTATGTAGCATTGTCAAGAAATCATGACATTTTCTGCTAGTATTGCAGTTTTATTATTTGTTATGCCGCTGGAAATCAAAGAAAAAAAATCAATAAATATATCTAAAGAGACTTTTTTTGGTTGGCATACTAATTGTTTTGCATATTCTTTATACATATTGACATATCTATCTGTACAGCTCTCATGCAAATGAGAGTTAACCACAAGCGACTGGTTCAGTCACTTGATAGACAACACGACAACATGAACACGAAACGCTATAAACAAATGTTCACTTGAACCTATTTTACTAATATGTTTCACACTTCCTATTCTATTCATCTTCTATTCATCTATTCATCACTTCCATAAAACTGTCAAAACCAACAAACATTCAGTAGGAAACCGAATACCAGTAGACACAATCTGACCACAAAGAAAAATAAAATATAAACCACTCTAAAAACATCTTAGACAATTTTAAATGTTACAGGTATGAAATTAAAGATTAATACTTAATCTAAAAATAAAAAAGAAAAAGAAAACACTACATGCGTGGTCAGCACAAACCTACCTTAACTTCCTCTTGATTGTGGTTAAAATCACCCAGTTATTTTGAAAGCTATGAGGTAAAGTTCATGTCTAAAGTTGTCTGAAAGAAACACTGTCATGGTGATGTGTTTGAACATCCTGAATATCATGCAGCTTCCTATCTATGAGCTTATTGTACTTTTGTACGTTTAATGTGCTTTATGAATTAATAAATTGATTTAAAGTTTATACATTCCAGATCATTTTGATTCAAACCCAACACAGATATCTCACACAGTGCCAGCCTGTAGGTTTGTGGGGCCCTAGGCAAAATAATGAAAATGGGCCCCACTAGTGTAAAAAACTGTGTATTAATTGTAACACATACAGTATATCTAAAAATATTTAAACAAATAAAAAATAGGAGTGCAAGTGAGCTTGAGTAAACAGATACACATGCAACACAAATAAACAAAATATAAAGGAAGTATACACAAAAACTAAATAAAATCATCAACAAAATAAACATAGGCCTACTAATATTCATAAATGATAAGAAATGCAGGCTATTTTGCTTGTTTTTAAAGATTTATTGATGAAAAAACTTCTATTGCATTAGACATTGGATCTGGGTCTGATCATAGGCATCATTGCCTGCAGTGTTCGAATTGAGGGGTGGGGGGTCCCGGACCTCCCATAAGCATTGAGGGACCCCCCATAACATACTTTTTAACAAAAAACATACTTTGGGGGTCCCCTGGTTATTCAATAAATATATAATACCTCAAACATAAAACTAGTGAAAATAAAAATGAAAAAATTAAATTGCTGTATTAAATTTTAGACCTGCTCACGTTAAATCATATTTTATTTTTACGCTTTTGCGCATTATAACCAATCACACACGACTCTGTTAAGTTTAGAATGCAGTGGCCAATCAGAGGCGTTCAGAACAGTCATTGAAATCACAAAATTCCCTCATCATAAGCAACAAAGTGCAGATGTACGAACTATGTAAGTAAGATATTTATTTATCATACAGTGTATGGACAGCTTCATTTATTGTTAGAGAAGTTATGAGTGCCTAAACACTAGCTAGACTGACTGTGCTAATTTAGAGTGCCTTATTTCACTGCATGAGTCAGTCTGATAAAATGCGCATTTACCCAAAATTCAGGATATGATATAAACAACATGACGATGTTTTGTTCCTGAATGAATCAACCGTTTAAATGATTCGGTTCAATCGCAATGACTCATTTATTAACTGTGACTTACTGACACCTACTGGCGGTTGTTGCAATTCCACATTTAAAGTACCTTTTAATTTTTTAAAATAATTTTAAATAACAGCATTCAACGTTTTGGGATTAAAATATTTTCATGCATTTGTAACTGATGAAATAAAGGTTAAAAAATGTCCACAAAAGGTAAAAAAAAAAGGGGGACCCCCCCAAGAGCTTTGACACAATTCGAACACTGATTGCCTGTAAGTACTACAGCAGTGAATATTATGTCAAATTTAATGCTCAAATGCTCGTTTTGTCTTGCTCTGCCTGAACTTTGTGTATTCTGGTTCAAGACAGTTAGGGTATGTTGAAAAACTCCAAGTGTATTTTCTCCCTCAACTTCAAAAATCATTTTAAAATCATCCTACATCACTGCAGAAGTACCGACCCAGTCTTTGCAAAGTGAACATGAAGAAGGTCAAACACCCTTAACAAAAAAGGTAAAACAGCAATATAAGACGATTTTGAAGTTGAGGGAGAACATGAGATGGGAGTTTTTCGACATACCCTAACTGTCATGAACCGGAAAAAAAAAAAAAAAAAACGGGTTCAGGCAGAGTAAAACAAGAAGAGCATTTGACATTAAAAAGTATATAAATTGTATCATTTTTATGAAAATAACCGATCGTTTTGCTAGATAAGACTCTTCTTCCTCAGCTGGGATCGTTTACAACTGCATTTGGGATTGTTTGAAGCCGCATTTAAACTCCATTTTGGAAGTTCAAACTCGGGGCACCATAGAAGTCCATTATATGAAGAAAAATGCTGAAATGTTTTCCTCAAAAAACATATATTTTTTTTTACGACTGAAGAAAGAAAGACATGAACATTTTGGTTGACAAGGGGGTGAGTACATTATCTGTAAATTTTTGTTCTGGAAGTGGATACCAAAATCTAAACCAGAACAACAAAATCTGAACTGTAACAAGAAAGGTTTTCAGACTTTATTTACCAAAAATGATAAAGAACACGGAGTTTGCTGGGCCTGTTTGTAGGGCTGCACAATTTGGCCAAAATGTTGTTTTTATCAGTATGACTAATTCTAATTATTGTTATTACTAATTACTAAACATTAATAAAAACAATAATTATTGTTAATGATTATCAATGTATAGAGAAAACTGCAACATGCATCTGTTAACATGCAAGGAGTCCTAACTATAAATGGTTAGAAGGGTAAAAGGATTTATTATAATATTATGATTAAAAAAAAAAAATAAAAAATAAAAAAATCTTATGCATTCACTGAGAGAGAGGGAGAAAAAAAATCCTCTGCACTGGATGAAAAAAAAAAAAAATAAACTTACAAGTATTATTATTATTATTCCTATTTTTTTCCCAAATAACGTGTTGTGAGCATTAGTGAGTGCACACATGTAATATAATGTTTTCTTCTTCTTCTTCTTCTTCTTCTTCATAACGAAGCACCTTTATTTTTAAGCGTGTACCTGATTATCATGACAGATAGTTAAACAATTTATAAATTTATTGTTAAAGATAAGTAGGTCAAATATCACATAGCTACAATCTATCACTGTCACTTCACACTCCAGTAGGTGGCAAAAATTAAACACAGCTTGTCATCATTCAAAGAGTGCAGTATATATTATAAAGAATTTTAGTGTAAGGCTGCTACATACATTATATGTGATACAACAAAATGTGAAAACAGTTAAGGAGTCTAAATAATGTCTGATTGCACTAATTGCTGTATTTCGATAAAATGTAAGCACTGAAATTTAGTTCTTAGAATTATACATAAGACTGTTTCAAAATTAAGTTTCAATAAAATTAAGTTTTATAATTTTTACATCATATCTTTTACATAGTTTTTGTATTTTAAACAGTTTTAGAAATAATCAGTTGAGCTGGGTGAAAATGAATGTATATAGTGCATTCAGGTACAGGGTTAAAGATGGCTAAGAAGGCCTATCAGGGAAGCCCAGCTCTGACTTCCTCTGTTGTCTGTGTGTTTGAGGTTTCATAGTGTTTCCACTCACAGTAAGAAATGATTGTATGAAGATATTCATCTGGATCAGACGATGAAGATCATACAGCTTCAGATCTGTGAGTTTATCACATCACATTTGATATATTAAATGGGTTTTCTTTTGATTTTTGTGTTTTTCTTTCTGTCATAGATCTGTTGATGTGGTCTCAAGTTACGGGGAGTCTAACAAACATAGCAGTAACTTTAGGAGCTGATGTGAATATAACCTGTGATCTTGATATAGAGGAGATTTACTGGTACAAACTGAAATCACCGGATCCTCCAGTGTTCATCTTACGCACTTACAGCAGCACATATGAAAGCAGCAACTTAACACACAAATACTCAGTGAAAACAAACAGTAGTCTGTTCATCAGAAATATCACCACTGATGAATTAGGAGTTCATCAGTGGTGTATTATTGTGTCAAAATTAGTGAACCACAAAAAGTCAGCAACGGCACCAAGATCTACATCAGCTGTAAGTGCATTTTTAAACTTCCATATTGAATATACTTTACACATTTATGAATAACTAATATTTTTGCTGTGTCTTTGTTCTGTATAAACACTGAAATTGAATAAAGATTTATAAAACCACAACTGTTTTACAGACAGGAATCTAACAGAAACACATGATGCTCCACAACATGAGACTCAATGGAAAAACCTGACCATCACATCTGTCCTGCTCAATGTGCTTTTGATCATTGCAATAATAGGTTTGTACTGCTTTTACTGCAAATATGTCCAGGTCTCACTGAACTAACTACAAGAAGACAAACTCTAGATCTACACAAAAGTAACGTTATAAAAGTCGAAACAAACAAAGAGCACATGTGATATTGAGCAAATTGAGTGATGTTTCATTTGTTGTTTCAGGTATGGTGAAGAGCTACATTAACGCAACTGGAAGATCTAAAAATGACACTGCAGCTAAAAACTCAAATAATCTACAGGTAAGATAGGTTTTCAATAAATGTTATTGAACTTATGCTAGTGAAATGTTATTTATCTCCCCCCTCAAATACCCATCCTGGTGATTATTGTGGTAAATCCATTAAACTTCAAACAGCATGAACAAAACTCATTATTTGAATGATCTGAAATGTTTAAGATGTATGCTGTGCTGTCACACAACTTGTGGAAATACTTTATTGTGATTAAAACAAGCAAAAAAAAAAAAAAAAAAGAAAAAAAAAAGTGATAATGACAGACTGAATGTCCATTTTGTCTTACATATTATAATATCTTCCTCTTTCAGTGTCCCGGAAACACCAGGCCTTGTCCAGAGCAGAGCATGACTGTCTACAGCCAATGTGTGATGTAATATACGTTATAAATACAAACAGTGCCTACATATGCTTTTTTTTTTTTTTTTTTTTTTACAAGCTAAATTTTTTTTTTTTTTTTTTTTTTGGTATTGTTAAGAGTGGAGATATATATATATATATATATATATATATATATATATATATATATATATATTGCTTATATATATTAGTAATAATCAGCATTTTTCTTTATCATAAATGCGCTGATGTGTTCACACTAGCAGTAAGAGTTGTAAACCACAGGCAAATAAGGTTTATTAAGGCTGAAACAGGTTTTTACCTTTGCAACTTTCTTCAAAATTCATGCAACAAATTATACTTGATCATAAATCAGCTGGCAGTCCTGAACATCCACCCAAACTTTCATTCCCAATTTATGTAGCATTGTCAAGAAATCATGACATTTTCTGCTAGTTCTGCAGTTTTATGTATTATTATATGTAATACAGCTGGAAATCAAAGGAAAAAAAAATCTATAAGTATATCTAAAGAGACTTTTTTGGCTGGCATACTAATTGTTTTGCATATTTGTCATATATGTCTAAATACATATTGACATATCTTCCATCTGCACAGCTCTTTTTTTTTGTGGTTAATGCTCATGCAAATGCAAACTGGTTCAGTCACTTAACAACATAATCTTATACACTTGCATGCAGCATTCACTGGTAGAAAACGTACAAACGACTTTGTTTTCCACGTGTGGGTAGGGCTGAGAATCGATTCCAAAAAGAATCGATTCCGAGGCGTTGAGAATTTAATCTAACATTTAATCTAGAAGCCGTACTAGTATCTATTTTCATGCTACTAGTACTTATTTTTTAGATACTAGTATCTTTTCCATTAAGTACTAGTATTTATTCATTAGCTACTAGTGCTTATTGTTTAGCTACTAGTACCTTTTTAAAAGATACTAGTACTTCTTCATTAGATATAGTTTTTATTTATTAGAAACCAGTACTCATTCATTAGATACTAGTACTTATTAAATAGACACTAGTACTTATTTATTAGATACTAGTACTTATTCATTAGATATTAGTACTTATTTAATAGATACTAGTACTCATTCATTAGATACTAGTATCTATTTAATAGATTCTAGTACTTATTCATTAGATATTAGTACTTATTAAATAGACACTAGTACTTATTTATTAGATACTAGTACTTATTCATTAGATATTAGTACTTATTTAATAGATACTAGTACTCATTCATTAGATACTAGTATCTATTTAATAGATTCTAGTACTTATTCATTAGATATTAGTACTTATTTAATAGATACTAGTACTCATTCATTAGATACTAGTATCTATTTAATAGATTCTAGTACTTATTCATTAGATACTAGTACTTATTTATTAGATACTAGTACTTATTTTATTACTGTGTAAAAAAGACGAGTAAAAAAGCAGATCTGACTAGTAAGATAAAAATTGTTACTAGTAATAATTGTGAAAGATACTAGTGTCTAATAAATAAGTTCTAGTACCTAATGAATAACTACTAGTATCTATTAAATAGTTACCAGTATCTATTCAATAAGTACTAGTATCTAATGAATGCTTACTAGTAATATTTAAATAGATACTAGTCACTATTGCAATAGTTACTAGTCAGAAATGAAAAGATGATATCAAAAACAGAATAACTAGCCTTCCCTGTTCATTTGGAGATATCTTTAACCTCATAAAGAACTAGTGAGAATGTATTTGGAGATATCTTCTTTTAAAAAGATCATTACATAAACATGAGTACATCTCCACCGTCTATGCATCACAAAAAGCTGATCTGAAACACTCAGCTGTTTTATGATAGGTAACATCTGAAAAAAAAAAAAACATTCATATGTTTTGGGGATAATTTTGAAGCATATAAATCACTCTAAATTGGGCACAGAACTTTGCAATACATCTTGGGTCATCAGTAATATTGCCATCAACCATAAGTTTTTTTTTTTTAATTTGGTTATTTTTAGCTTGTCCTCTTTCCAGTCTGAAAAAATCTGCAGAATTTTATTCACCCTCCTCAATTCACCTCGTACGTGATCTAATAAATGCCCCTTCAGCTTTATGCATCAGACATTTAGCCAGTGTTCTGTGGGTGTGACGTCTGAGGCTAAAATTAGGTTGTTTTTGACACAAGTTCCAAACAAGAAAAATCTCTATTCCAATACTGCTTTTAACAGTTTATTTATCACAAAGCTCAAAGAGGTCCTTTTAAACTCACAGTTGTAATGCAGGAATAAGTTCCATAATTTCCTTTCATGATATATATATACACTGTGTGCATAATTATATATATCACCACAGGGCATTTGCAAGAGGCACAAACTATGCCTACAATGATTTTATTTTGTTATTATTGTTATTATTATTATTTTTAACAAGTTAAAACTGATTTATTTCCATATACCTTTTGTAAGTTTGGCATATCTAAATTTGCATTATGGTATATATTAATATAATGTTTTTGTTCTATTTTGAGTATAGATCTTGCTTGTATATAATCTGCATTTTTCTCTATTATAAATGCGCTGATGTATTCACACTAGCAGTAAAAAGGCTGTTTCTTAAGTTTCTTAAGGCTAAAACAGCTTCATGCAGCAAATTATACTTTATTATAAATTAGCTGGCAGTCTTGAACATCCATTTTATTTCTTTATTTATCTTTATTTCCCAATTCATGTAGCATTGTCAATAAATCATGACATTTTCTGCCAGTTCTTAAGAGATTTTTTGGGGTATTAATTGTTCTGTACATTTTGTATACATATTGAAACATATAACATCTGCACAGCTCTTGTTTGTGGTTTTGTGCAAATGCAATGTTCCACTGGTTTGGTCACTTCATAGCGAAACAATCTTACACACTTGCATGTAGCAGGTGGTTTAAACTTTGACCAAGTGAACATGAACATGACTATTGTCTTACTATTGAGTTTAAAACTTCCTATACTATTCATCTTATTCATTTTCATAAAACTGCCATTTTCAGTAGGGAACAGAATAACAATAGTGCCTACACAGTCTGACCACAAAGAACAAAAACTATGGACGATAAACACCTGGACAAAAGTCTTACATGTATGAAATTAGAGATAAAAAAATACTTAAAAATCATTTTAAAAATAATAATAAATAAATAAAATAAAATAGAACAAAAGAAAACACTACATGTGATCAACCCAAACTTACCTTAACTTCCTCTTGACTATTAAAATCATCCTGCTATTTTGAAAGCTATGAGGTAAAGTTTCATCTCTAAAGTTGTGTGAAAGAAACAAGACTCCATCATGCTGTAGTGTTTTAACATCCTAAAAATCACACAGCTTCAGCTCTGTGAGTTTATTGTACTTATTGTACTTAAACACAGATATCTCACATAAAATATCTCACAATAGTATCTCTCTATGTTTAAGTAAAAGGCTTACAATGTTAATATAAATAAGCATTTGTGCTGATATTTAGGCCATCAACACTATTGAGAGAGTGCTTTTAAACATTTGTTTATGTCAGGGTTCTGTCACTTTTGTCTGGTTTATTCTTAGTTGAGCCCTGATACATTTGTGTGGGTATTAGCCCTGTTATTTAGAGTGATTTTCATGTGCTCCCCTGTCGATGTAACGCCACGCCAGCAGAGGGAGCCCTCACCCATGCACTGACTGTTCCCGCTCCCTCTGCTGCTTCTATGGTTACTTCCTGTTTGGTGGCCATATAAGGAGGGCCATGCCAAACAGGTGTTGTGAAGTATTGTTTTGCCTGTGTGGACTCTACCAAGCAGTTTTCCTGTTTTCATTGCCTTGTTTTGTTATTTCCACGGTTCTTGTTTTATTTCATAGTCATAGTTATTGCCGTTTCATTGCCATAGTCGACTATTCTTGACCCTGCCCTCTTTGTTAACCCATTATTGGCATCTTCTGTTCGGGTGTGTATATTAAACAGCAGATTCACAAACTAATTTTATTATTATTATTATTATTATTATTATTATTATTATCAGTAATTATTTTATTATTAATAAAGAGCCCATTGCACACTGTGTTTGAGTCCTCACCTCATCTCTAATTTAATACCTGACAGATTAGGTGCAAGTAAATATGAAATACAAATAATATCTAATTATGCACGTGAGTTTTTAACTGTTTTCATCGTTATATAATCTGGAGTATGCAAAAAAGACACCTAGGGGGTTCAAACAAGTGGTTGAAAAACACAGACAAATACTTGGGAAAGAATGAATGGTGCTTTGTAAGCACTGAATACATGGAGCATGTAAAATGTATTATTGTAGCTCAAGAAATCACTAAATGCTAGGTGCTAAGCATCTTAAAATGAAACTAAGAGCACCCACATTTGAAAGTGTAGTAATAGTATACTGGTGAAACAGATTTATGTTACGTTCCAGGTCTAGGAGAATAACATAAGTAAAGGTCTTCGCACTGGAGTGTTGTAATCCTTCCTTTTTTGCTTTCTTTCTTTCTTTCTTTCTTTCTTTTATTTCCTTTCCTTTATTTTTTTTTTTATACTAGTTAAGTTCAATGGCAATAATCAGTACACAAAACAGGAAGCAAATGGGCTTCAGGGTTGGGCCAAGGCCTAAATAATAAAAATAAATTGAAACTACCTTTTCCAAAGAATCTTATTACCCTAAAAAGAAAAAGTTCAAACAAAAATACAGAGAATGAACTAACTCCCTGACTAAAAGTCAATCGAGGTGTTTAAGATAGAAAAATCCATTCAATGGCACTCAAAAACATCACAAATGTGTAACTAAAAGTGTAGATACAATGAAAGTAAGAGAACTGGCCCAGTGAAACAAAAGGATCATAAAAGACAGGTACCATTGATTAAAAATGTGCCGGAGAAGTAACTGCCAAAATGTCAGAGCCTACTTTGCATTTTCAAACACTACCAATGATAAAGTAATGAGGAAGCTTGCGTATTTACATTGTGGGAAACTTTTTGGTGTTGTTCCCGTGTGTGTGTTTAGCAATTGTCGCTTTGCATATTCTTTTAAAGGATCTACAGTTAAGTCGGTCTGATCTCAATAGTTTCTGTGACACCTTTCAGTGTGGATCGCTTTGTGATTCTGTCACAATATTTGCCTGTCACAGAAGTATGGGTGGTGCTGCACTGACGGAAAAACTACACTGGACCCAACAGAAAACCCACAGCATGTAAGTAGCCACAGATAGTGTTTCAAAGAGGGTGTCTGAATAAAAATCTTAAAGACACGGTAGTTAAAACAACTTAGAACTAAGAGTCATGTGCTGTTTCTCAATACAAACTCTTCTCTATACTTGTGGATATGCTTAAATTCCTTACCAGTAACCATAGCAATGGTGACCAAAATAATATCAAAGATGGCGACATCCATAAAAAATATAAAACTTTCAGATGACACACTCATTTTTACAGTAGGTTACTGAAACCGCAAAGTAAAGCACGCAGCACAAGGTAGATGCGCATTTGTGTGGCAGAGCGGCTCTCTTACACTATATGATGTGACAGACAACCATTTATCCGTCCTGTAACGTTCACACAGCGTGTGTGTTCCAAGAATGCGGTTGTGAGTCCTGAGCCCTTATGGGTGTGAGTTCAGTTATAGAATGTAGTTGTCACACCCATAAATAATGGTACTGTGTGTGAACGTAACCGTATTAAAGGGGTCCTATTATGCTTTTTAACTTTTTGAATTTTAGTCAGTGTGTGGTGTGTATGTTTAGGCATAAAAAAGATCTGCAAAGTTACAAATCTCAAAGTCCACTCCAAAGGGAGATAATTTGTTTAAATTATCGAGAGCAGTGGGACTGAGTGCTACATTCAGCATACGGCCTCCCGAGCATTTTGACTTTTCTGAACCACAGGAATGGGCAAAATGGATCAGAAGATTCAACCGGTTTCGATTGGTGAGCAACTTGCATGAAAACCAGGTGAATACTTTCATTTACTGCATGGGGGATATGATATTTTTCAGGGATTACCTCTGGCAGATGCGGACAAAACAA
Organism: Cirrhinus mrigala; assembly: GCA_036247105.1. Classification (NCBI taxonomy): domain Eukaryota; kingdom Metazoa; phylum Chordata; class Actinopteri; order Cypriniformes; family Cyprinidae; genus Cirrhinus; species Cirrhinus mrigala. The sequence continues at coordinate 46,819,231 of CM070011.1, forward strand.
AGTATAGTGCAGTAAAAGCAGGCTTTGAAGCACACTTCGTGGGAAAGAGAAATGTGATTTATGAACGTGCTTGTTTCAATATGCGGAAGCAGGAGGAAAATTGAGACGGTGGATTCATTTGTGGAAGCTTTGTATTGTTTGGGGAAACATTGCGGTTATTCTGCATTACATAATGAGCTGATTAGAGACAGACTCATTGTGGGGTTGGTGGACAGACGACTTTCTGAACATATGCAGCTGGATTATGAGTTGACGCTGGATAAAGCCATTGCAATGGCAAGACAGAGACGAAGAGGTGAAACGACAGCAAGTAGCATTGAGAAGCACATCAGACACTGTGGCTGCTGACACTAGCCGATGTCACCGTCATTCCAGAAGGACTGTTCTAAGACATTTTTAAAGACAAATCACCTGCCCTCTGGGATGCGAAGAGGCCGTTGCTTGGGCCAGGAAATGTGCCTTTGGATGTAGTTGAAGTTGCCAGGGTTCTGTTAAAGAGAGGTAGAAAACAGTCTGAGGACGATGTGTATGTAATCAGAAATTTGCATACTGCACATCTGGGACGACCGGCTATCTCAAAGCTTGGGCTTGTGGCACGATTAGATAGCATCGACATCAAAACACTAAAGCTGAGCTACCCGAAATTGTGCAGTGGTCTGGGAGAAGTACGACAGCCATATGTGGTCAGTCTGAAGCCAGCAGCTACTCCATTCTCATTAAAACTGACTAATTAAAACTCTAATGGGGAAAGTTAAAGAGAAGTTGCATTGTATGGGAATAAGGGAATAATATGAGACATTGGGAATAATTAGTAGAGTGGAGGAACCAACAGACTGGTGTGCTGGGATGGTTGTGGCCCCGAAGAAGTTGGGTGCTGTTGAATGAGTCTCGTTCCCTGAAAGAAATACATTCTGCTGTCATTCGAACAGACACTTGGAATGCTGGCTGATGCCCAAATTTTCAGTAAGCTAGATGCTAATATGCAATTCTAGCAGATTGCATTGTCAGAGGAGTCTGCACAGTACACAACGCTCATAACCCCGTTTGGTCGCTATTTCTTCAGATGGCTTCCCTTTGGAATAACTTCTGCACCTGAACACTTCCAGAATGGAATGGCTACAGAGGTCACAGATGGGCTGGAAGGCACAGTGTGTCATATCGATGATGTTCTGGTGTAGGGGAGAACAGAGGAGGAGCATGACTCTCGACTACATGCGGTGCTGGAGAAAATGCAAAAGGCAGCCATCACTCTCAATGTTGAGAAGTGTGAGTTGTCGAAGCAGAAAGTGCATTTCTTAGGACACAATTTCTGATGAAGGAATTAGTCCTGACCCGATAAAGACCGCAGCTATCAGAAACATGACTGAGCCCTCTAATGTGAGCAAAATGAGAAGTTTCCTGGGAATGGTAAATTAACTAGGGAGGTTCATTCCCCAACTGGCAGACAAAGATAAAGCTCTTTGCGACCTGCTGTCGAAAAAGAACTGTTAGATCCGAGGCACAGAGAAGGCAAAAGCTTTTCAAAATCTGAAGGATGCACTGTCGTCTCCACCTGTTCTAGCAATTTATGACACAAACAGAGACTGATGTCGGCTGATGCTTTGTCCTATGGACTAGGGGCTGTCCTTATGCAGAGGTGGCAGAAAGGATGGAAGCCTATAGCTTATGCATCGAGATCTCTCACTCAGAAAATGAGGCATTGGGTCTCACATGGGCATTCAAAGACTCAGAGACTTATTGGCAAGCACTTTGACAGGCCATCACTGAGTCTCTCAGGAGCACAAGCTCTGGATGCTCTTCCTCCTCGTAACCAGAGGTTCAAAATGTGATTGATGCGGTACTCCTACTCCATCGTTCACATGCCAGGAAAGAGCTTGTGGGTAGCTGACACTCTGTCACACGCTACTGTAAAACAAAGTGAGTCACAAGAAGAGAGAGAGTTCTTGGAGGACAGGACTTGCTGTATTGGCAAGATGTTTGCCAATCACAATGCACTGGGACAGCTAACCAATCACAACACATTTAGTTTTTCAGAAGGCGGGCCTTCATCAAACCCAGAACTAATCAAGCCATTTGTCCCAGGCTGGGGAGAAAGATATTGTAATCATGTAAATTATGTAAAAAAAAATAATGCATTTTTCGAACCACCAAGCATGAGAGCTAGTTCTAGTACACCCCCAAAATAAAATCAAGACTTTGTAAAAGAGCATATATAGGACTCAAATATAGGATTGACAACTGTATTCTGCTGCTGTGTGAGCATGGCCACAGGGGTGGATTAATGAGCTGTGTGTCATCTGTATTGCTTACTATTGGAGAATGCGTAACGGCTAACTTGGATCACATGTCCCTTAACCCTTTCACGCGTACGATCACACCAGTGTGATCATTCTTGGCTGGTCCCTGAAGTGTACGATCACACCGGTGTGATTCGAATGTTCAGCGCGTCACGTGATCAACTGCTGAATTCAAATCTGCTTTGGCACTTTGGCTGGCGCTGAGCCAGATCGGACGCGCTGAACGCTTGTCATATTATCGCAACTATTCCGTGTTTTCAACCAAATAATGCTTATTTAAGGTTCCAGACATTTACATACACTTAAGTCCTAGTAAAACGATGCATTTATAGTTAGCAAAATACACGCCAACGTCTATGGCAACGGCAATCCTTACAAATGTTATCTGATGTTGTTATATGTTTTATTGATATCATATACATATTGTGTAGGTAACTATAAAGTTTATTCTGCTCTTCTCCAAGCTCACCAGAGACTTACTTTAATGTTTTTCGGGAGGAGAGGATGAATTTGCGTTTTGTAAATCCCACAGCTCGGATTCAGCGCGAACTAACATGGCGGCGCCCATCACTCGGCATAGATCAACTAACGCGATCATTATAAAAGTGTTTAAACCTCCAAATACATTCACTTGCACATATTTCAGAATCGGAATATCAGATATTTCATAATACAGTGAGCACGTTTGTGAATATTAATAATAAAAAAGGAAAAACTATATAAAAGTGATACATGTGTCATACAGCGCTATTATGGCTGCGTTGTGTCACGTGACAAACACGATGCGTCGCCATGGAAACAATAAGGCTATACGTTCTAAATAACGGTCGCCTAAAAAAAACTCACTCTGGGGGCTCAGCTAGAATATTTTAAACTCACGTGTGAAAGGGTTAATAACCAATCGCATTAAAGTCTTGATGTCATTAAATTTGTTGTTCGACACTCAATCACCATTTACGAATACCATAGGAATGAATGAGAAGAGCCGTGAGCTGAATCATACATGTCAAAAAAAGTTCATGACTCTTTCTTATGAAACTGCATTTGTTTTTGTTTTTTTTTTTTTGTTTTGTTTTTTTGTGGTAAGCTCTAAAAATAGTGTCACTTTTGCTATGGTTACTGATAAAATGTGGTTCTCGATCCCAAAAACTTTTAAAAGCTACAACCCTCAAGCACCCTCACAGAAATGTACTGGAAAGGGGACATGCATGTCCTTTTATGTTTCTGAGGGAGGGGCTACATGTACAGTAAGAGACTAAGGTGGTGTTACTATGATCCTCCTCACTTCAGACTGTGTGGAATGATTTGGTCTCATTTCGTTTCATAGTTTATTTTTTTACTTTTTTTTCTCCCCATATGAACGTGATGCAGCATTTAGAGTCACATGAATTCCAGTGGTAGGTGATTATACTTTTTGAACGTAGTATGTAGTTTTGCATGCCTAGTTTGGTTTCTTTAACATTTAGTATTTTATTTCAGTGTATATTAATTTGTTATTAATAGGACTAATGCTAATACCATATTTTGTCTAATCTAACTTCCACTGTTGTTTAAAAAAAGTTACAGTATCTCAAATGATTCTCACATTTAACAAAAAAGTCCAAGTGCAGATGGCTATTTCCTTCATAGTTTAAAAAAAAATGGTACAAGTTGGTACAAGTTTGTACTTGCTATGAGGCCTCAAACAGCTAGAGTGAATTCAAAAGTCAATCATTCAAGTATGCATGTTAATCCAACATGCAGGTTAACAAATATTTTGAAAACATTTAAAACATTTTGATTGTTTTTATTTTATATTTGTAATGCACAGATATTTCTTTGAGAACTTCCACCCATTGGCACAGTCTATTCTTTGAAATATGTATTAAAAACATTATTATTATTAATTCATAGTGGCGTGACTTCATGATTCATGTGAAGTGAAAAAAATACAGTCCTGTTTATATTCTCTAACAAAAGGGCTCATCAAATTTTCAGCTGCTGTTTTGTTCACATCTTTTTTTGTCTAGCTTATGTAATGTGTCAAGTGATTGTCAATATTTACCTTGTCAAAATGCATGATATTCAGTAATAACATGGCCGCCTACCAGCTTTCATATTTTGCGCTCTCCTTTTCAACAGTGTATTTTTGTAATTGTAAACTAGCAATACTCTGCTGAATAACGCAGCATGGCTGGTCACATATGTTTTGTTTTGTCACATTGTGTAGTGTGTGTAGATTCCAGGTGTTTGTCTTTTTGACTTTTGTTGTTCCTATTGGTTTCTTATTCACTTCCTGTATTTAGTTCCTGTACACCTTTGTGATGCTTTATGTTTATTCCAGAAAGCACGGTTCATTTACCATTACACATACCCTGAACTTTCAGTTGATTAATTGTGTGCAATCTGTCACACCCACTGGAGTCTTGCCAACAGGTAGATAGCTCTGAAGTAAATTAACCCTGAAACATAACCTGCTCTGAAGCATTCAGCATTCAGAGAGTAAGTTGCTTTGGTTACTTACATCCCCTTTTCGGAAATGACATCTGAGTTTATCCTTAAATAAAGTTTACTTACCTTGAAACATATTTGGTATGTCACACAACCTGCTTTCTGGAATACTACCCCTATTCCTTGTTTGTCTATTTAATGACATGACTATTCCTTTGCTCCACCCACTTTTATTGTTTGTTCCCTTGGTAACTCATTGGCCCTTTGTTCCATAGACATATATATATATATATATATATATATATATATATATGCTTCATTAGCGACTGTTTCTATGGGCAACTATATGTAAGCTGCCTGCCATATTGTATTGGTCAACTTGATGTCATTCACCATAGTAATCAGTGAATATTTAAAATGCCACAATCCTGCACAGCCGTTGGTCTGCGAACCTATGGTGAATGACGTCCAGTTCACTGTTCCAAGATGGCGGACGCATCTACGTGCTTCAAGCAGTCGAATGGGGCATCTATACATATTTTATATTAATGCTTTGTTCCTATATATATATATATATATATATATATATATATATATATATATATAAATATATATCCTCCTTTTTCCTGAATGCAGAAGTTTTGCCTGACTGAAATGAACGATACATTACATTTTCCGGTCTCTGTTGTTTCTAGTCACATTAATGCGTTTTCAGACCCAATAATATACTGTTAAACCTATGAAAATGGTTTAAAAAGCACATGATGCCATACTTTCATCATTTTATCATTTTCCCTGCTGCCGAAGTAGTTTCAAGTAAGTTGATGTGTGTTTTTACAGTGTACTGTTTGTCAACACAGTGTATTGTTTGTATAGTTTGTCTTAATTTTTAAATACTGTTTTTTTGTTTTTACTTTTTTGCACACATGAAACATCAGTCATATTCTGCCCTAATTTTGATCTCTCTTCCCAAAGTTAGACAGATAGATAAACTCTTTCTAACACATAGACTTGTGGGAGAATGCTGCTTTTTTTTTTTCCACACTATGTTGAGTATGTTGAAACAGAGTGAAAAGACAATGCTTTCTACAAATGATCACAAGATGAATGGCTGCTGCAAATTTGTTGAGTAAAGTTCTACTTAAAAAAGGCAACTAACTGAATTTAACTGTCTTAGAATACTATGGTAACTATATTTTAAAGGAAGCTACATGACTAGGTATCAGAATTATAATCACTACAAACATAACTTAAAAAAATGAAAGATCCAAAACAAGAAACCTAAACTGATATTTTAAGATATTTAATGTTCTGATGTGACAAGCCATGACAAACATTATGAGCAGAAGATTCTTTGAAGTTTTTTTTTTTTTTTTTTTTTTTGGTAAAGCATTATGAGCCATAAGTCAAGCCAACCAGCTATAAGATGAATCACAACAACTTTTATTGGAAGCAAAAAAGCATTTGAAAATCTAACAAATAGACAAAGTTACTAGACTGAACTTAACAGCTTTAGTGGGAAAGAACTACAATCCCATGAAGCATTGCGAAAGACATAATGAACAAAAAACAATGGAGAAATATTGTAAAACTTTTCACTTAAAGTTGTTAACTTTCTCTATAGAAATAACGTGTTTTAAGATATGGTTATAGCCTATAATTGCATAACTAGACCGACACGATATTCGCGGTTTCCTAATGACAGCGGGCATTCACTGCTGGACAGCATCATGGGTAATGTAGTCAGAATTTCACCACATTTTTTTCTACTAAACACGATCATTTTAAAAGCAAGTTGAAATATGGTTTGAAATATGGTTTCAACAAAAGCCTACACTATCGATTGACAACGTCGGGACTCACAATAGGTCTATCTTTAAATGGTTATAACCTACTGTTAAAGTCCCTGGGTACAAAATCAGCAGTGTTGTCCTGTCGAAAGCTGACTGTTGCAAACGGAAGGAACAGAAGAAGACGGCATGCTCTGTAAAAATAAATAAATAAATAAATAAATAAAGCACCTAGACTTTCCTCAACTGTATCGCAAAATGATTAATAAGCCTACTGTAAGTTTTTCAACACGGTGCACGTTGTTGTATCCATCTAGTAGTCATATAAAAGAATAGCACCTACCAAAGTTTTCAGGCGAACGCAGGTACGTCATAGATCACGTGGTTTTTGAAAAACGAAAGCTTCGAACATAGTACCACAGACATTTTCCCCTAATTTTAAAATCGTCCGAGTAACGTTACTAAGGTATTGGTTGCTAAGATAACGTTAGGACAAACGACACATAGCAGACATATAATATGAGAGTCATATTTGTAAGGTATGTATAATTTTATGTATAACTCAAATTCAGATTATAATGTTTTTTTTTTTCTGTGCTTTCAATTAGTCCGTACAGCGGTCGCGGTGTGCGATAACATGGTAAAACAATTTAGATAAGTGAAAAAATTAGGTTCACGTTTGATACAACATACAATGCACCCACATACTGACGCGTTTTCACCCGTATATATATCTATGTTTCTACCGGTATTAGCGAAGTGCTTTATATAATGTTACTTCTGCCTATGATGTCAGCGAGCTTTATTGAACATAACTGTTTTTGTTAGAGACGACAGTTGTGTAGGAAACAAAACAACGTGTAGACCGGATGTAAGAAAATTTTAGATGGTTTAGTGGATGTGGATGAAGTTTAACACTTTTACAAATAAATTCCTCCTTAAAATAGCAGAAGTGCTATAACAACACAGATGTGTGCAGCAGGAGTCACAAGATACATGATGCAGGGACCATGATGTCATCTCAACACAGTGTATAGAGAAGTAACATCCACTGTAGCAAGCATAGCATCTTTATCCAGATTTTTTATAGCTGACACACACTGGAGAAAATTACCAGTATCCCTAAAGCAGGGGTAGGCAAGTTTGGTCCTAGAGGGCCAATGTCCTGGAGAGTTTAGCTCCAACCCTAAACAAATACACAAGCTAATCAGTAGGTGTGTTCAACTTAAAGCGGCACTGCACAGGGCAGTGTATGTCAGGACTGTACACAGACCTTTTGAGTGGCATGTGCTGAAACACAAAATAATAGTCTCAAAAGTTTTACATTTATTTACTATTAATAACCATAATAATAATAATAATATATGTTGAAGGAAAAATAGTTTTGTAGCAATTCTGTTTGGTTTTATAAGCTAATTTGTATTATTTGGTTACCATGTTTATGTATGTCATTGAGAACTGGGAAAGGTAAAGCAATGAGTCAAGTATTTTTGCCAAGCTATAGCTTGGCAAAAATACTTGACTCATTGCTTATTTTTGAAATATAATTTAAATGATTATGTCCAACACAATTCCAGTCAAAATAGGAGATTATAAAAATCTAGCCATACCAGCACTATAGCATATTCAACATGTATGAATACTAGATTAGGAAATGAGCTAGCTAGAGATATAAGTGCATATTTACAGTGTAAACATGAACCATGCGACCTTAATGGTATACAGTAGTCAACATTTGAAGTGGATCAAAAAAGTTCATCAAAGTTGTCCTAAGACAAGAACCGGTATTGTTTTTGGTTTTAGGACAACTTTGATAAAATATTTTGATCCACTTCAAATGTTGACTACTGTATGACTAAATGGTAATAAATTAAATGTATCAGCAATCATGAATCAAAGAAGAAATTTTTTAGAAATATATTTAGGTGACAAGGATCACTCAGTCGCTTTGTGTCAAGCGCAAATGCAGTTATAGGGTTTTTGACCAGCAAATGTGTGCAAATGGGCATTTTGTCCATCATTACAACGGCAGCATCACATTACGTTTTCATCAAAAGGTTACAAAGTTTGTTGTAGCTATATAGGCGCTCAGTTTTTTCTGTTGTAAAATACATTTGGCCAAAATCTCATTTTATAAAAGAGATGAAATGCTACTGAATGCATAGGCTATTTAAGTGTATTGGCTATAGACAAGATGGGATGGCAAATGCTAGCCCTCTCTCTGGTCCCACATGTCTCAGACCTCAAATACTTAAAACATGAGCCTTTATAAACAGAGTTTCTTACGTACAAAAACAAAAACAAAAAAACACTGTTCTTATTCAAACAACAAGATCTTTATTCACCCCTGCAAGACTTTGTTCAGCTCAGTGCTGTCGAACTTCATTCCGTCAAGGTAGAGGGGGTGTCGACACCAATAGCTTTGTGGTTAGTGCATTGACATACAGCGCAACTGCGCTCACGGTGACCCAAGTTCAATTCCCATCTCGAGGAGTTCTGAGGTTGTTTGAATAACAGTTTGAGCGGATTTGGATAGGGACTAATTTATTGAAGGAAAAAAAAAAAAACAGTGCCACCAAAAAAAAGGGCACTCTGTAGTGTAAGGGAAAAAAGGGCATGTGCTCTGCACAGTTTGAGCCCTACCTGTGCACGTGCCTGGTGTATGACATCAAAGTAACATGAGAGTGATACAAAAGCATATGGAGACATCCGATCTCTTATAGGAGTGGGAATCTTCAGGCACTTCAAGATCCGATCCAATTCCGATTCCAAAACGATTCTTGATCTAGATTTTTTTCCCTAATTAATTATTTTGCTGTGCAAATACATTTTTACAATCATACATTTGAACCAAAATTTCTTTGCTTTTTGTTTATAGTTGGAATCTCTGTATGTCAGTACTGCCATCTTAAAAGTAGTGGTGCGAATCTTCACTGGTTTCATGATTCAATTCAATTATGATTTTCATTGTCAACTCAATATCACGATGTGTCACATTCTCGGTTTTCAATATTACTGTACATGGCTACATTTTCATATACATTTTATATAAATCTTATTTTGTGCAAAATTTAATTATTTTTTATTATATAAACAGGCTACTTTTTTTTAAAACAATTACTTATTTAAAATAAGTGTTCTTTAAGTATTCGAAAGTTTACAGACAATAGTTATGGGTGTTTCTTTTTTCCTCAGCATTATTGCCGTTTGATTATTACTGATGAGATCATAGGCAGTGGCAACTTTAACTGACTGCATCTGTTTCGATATATCAGATGTTTTGTCCTGCTCTGAAAACATAACTGACTGTGTGAACATCAATTTTGTATAAAAGTGTTAGAAAATGGAAGTGCATGTAACCGCACACTACAAATTTTAAAGGTTAATTTAACTCCCTCAGAGTTAAAATTAACACTTATCCAGTGTATATATGGATACCACTGGTAAAGTGTTAAATTAACAATTTTGAAAGTGTTGACATTTTTAACACCCTGACAGTGTTACTAACAAACTCTTGTAAAAATGTAAAATATTAACACCAGAATGGATGATGAAAACACCAAAGTTGGTGTTCAAAGTTAACACTTATGGATTAACTGGTCAATACAATACCAGTGTTCAGGTAAAAAAATAAAAATAAAAATATAAAAAAATAAAAAATAAACCCACAAAACAATACAAGTTTACATTTATTTATTTTTTTAACTAAAACACTAAATATTTTCCCTGCGCCAAAATGTCTTTACATTTAGTGTTTTCAATACATATTTTTTACATGTTCTTACAACAATTAAAACATCATAATGTCAAGGCAAATCAATGCAAAGGCACAAAATACATATGCTTATTTGGTCCATATGTGCTCTTAATGTTTTAAGGTTTATAATGCTAACATTTATCATCTTAAACAGCAGTCTTTGCTTTGTTTTCAGCATGACAAGATGTTTTTCTCTGCAGTTTTCAGCCAAGCAAGATATCCACTCCCACTTGGAGCATTTCAAAAGTGCTCCTGTAAAACTGGAAAACTAAATAACAAAAACATAAAAAAAACAGTATAATTTCACATCCATTTATCAGGTGAAATATCAGAGACAAGTATCAATTACAATAGTCCAGTCAAGTCAAGTCACCATTATTTATATAGCGTTTTTTACAATGCAGATTGTATCAATGCAGCTTTACAGTATTAAACAGGGAAATAGTGTGTCGAAATCTAGGCTGCAACAAAGTCAGTTTGAGCAGAGGTCTTGTGCCGATGGGTGTGTAGTTGACGAGGTGTTCGCAGGGGATCTGTCTCTGGGGCTCATCTAGTCGTCATGGTCTCCGCTGACATTCAGGGCTGTAGAGGTCATCTCTAGGTGCTGATCCACCATCTGGACTAGATTCAGGGAACTGCAGTGACCATCTGATCTGGATTCTGTCTGGATCTGGTGGTTAAGGTGACCTCGAAATAAGAACAAAACAGACTAATATTAGTGTAGATGCCATTGTTTCTTACAATGTAACAAGTACAGGGGTTGGACAATGAAACTGAAACACTCGCCAATATAGTATTGGAGGTCTCATGGCTATATTTGCGCTGTCTGGTGCCCAATCTTCACTTACTGTACATTACACCAGTTAGAGCAGAGTGTAAAGTTTCATTATGTGCACCCAATGGTTCAAACATTGTACCTTGAAGGTAGTGCTCTGTATCAGGATAATAATGCACCAATACACACAGCAAGACTGGTGACAGACTGGTTTAATGAACATGAAAATTAAGTTGAACATCTCCCATGGCCTGCATAGTCACCAGATCTGAATATTATTGAGCCACTTTGGGGTGTTTTGGAGGAGCGAGTCAGGAAACGTTTTCCCACATCAGCATCACATAGTGACCTGGCCACTGTTCTGCAAGAGGAAAATGGCTCAAAATCCCTCTGGCTGCTTTGCAGGACTTGTATTTGTCACTCCCATGATGAAATGATGTTGTATTAGCTGCAAAAGGAGGCCCAATATCATACTAATTGTGATCTAAAACCAGGTGTTTCAGTTTCATTGTCCAACCCCTGTACATCATGTGTTAAGCGACGTGTTCCCAGTTTTGGCTGACCTAATTAATGCAGCCTAACAATCCTTTAACAGATTTGAATTATAGAAATGTGTATGTGTATTACATATAAGACAGGTTAAAGAGATGGGTCTTTAATCTAGGTTAAACTGACAAGACTCAAGGCCAGAGTTGATAATACCCAGAATATCAAAATCAACTGCGGCAGATCCTTTTCCTATTTAGCTCCCAAACTCTGGAATAATCTACCTAATTGACACAATCTCTCAGTTTAAATCTAGACAATACAATAGAATACAATTCAAAATAGTTCACCCAAAACTGAAAATTCTGTCATCATTTTGGATCTCCTGTCTTTTGAGAAGCACAGAATATATATATTTTTGAATAATTTACAGAAGACATATATTGACATTATATGGATAACTTTGTTCAGGGCATTTTTTTCTTATCTCCTTTTGTGATCCAAAAAAGAAAGAAAGGCATATGTCGTTAGAGCAACACAAGGCCAAGGCTAAGTAAATGTTGACTCAATTTTTATTTTTGGGTGATCTATCACTTCAAGGAAAATCATTTAATTCACTGTAAATAAAAAAGAAAGTCAGTCCTACTGGAACATTAGTTTTTTAATGACAGAAACAGAGTCATAATTCCAAGTGCGTCCTGATCTCTCTCTGCATTGAGGTTGGACTCCTCCTACCAAAATGAATGCACATAAATGGGACAGCACATAAATAAATGACAGTGCAAGCATACCAAAAACTTACATTTGATACATTTTTAGAAGGAGATCAGACTTTTTATTGTAGGGGATTTACAGAAGTCAATTTAGCTCAAAGGGAATCATTCAAGATTGAACAGAATCTCCGTTTTACAGCGGATCAATGAATCGGCCAGCGATTCATTGAGCGAGCCGTATAACACCAACTCTGCAATGGATACTAATATCCACAATATAGTGAAAACACTATTAGCACGGTAACAAGGTCGGCAGTTTAAGACATTAATTTATAAGCACAAACACAAGATACTTCTCTTTTCAATATGAATAGGAATTTATTGGAAAAACCTAAGACATAACTAATCCAACACATAGCACGCATTCAGACATTCATACGAGTTGCAGAAAGAGAGAAATTGAGGAAAGAATAAGTTTAGAAGAATGAAAATATGAAGTCCCAAGTTTATAGCATACGTATATGCAAATGCTTAGACCTGAACAACCATCAATCATTTAATTAACCCTCGCATTGAGTTTCTCAATGAGGTTATTAAACTTTATAATCAAATGCACCAGTTCAGCTAGAATCTGGAGGTTGTACTTGCGTTGCCTTTGCGTTAAGGGGTTTCCTTTGATGACGTCGTTGCAGAAAGGGGTTCCCCAAGGTTGCTGATTGGCTGGAAGTTTATGGTCTTTCGAAGTGATTTCTTGGGCGTTGGCTGGAGGATGGAGTCGTGTGCGCTGGTTGAAGTTTTGAGGCGGGCACGAAGTCTGAGACGCGGCTTAGCGGCAAAACTTAACTTAGAAAACGCAACTCTCAACGGAAAGAAAAAGATTAAAGTAAAAGAAAGAAATGTGACGATCTCCTCATGTTTCGTATTAGAGGAGTGGCTGGCGTGCAAGCCAGGAAGCGTTCAAAGAACGCAAAAAGCAGCGGCAAAAATGATGGCTAAGAGCATGGCTAAAAGAGATGGCACGAAGCACAAACTAAAAGCAAAATTTGATGGTGTCCTGTGGTTTTAAACTCAGTTTTGGACACATCCCAAAATGGTGTCTTGACCAATTAGATGTTGTCTTAACTCGGGATATTGCTATGTTTCTCCTCCCAAAACATAAATCAGCATGTTATCTTATCAGTCACATGGTCAGAATTTTCCCGCTCTTGCAGAGTATAATTTGGCCATGATTCCTATAACATGAATACAACGCATTTGACAATGAATTGATCGGTGGAAACGTTCAAAGCATGAATTTTCAAACTCATACATGCCAAACATGAATATAAGCCCTTAAGCTATTCAATAGTTATTAAAAGGACATACACAACGAGTGATTAGAACATAATAGACAAATGTGTGGGTAACATACATAGTAGGGAGTTATGCAATGGTCTGATGTTCATTCATAATCATTTTGGTGCATATTTAGGTAAAAGGGACAGTCTCTCTGTCATTCTGTGAACTAAGGGCATGTTCGGAGGACCAAAGGAATTTAGAAGAAACTTGGTCTGGTTCTTGTCTTGGGTGGGGGAGCACCACCCAACAAAGTTTCCTCATGTGATGGTCCTGATGTGCTGTATCTTTGACCATTAATCTTGAGTTTCTTGCCCCAATATTGACAATCTCCTTTCTGAGTTGGGATTATCAACAATTGTGTTCTTTTGTTTTAGTGTTGCAAGTTGTTCAAAGCTGTGAAAGTTGGTTGGCTGGTTGAAAGGCTTACTTCAGGCTGGCTGGCGCCAGGGTATCTTGGACAGATTTATGACGTGGTCTGGTCAGCATGGGCCTCTTTGTGGAATTTGGCTCTTTGGTTTCAACCAAATGTTCTGATCGGATCTTCAATTTGTCTGATTCGCTCTGATACCCTACATATTATTATTGTTTAATAATCAAAAAATTAAGCATGACAATCAGCAATCTTAAAATATGCAGTTGTGGCTTACCCTTGTCTCTGGTGTGTGTCCTAACAAAGCTCTTCTCATCCCACTTCATGCTCTTCAAGCACATCATCTCCCGAGTGAAAGAATATCTCTCTGGGAAAACGTTTAGGAGTGCACAACATAAATATAGCTATAAATCAGTATGACGTTACAAAATACATATTTTAAATTAGATAAAACACTTACTTCTTACGTTTCCCTGTTAAAAGCGACCTCTTTGTATGCACTGCAGTTCAAATCTGTGAGAAACGTTTAGGCTGGTTTAGGCGCATGCAGCATACAAATATCTTAATAAAGTAATATTATCCTATATAATACATAATATAAATGAGGTAAAACACTTACTTTCCGTGTTTTCCTTGATAAAACCAGCTTCCCCATCTGCTCCGCATCGTGAGTGAAAGAAAATATCTCTGAAAAAAGTTTAAGAGTGCACAACACAGAAGTGTTGCTATTAATCAATGTTATGTTATAAAATACATATTTTAAATGAGGTAAAACACTTACCCCTTAAGTTTCCCTGTTGAAAGCGACCTCTGCGTCAGCACCGCATAGCAATTCAAATCTGTGAGAAACGTTTAGGCACGAACAGCATGACGTAATAAATATCATCATAAAGTAATATTATCAGGACTCTGGTCTGTTCTGCATCGCGAGTGGTTAAAAATGTCTTTGAGAAAATTTTAGCCACATACAGCACATAAATATCGTTATTAATCGATATGATATTACAAAACACATGTTGTAAGTAAGATTAAACGCTGTATTTCGCTGTTTCCCGTCCTCATTATGCTCCGCATTGCCAGCAAAGAAAATGGTGTCTGTGAAAAGTATTTCAGATGAGGCGCGCACACGAACAAATGTCCCGGATGTGACTGATAACACTCAACAGGGTTAATAAGGGTAACTCTGCGTGTTTACACCGGCCAGAGGGCGCTGTTTACACTAGCTAGTGTTAATCCTTTCAAATTCAATGCCACAAGTTTAACTCTTTACTCTAAAAGTCCTTAACACCAGGATTTTAACACTGGAGATTTTGCTGTGCAGCCACAATCGATCTTCAGGACAACACAAAGCACATGTGAAAGTCTGTCAGTGCATGAGTTTCATGCATCTAATAGTACTGTATTCCAAACGGCATTAATGAAAGCATATCTAACGTAAAACAGGGTGGGAGGAAGCACACACGGTCAAACAATGTGCACGTGTCTCACAGCGCAAATTCTGTGCAATGAAGCCTGCCACTTCTCTAGCGCGCATATGTGCCAAGCAGCTTTCACACCGAATGCGGAAAGCGCTGCGTGGCACTATGAAACCCATTCATTGCAATGGCTTGCACTGCGCGAAGAAGGTTCCAGACAGTCTGTCTGTAATGACATAAAGAAACAAAACAATCTGAGACAGACTAAATCCAGAAGAACTGTGGCAACATCTCCAAGATGCTTCAAGAAACCTTCTGCAAAGCTATAGTGCTGTTAAAATTTTCAGGCACTTGTGCTCTAAAATGAGGATTTAAAAAAGTTCATTGTCATTTATGTCATAAATGGATTTTCTTTATTAATTAACTTCTATTAACTACATTAAATCAGCATCTGTTGTGACCATCCTTTGTGTTTACAACAGCTTTTGCCTTAGGTGCACTTTCGCATAGTTTTTCAGGTAGCTTTACAGGTAGGTTTCTTGAAGCATCTTGGAGACGTTGCCACAGTTTTTCTGGATTTAGTCTGTCTCAGATTGTTTTGTTTCTTCATGTCATTCCAGACAGACTGGATGATGGTGAGATCAGATCTCTGTGTGGAGCACTGGCTGTTGTCAGACTCCTTGTGCAAACAAAAATCTCACTGGATTATTACAATTAATGCCAAAATGAATGTTTGTGTAACGATCCCGGCCTCTGTGGTTCCCCCTGATCGTCACCAGAGGTCGCCATCACCCGAATACTAACCCATTCCACCCTTCACTACATTACCCATAACCCCGTACCTGGTTCTGACCCCATGGACTTCCACTTCCTGTTCCACCACTATAAATACTTCCGGGTTTCTCAGACACATCGCGAAGTCTTGTTTTGCCCCGGCTGACATTTCTGAGCGTTATTTACTCTGTTGGATTATTTGTGTATTACCTTGGACTGCCTTTCGTTGTTTGAACCCTGCTGCCTGCCCTTTGGACCTCTCGCTGTGTTTATGACTACTGTGTTCTCTGTCTGCTGCCTGCCCCGACCTTCTGCCTGTATTTCGACTCTGAGTATTGCCTTTCCTATTACATTCCTGTTTGCTGGTTGTTACCTTGCCTGTCTGACATCGTCTTTAATAAACACGCTGCACATGGATCCCAACTCTGCTGACCCTTCATTACAGAAGACTTCGCCAAACATCGATCCAGCAGCGGTCTACAGACTAACTACGGAGGTGTCTGCTCAAGCTAACGTGTTAGCGGCTCACCAGCAACAGCTCGCTCGTCTCACAACGCTCACAGAGGAGATGGTAAAAACCTTGCATTCCTTACAATCCACTGCTGTTGCCACTGCACAAACTACTACCACTCCGACACCCCAAGCTGCTTTTGCACCTCCTTCCGTGGCTAGCCCTCGTTTGGCTTACCCTGACAAATTTGACGGTAACCCCGCCAGATGTAAGGGCTTCCTCCTTCAATGCTCTCTGTTTGTCTCTCAACAACCTGCTTTATACCCCACAGAGGAGAGTCGCATCGCTTTCGTCTGCTCACTACTCACAGGCAAAGCATTGGACTGGGCCACCGCTGTTTGGGATCTTAACCGTCCCACTTTCCCATCCTTTGAAGCATTTCTCCGCCGTTTCAGAGAGGTTTTCGACACTCCCAAGGAGAGCGAGGCTGCCGGTGAGCGCATTCTGACGTTGCGCCAAGGGAAATCATCCGCTGCTGAATTCTCTCTCACCTTTCGCACACTAGCCGCTCAGACGGGCTGGCCTGATGACCCGTTAAAGCTTCACTTCCGCAGAGGGCTTAATCACGAACTCCAAGCAGAGCTGGCCTGCCGGGATGAGGAGAAATCGCTCGATGGACTCATCAATCTTACCATCCGCATCGACAACCTTATGCGTTCCAGGAAGCCCAACCGGGAGAGGTCCACTCAACTTAACGCTTCCTCGCCGACACCAGCTCACGAACCTATGGAGGTTGCTCACACTCGCCTAACCGCCGAGGAGAGAGGCCGACGACAACAGCTCAACCTCTGCTTATACTGCGGTCAAGCCGGTCACATGAAGGCCTTCTGTCCAGTCAAGTCCACTCCTCGTCCGGCGGTGAGTCAGATTTCAAGTTCTTCTCAGACTGTGAAGATTCCAGTGCACATTACTTCCTCTGATAAGGTCATTGACACAACCGCATTGATAGATTCTGGCGCGGCAGGCAATTTTTTGGATGAAGGTTTTGCTAAAACCCATTGTCTCTCACTGATACCGTGTACATCTCCCTTGTCAGTGGCAGCACTAGATGGGAGACCGCTGGGTCCGGGACGGGTCCAGTTCACCACCAACGATCTCCAACTCACAACAGGCGCTTTTCACACAGAGACAATACGATTCTTCATCATCCAATCTCCACACAACCCGGTCATCCTTGGTCTTCCATGGCTCCAGGAACACGAGCCGCAGATCTCCTGGACGGAGGGGCAGGTAACACAATGGTCGGACAGATGCTTTGCTCAATGCTTCCCCGCACTCAGACCCAGAGCTGACAAGGCGTCCGTCATCAACTCAGACACCTCGATCGCTGCAGATGTCCCTCTCGAATACCAGGACCTGGCTGAGGCCTTCAGCAAAGCTCGAGCCTCGCAACTACCCCCGCACCGCACTTCTGACTGCGCCATTGAACTGCTTCCTGGAACCATTCCCCCGAAAGGCAGAGTTTTTCCCCTCTCTCAACCTGAAACGGAGGCTATGCGGGTCTACATTGAAGAGGAGTTGGCCAAAGGATTCATTGAACCATCCACCTCTCCTGCATCAGCTGGGTTCTTTTTTGTTAAAAAGAAAGACGGTAGTCTCCGTCCCTGCATTGACTACCGAGGTCTCAACAGCATTACCGTCAAGTACCGCTATCCTCTGCCCCTCGTCCCTCCAGCACTTGAACAACTCCGCTCAGCCAAGTACTTCACTAAGCTTGACCTCCGCAACGCATACAACCTGATCCGCATAAAGGAGGGTGACGAATGGAAAACTGCCTTCTCTACCACGACTGGTCACTATCAGTACCGGGTTATGCCCTTCGGGCTGGTCAACAGTCCGTCTGTATTTCAATCCTTCATTAATGACGTATTCCGAGACATGCTGGGCAGATGGGTTATTATCTACATGGATGATATTCTGGTCTACTCTGAGACAATGGACGCCCACATCTCCCATGTCAGGAAAGTTCTAAAGCGCCTAATCTCTCATCAACTCTACGCTAAAGCTGAGAAGTGTGAGTTCCATCAGACAGTCACCACATTTCTGGGGTACGTTGTGGGTCCCGACGGAGTCGCTATGGATGACAGCAAGGTTCAGGCAGTCCTGAAGTGGCCCCGTCCCGCCAATGTGAAGGAACTACAAAGGTTTCTGGGGTTTGCTAACTTCTATAGGCGGTTCATAAGAAATTTCAGCGCAGTCGCAGCCCCTTTGACTTCCATGGTCAAAAAGAATAACTGCAAGTTATCCTGGTCCCAGGCAGCCAGCGAAGCCTTTGAACTCCTCAAGAGGCGCTTTTCAACTGCTCCCATTCTACACCATCCCGATCCTGAGCGTGAGTTTATCGTCGAAATTGACGCCTCCAATACGGGAGTTGGGGCTGTACTGTCACAGAGGCATGGCGATCCTCCCAAGCTTTATCCATGTGCCTTTTACTCACGCAAACTTACACCGGCTGAACAGAATTATGATGTGGGTAATCGGGAGCTGCTCGCTATGAAGGCTGCTCTCGAGGAGTGGCGCCATTGGCTTGAGGGGGCCAAACTTCCATTCACCGTTCTCACTGATCACCGCAACCTCGAATACCTCCGGTCCGCCAAGAGACTCAACCACCGCCAAGCCAGGTGGGCCCTCTTCTTCACCCGTTTCAAATTTACTGTTACTTACCGCCCCGGATCAAAGAATACGAAGGCAGATGCCTTATCACGTCTGTTTGAGGCTGAATATCAACCACCCTCTCCCGATCCCATCTTGCCAAACGTCCTCATAGTTGCTCCCGTCCAATGGGACATCATTACTGAACTCGCTGAGATGCAGAACAATAATCCTCCGCCGCCTAACTGTCCTCCAGACAAGATCTACGTTCCACAGTCCAAGAGGAAACAGGTACTTCAACTCGTTCATGACACCCCCAGCTCTGGTCATCCAGGAATCACTGCTACAATGGAACTACTTGCCAACAAATTCTGGTGGCCGTCCATGCGCCCTGACACCATCCAGTATGTAACCAACTGTGAGGTTTGTTCCATCTCCAAGCCGTCCAAACAACTCCCCGCTGGCCTTTTGCAACCATTGCCGATCCCTCAGAGACCCTGGTCACACATCTCCATTGACTTCATTACCGACCTGCCTCCCTCCGAAGGTCACACCACCATACTCACAGTAGTGGATCGGTTCTCCAAGTCATGCCGCCTGATCCCGCTCGCCAAGCTACCCACTGCTCTCGATACGGCTCAGGTACTCTGCAACAACGTCTTCAGGTTCTATGGTCTCCCAGACGACATAGTGTCTGATAGGGGTCCCCAATTCACTTCTCGTCTCTGGTCTGCCTTTTTCAAATGTCTAAACGTCAATGTGAGTCTCTCCTCAGGGTACCATCCAGAGTCGAATGGCCAGACCGAACGCCTCAACCAGGAAATCACCCGGTTCCTCAGGTCATACTGCCATCACAACCAAACAGACTGGAGCAAGTTTCTCTTCTGGGCTGAGTATGCACAAAATTCCATTATCAAACCCTCAACCGGACTCACGCCATTCCAATGCGTGTTAGGTTTTCAGCCTCCTCTCTTCCCGTGGTCTGGAGAACCCACAGAACTGCCTGCAGTCAACTCCTGGCTTCAAAGAAGTGAGGCCACATGGGACTCTGCTCACACTCACCTTCAGCAAGCCATCCGTAGACAAAAGAGATTTGCTGACCTACACCGTCGCCCCGGTCCGGCGTTCGCCCCCGGGTCATGGGTATGGCTATCCACCAGAGACCTTCGTCTAAGACTCCCATGCCGCAAACTCAGTCCCAGGTACGTGGGTCCTTTCAAAGTCATAAAACAGATAACTCCAGTCTCTTATCGTCTAGCCCTGCCTGCTCAATACCGTATCTCACCCACTTTTCATGTGTCCCTGCTCAAGGCCGCTGGTGCTCCGAGACGGGCGGACGACCTAGACGAGGACCGGGCTCAGAGTTCCCCTCCGCTGATCATCGACGGCGAGGAGGCATACCGGGTCAGGGAGATCCTCAACTCTCGACGCCGGGGCGGGGTACTCCAATACCTCGTGGATTGGGAGGACTACGGTCCAGAGGAGAGATCGTGGGTTAACTCCAAGGACATCCTAGACCCATCACTGGTCACTGACTTTCATTCAAACCATCCGGACAAACCCGCTCCTCGTTCCCGTGGTAGACCCCGGCGTCGTCAGCCTCCTCACGTCAGGAGCCGTTCGCAGGGAGGGGGCTCTGTAACGATCCCGGCCTCTGTGGTTCCCCCTGATCGTCACCAGAGGTCGCCATCACCCGAATACTAACCCATTCCACCCTTCACTACATTACCCATAACCCCGTACCTGGTTCTGACCCCATGGACTTCCACTTCCTGTTCCACCACTATAAATACTTCCGGGTTTCTCAGACACATCGCGAAGTCTTGTTTTGCCCCGGCTGACATTTCTGAGCGTTATTTACTCTGTTGGATTATTTGTGTATTACCTTGGACTGCCTTTCGTTGTTTGAACCCTGCTGCCTGCCCTTTGGACCTCTCGCTGTGTTTATGACTACTGTGTTCTCTGTCTGCTGCCTGCCCCGACCTTCTGCCTGTATTTCGACTCTGAGTATTGCCTTTCCTATTACATTCCTGTTTGCTGGTTGTTACCTTGCCTGTCTGACATCGTCTTTAATAAACACGCTGCACATGGATCCCAACTCTGCTGACCCTTCATTACAGTTTGGAAGTGTAAGCTGATATTTCCTATTGACACAATACAGCAAAAATAAAAATAACTGACTTAAAACCATTTTTTGTTGGTGAAAATACAAGTGGCCTAAGACTTTCGCACAGTACTGTACATGTATGTATGTATGTATGTATGTGTATATGCGTTACATATATCTGCTTTACATATATATTGATGAATACATCAAAATTCATAAATCGTAATGGTCTTATAAATAGGCCTTATTTTCTTTTTTGATATCTAAACATCTATATTTTTATTACTTTAATTTGAATTCTGACTGTGGTGGTCAGACCTTTTTTTGGTCTTAATCTATCACAGTTGAAATAAATTCTCTCTTACCATTAGACCCCACATACTGCATGGGTCTGAAGTCCTACTTGACATCTAGGCATAATTTTTGTTTATGGTCAAACCCTAAAGTCAATAAACCTCAAGCTTTTCTGAAACCGTAATCCTGCTTTTGCTTGACAATAACCATTGCCTATTGTCATAGACAAATATTAACATTTTTGTTTGTTTTTTGTTTGTTCAGATGCTGGTTGATATATTTAATTCTACATATGATAAACAAAGGTTAGTATTCACAGACCTCAGTTAACATTTAATAATTATCCATGAAAGTTTCTATTCTGTGGAGTCTGTTGTTTGCTTTCTAAGGTTGTTACTTTTGTCTCTAGTGTCTTTGCAGGATCCAGTTGAAATCACTGGTGTTGCTGGAGGCTCTGTCGTCTTGCCATGTACATACAATGAAACAGAGCTAAAGCCAGAAAAAAAATTTGTTTTTTGGAGATATAAT
This sequence comes from Cirrhinus mrigala, assembly GCA_036247105.1. Lineage (NCBI taxonomy): Eukaryota > Metazoa > Chordata > Actinopteri > Cypriniformes > Cyprinidae > Cirrhinus > Cirrhinus mrigala. The sequence continues at coordinate 46,841,408 of CM070011.1, forward strand.
AAAAGCAAGAATGTTTTTGATATTGAAAATGGCAATTCTTCAACAGAAGACCAAGATCCAATGTTCAAAGATCGAATAGAAAGTTCTCCCTCAGAGTATGCAAAGGGAAACTTCTCCATCAGACTCAAACGTGTGAGTTTCATTGATATAGGGGAGTTCTCCTGCTTTATCCAAAACGTGAAAAAGGAGCAAATATTAAGGCTGCACGTCAGAGGTGTGTAGAAACAGTCATTTGTATCTAATCTGTAAATCCAGATTGCCTCAACAGTAACTTTGTTTCATATTTGTCTAACAGCTCCACCGCCCACCACTACAATGTCCATTCCAAAATCAAAGACGGATATGAAAAGCTTTTCCATGAAAACACAACCAGATGGGATTCTTCCTTTCCTGACTGCTGTTTTGTTTTCTGTTTCACACTGTATCTGAGTACTGCTGTATTGCTAAACTGTTTCTCACACTGTGGCTTTTTTTTAACATACAATCACAATTATTTGTGTCTATATTTTATATGCAGTGGTGGCCAAAATTATTAGAGCACTATATTCTAACCAGCTAAAAATAGTTTTAAGTCAGTTATTTCTATATTTTGCTGTTGTGTGTCAAACAGTCTACATTTCCAAACATTAATTGTATATAATCCAGTTAGATTTTTGTCTGACAACAGCCAGTGCTCCTCACAGAGATCTGATCTGATCATCATCCAGTCTGTCTGGAATGACAAGAAGGAAACAGAATAAACTGAGACAGACTAAATCCAGAAGAACTGGCAACGTCTCAATGATGCTTCAAGAAACCTACCTGTTCTGTCTCAGTTTGTTCTGTTTCTTCATGTCATTCCAGACAGACTGGATGATGAACAGATCAGATCTGTGTTTGGAGCACTGGCTGTTGTCAGACTCCTTGTGTAAACAAACAAACAAACAAAAAAATCTTACTGGATTATTACAATTAATGGCACAATGAATGTTTGGAAATGTAAACTGATATGTCCTGCTGACACCATTTTTAGCTGGTGAAAATACTAGTGTTTTAATAAGTATGGCCACCACTGTGTGTGTGTACTATATATATATATATATATATATATATATATATATATATAATTATACAGGGTCGTAAAAAATTGGTTATAATCTATTATTACCCATCATTTTAATTTTCATATTTTAATTAAACTAACACATTTAATTGCTTTTATTTATGTTCACATTTTCATTTTTAATTATGAACCTACTGGACGACAGTGCAGTGTTTTAAAACAACAAAATATGCTAGGGTTGGGCAAACAAACAAACTAAAGATTTCTCAATTTTAATAGATTCTCATTTAGTTGAACCAATATCGATTCTTAAATCCCAATCGATCTTTTGGTCTATGCTGTTTTCAGATGATGAATTAACAGTACATAGTGCGTCTTTATTCCAATAAATAGCAAAAGGCTAGGCTTTGTGTTACTTTTGATATGAAACAAAGTCTTAGATTTCAAATTCTGTCCATTTCATTAGGTAATTCAAGCAATGAATACCATTTTGGCACTCTTTAATGTGGCGTGATAGATCGTTGTAGCTATTGTGTACTCGCTTGTGCGTAATCAAACGCATAGGAAAACATTTGTGACAGTATCGTTTTGGTTGTAATTCCAGTTACCCATCAGTCAGCCACTCCGAGTCACGTCGGTGACGGACGAATTGGGATCCCAATTCGTCGGTCACCGACGTGACATCTCCGTTCCCTCCTTCAGGGAACGAGGGTTACATACGTAACCGAGACATTCTCCACTGTTACACTGGAGCACACTCGCCACCAACTGGACAGAAGTGGGAATTACAGTTATAAGTTACAATAGATCACTGTCAGTGTAATCTGTCAAAGTGACGGACGGCCTTCAGATTTTTCAGTCACTGATAAAAAAAATTCCGTCAATGACGGAATGTATGTTTGTATGCATGTATATATATGTGTGTGTGTGTGTGTGGATCTATGGATCATTCAGGTACACTGTACAAAACAATTTGTTGAGTCAACTTAAAATAATTTGTTACTCCGCTGGCTTAAAGTCAACTCAAAAAAAGTTTAGTCAACTTGAAATGTTAAGTTTTTCTAAGTAACTACTTAGATATCTGAGTGGATTCATCTTACAATTTTAAGGCAGCCGGGTAACAAACAAAGCTTTTAAGTTTAACAAACCCATTTTTTTTAGTTTAGTCAACTTGAATATTTAAGTTTTCACTTAGAAGAACTTAACATTTCAAGTTGACTAAACTTATTTGAGTTGACTGAACTTAATATTTTAAGGCGGCAGGGTTAAGAATTATTTTAAGTTGACTCAACAAATTGTGTTTTTTTTTTACAGTGTAATAACACAGTATTAAGAATCCAGTGTGTGTAATTTTTATGAATGCATTTTTATAAATGCAGCTATTGTTTTCTCTTGTATGGACTATATGTAAACAGCTTTTATGTGAAATATCATATTCAGGTCAATACTAAATAAAAATAAAAAAAAAAAAGCTTGCATTGTGTATGATCCCTCTTATTTATGTGTACTTCTAACTTGTCAATTTTATATATATATATAATATAAATATATATATATATATATATATATATATATATATATATATATATATATATATATATATATATAATATAAATAAATATATATATATATATATATATTAAATGTTGCACTATTTTTGATAAACCAGCAGCATGTGCACAATTTTTTTTTTTTTTCAAATAAGGTCTATAAAATAAGGTCTTCATGTTTTGATTAAATAACAATTGCATACAAATTGTATTGATCAACTAAGACTTAGAATGCAAAATATTATTATATACTTGTGAAAGAATCATTATTTTAAAATGCTGCTATACAAACAGAAATTACGCAAGATACTGTAATTTAATCACACTTGCTAGACTGGATGTAACGTCATATGGCATACACAACAGTACACATAACATCATAGGTTGGAGTAGTTAATTTAACAAAATTTGTAAGAATTATAATGCTATCAGAGAAGCCCAGCTCTGACTTCCTCTCTTGTCTGTGTGGTCGGGGTTTCATAGTGTTTCCGCTTACAGTTAGAGATGTTTTAATGATCACAGTATAGAAGATATCCATCTGGATCAGATGATGAAGATCATACAGTTTCACTTCTGTGAGTTTATCACATCACATTTGATTATTAAATAATGTTTCTTTTCATTTTTATGTCTTTTAATGTTTTTATTTCTTTCAGATCTGTTGATGTGGTCTCAAGCCACAGAGAGTCTAACAAACATAGAAGTAACTTTAGGAGCTGATGTGAATATAAGCTGTGATCTTGATATAAAGGACATTTACTGGTACAAACTGAAATCGCCGGATCCTCCAGTCTTGATGTTACGCACTTACAGTAGCAGATCTGAAGGAGCTAAATATGAAAGCAGCACCTTTGAAGACAAATACTCAGTGAAAACTAACAGTCGTCTGTTCATCAGAAATATCAGCACTGATGAATTAGGAGTTTATTATTGTGTGAAAACTAGCGAACCACTAAAATTCAGCAACGGCACCAAAATCTACATTAGTGGTGAGTTATTTTCTCATTTCAGATGTATTTCCAATCCATTCAATTCCATGTTGAATATACTGTATACATTTAAAAAGTGGTTAAAGACTTAAACAGAGATTGACAGAATTTTTTTTTGGAAACTTCCACAGACTCAGTCCACATGAATCAGACAGAATCAAATGGTCATCCACTACATGAGATACCATGGAGAGACCTGACCATCACATCTGTCCTGTTCAATGTGCTTTTGATCATTGCAGTAATAGGTTTGTACTTTTTCTCTTTTCCTACAAGGAAACTCCAGAGAAAGTTAACTCTTGTTAAGCCTGTTACATGTGAATTCAGTGATGTTTAGTTCAGTACTGTTTCAGGTTTGGTGAAGGGCTGCCTTGATGTGACTAGAAGATCTAAAAATACTTCAGAGAAACCTCAAACTACCACAGCAGCACAAAACACAAATGATCCACAGGTAAGAAGCTTCTTTAAATTAGCTTAATTACTTTTAATATACTAGTTTAGATTGTAACCTCTCCATTGTATTCTTACATTCAAAGATTAGTACTTAGTGATATGATAGTTGCTGTTTAGTTGTGGCTAATCCAAGTAAATCCTTTGTATTAGAAAGATTCATTTACAACTTAGTACACAAGCTGTCTGGTATACTCAATTCTGATTGGTCAGTTGCAAAAGTCTGGTCATATATTTGTTTAAACTGTATATTTGATTGCTGTGCTAGGTTTACAATTCTCTCTCTTTCTTTACCTTACAAGTAAGTTGAATTCCTGATCATCCTGTCAGGGTTTATTTTCTGATTATAACTGTCTGACTGTACACTGTCTTACATACAGTATATAGGCATTCATTTGTAGGATCTTCTTCTTTCAGTATGCTGAAGTTGATTTCTCCGAGCGCTCCAAAAGAAACAGACCTTGCCCAAGACCAGACCAGGACCAGACCACCTACTCTCTTCTAAAGCCAGTAAAAACTGTTTAAAAACATTATAAATTATATTTACATATAAATGTCTTTACAAAACAAAAATGTATTATCAATATTGTTCTTTATCATTTTTTTTTGTTTATTTGTTTGTTTATTTTTGCTTAGCCTGTATAATAACAACATAGTCCATTATTGGATCAATTAACTGATTAGTCTTGTTTAGATAAAGATTAAGTAAATCAGTTGTTTAATTAACTAAATCAGTCTTTTTAGTGTGAATGGTGTTTAATCAATATAGAGAATGCTAATATAGTGCTAATATAATGCAATACACTTCTATATTCTTCAAGTATTATTATTTTTACACAGAAAATGTTAAAAATAATAATTTTGTTTTTTCCTTTTAGTTCTTTGAGATGTTAATGCAAGCAACAAGAGTTAATGTTAACATAGGGCAATGTGGTTTCTGTGTGTGACAGCCGCTTCTTAGACGTGCAGTTCTGTTATTCATCTTTCATGTTTCGCAGAAATTGTATATACAACTGGAGTGAAAAATCTCATGATTAAAGCTTAATAAATATAGTAAAGTTATTATTTCTATTTTATTTTTATTATTATTATTATTGGCTTGCATGCTAATTTTTTGAATAACTTTGGTTCTCACGTATTAGAACTTGTAAGTTCTGCAGCTCTTTTTTTTTTTTTTTTTTTTTTGTGGTTAGCACAACTATGGTTTCATGCAAAAGAAATGTTCCACTGGTTTGGTCAGTTGATACAAGAAATAAACATAAACCTTTGCATGCATATAGAAAGGTGGTTTGAATTTTTGGTTTGAATGTGAATGTGGGTGAACGTTTCCTTTTTGTCTGACACAAAGATTTACACATTTAATTTCTTAGTTTCTCACGACTAGTGTGAAACACTCAGCAAAACCATCGTTGTCTCAGAATCAGGAAGTTCAGTAATTATCATGGTTGAAGAAAGTAACGTTATTTCTTCCAGAAGCTTCTGAGCGACTAGCATTGAGATGAATAAGAATGCTAAAACATACAGTGCCTTTGAGCTGTGACACAAAAAATGGACCATATATGTTAAACTAAAGCTGTAAAAAACAATGCTAAATTTAACAAAGTGAAATGGCAACCAAACCAAACTGACCAATTCACACAATTTGGATAAATGAATTCATAGGCTCATTAACTTGAAAAGAAAAATCTTCCCATAAATTTTGATGTTGACATCAAAGTCTCAGTCAAACTCCAAAAAAGATAACTTAACATCAGTTTTTCTGTTTAGCATGTGACATGTTAATCACATTGCATATTCTTGGGCCTGTGCAGTTCTTGGTAATATTAATAAATGTCAATATTTCATTAAAAAGATCTGGGTATTGTGTTCGGACATGTCTTGTTGAAGTAAAACAGCGGAGAACAACTGTACTACTATACATACAGTTGTAAAAGACTTGATCTTAGCAAACCATTTTAAAAACTAAAAACAAAATGGTATGCCAACATCGTATTTTACATGAAAGTCCCCTAAAAATTGATTTTTAAAATTATATATAACTAAAACAGCTAGGCCAAATAAAATATGAACTTAATTGTAATTAATTTTGTTTAATTGTAACTTTTCAATGAGACAATTGTTTATGAACTTCATAAAGTTAAATAAGTGTGGTTTTATTTGCCTAAAAAAAAAAACTCAGTAAAAATGAAAATTTATTTACTTCCCTTCATGCCATTACTCATGCTCTTAATTTGTAATATTAGTCATATTTTTGCCAAGCTGTCAGGTTCAAATACCTTGTGGGTGACCAAATAAGAACTGAATTGGATTTTTGGTTGAATTATTGCTTTAATGTTCAAACTAAATTCACTTTGTCACTTTTAAGGACTATCAATACTCAACCCAAACACTCACACATTACATTAAACAACTGAAATGTGATTCATTCATTATAAAATAATATAACCCTAATATAGTTCATTGCAAAATTATGAAAACTTCCATGACATTTCAGTTTAATTTCTCCTAACATTGTTCCAGATATCATTTGTGTCATGGTATGGTTGAACAAAAGGAGATTAGAGAATTTATTTACAGCAGTCTGTCTTAAAAACACTCTATCTATAAAGCAACAAGAATGCACAAATAACAACTGAACCTGAGGGATAAAAATATGCAGACTAAACTAGCAACTAAGGAAGACACAGGTGATAAAATGAACATAGAAACAAATGATGTAATCAGAAACCAAGGTAACCAGGACAACAGGAACTAAAAACAATAAACATGAACGAAAACTAAGGGATAAAAAGAGTCTTAAACACAAACAAATCATGACATCATACCTCATCCTGGTAGACAACTCCTGTTCCATAAGACTCTAGGCTCTGGCACCGTAGTAGGCAGGGCCGAAAGGAGCACAGAGTGTGAGGAATAGGTGTCCACTCTTAGGGAAGAACCAGTGAACCAGAGCACATACTCTACATATTTGAAACAGCCAGGAAATGGTATTCCCCAGTGGTATTCCCCTCTGGATGGAAGGATACTGCTGCATTCTTCTATCATGGTGCAGTTCAGTGCATAGAGTTTAGGTCTATTTGCAGCAGTCTGTCTTTATTAAATGAAAACAAAACACTCAGGAGTACAGGCAAAATGCTGGAGAACCGAAAATGACGCTATAAAGCGATAAGAAAAGACAAATAACAACTGAAACTGAGGGCTATAAATATGCAGACTAATCGAGGAACTAAAGACACGGGTGATAAAACAAGCAAACATAGAAACAAATGACATAATCAGAAACTAAGGTAACCAAGGAAACAGGAACTGAAAACAGGTAATATGAACATTAAAAAAAGGGATGAAAAAAGACATTATATGACATTACACCTACTTCGTGTAGGTCACTCCTAGTCCTAGTGCCATATTCTAAAATAACTCGCAGGTGGAGGGAGGAGGTTATGATGGCTAATACAATGTTGGAAAGGTGAACAAAGACCTCCGGGAGCGAAAATCAGGTTGGTGGGGGGCTTGGTGATTGGGATGCCAAAAAGGGGCCAGTGGAGAAAGAGAAAATAAAGAAACTGGAGGAGAGACCGAGGGTGGAGTCAGCAGTGGAGGAGGCCATAGCAGAATCAGCAAGGTGGCAAGTCCAAATGTAGCTGGAGGGTTGCTGACTCACGGCGGAGCAAACCTGATTGCAGAATTCTAGTAAGTCCTCTATGAAATCCTCATATGGCCACCTCATTGATAAAGGGGCTCTCTGGGTGGGGGGATACTGCTATTAGCTTCATATCAGAAAGGACAGTTCCTCTGTCCAGCAAGTGTTATTCTCCATTTGCATAGACTGGAGGAAGAGGTGGCTGTCAAGCCTGCACCAACAAACCCAGTGCCCTTGTTCCAACAAATCTGATGACAGTTCTAGAAAGTCCTCCACAAAATCCTCCAATGGCCACCCCCTTTGTTTAATGGACAAGAGTTGGGCCTCAAAAGGTCAATTTTTCAGTCATGGTGCAGTTAAGTGAAAATAGATTAGACGATCTATTTGCTGCAGGTTGTCTTTATTAAATGAAAACAAAACACTCTGGAGTATAGGAAAAATGCTGCACTACAGGAAATCATGCTATAAAGCCAAAAGAACGGACAAATAACAGTTGAAACTGTGAGCTGTAAATATAGACTAAACTAGCAGCTAAGCAAGACCACAAGTGATAAAATAAGCATAGAAACAAATGAGATCATCAGAAACTAAGCTAACAAATAAACCAGAAACTAAAAACAGGAAGTATGAAAATAAAAACAAAAGGCATGAAAAAAGTCCTGAACAGAAACAAAACATGAAATTAAATCTCCTCCTGGTAGGCCATTCCTGGTGCCATTTATAAAACGAACACTGAAGCGGAGGGAGAAGGTGATGATAGCTATATGGGGCTTGGAAGGTGATAAAAGAACCCCAGGATGAAAACCTAGGAGGGTGCTTGGTTGGTGAGAAAGAGATGGAGCTGGAGAGATGCAGACCAACGGTAGAGCCACAGATGCTGTACTCGGGTTGGAGGTGTGAAGATTGTGGTGAAGTCAGTGGTGGTGAAATCTCAAAGCAGAGCTGGAGGCTTGGAGGACTGAGGTGGAGTCAGTGGGAGCAAGGATGATGATGAACCCGAAGGACTGGAGGGTACAGGCATAGCCACAGGCCTGGAAGTCCAAAGTGGAGCCAAGGGAATGACAAACCTAGGCATGAGGCCTAGCTCTTGGTCTGTGAGGTGCAGGCAGAACAGGTACTCTCCTGGATCTCCTCAACTGTTAGGCAGGAACCAGTCAAACAGAGCACATACTAGATGTCCTGGAGCAGCAAGCAACTGGTATTCCCCATTGACATAAATTGGAAGAATTTGAGTTTGTCAACATGCCCTTGTTCCAACAAACTTGATGGCAGAGTTCTAGAAAGTCCTCTACGAAATCTTTCTATGGCCGCTCGTCTCCAGGACGGACAGGCCCTAGGTCTCCAGGAACAATATTGGGCACCCAAAGATGGACAAATGACAACTAAAACAGAGATATAAATAGACTAAACTAAAATAAACAAGAGACAGGTAAGGCAAGGCAAGGCAAGGCAAGTTTATTTATATAGCACATTTCCTACACAAAGGTAATTCAAAGTGCTTTACATAAAAGGAAGTAGAATAATCATAAAAGCAATAATAAAAACAATAATCACAAAAAAGGAAATAGAACAATCATAAAAACATTGATCACAACAATAAAACAAAAAATGTAAAATGTAAAAAACTATAAGTGTAATATGCAACCTCAAAAACAAATGACATAATCAGAAACCAAGATAACCAAGGAAACAAAAACCATAAACAGGAAACATGAACATGAAAAGCAAAATCATTAAAATGAGTCCTAAACAAAAACTGCAGTGATCTCACATGACTCTCAACGTGATCTCAGACTTTGCTCAAATTTGCCAAAGTCTGCAATCAAAATTCTCCTTTTCATTAAAAACATTCAAATCTATATATTTCTATTGTAAGATATGTTAGTCACAACACAACAAAAGCACATCCTCCTGACCACAAGGGATCAGTCATGAGCTGGAAAATTACAAGCTTTTAAACAAACATTTTTCTCTTACATGGTAGCCTATAATTACTGGTATTGACCACCATAGGACAGCACTGATCCAACTAGGGCAATTAAAAGGTGTCCTACGTGAAAAGTGTGCTTGTGCTTTATGATGTTATAGTGATAATCTGATGTATGTAAACATCTAACTATACACGAAAGACATGATAGGAAAGTGATTTTTGTGGGAAAAAATTACAGTTTGATCACACCTCTTCTCTACAGTCAGTGCACGTGATCTGGCAAAATGGAAACAGTTTCTAGTGGCAGGAAGGGAATTATCTTTATCTGCTAACAAATTCATTTAATACCAACCCACTCAACCCAGTCCGTGAATTTACTTCTACCTTTGCCATATGAAACAACCATGGTGGGGTTGCTACAGATATACTATTTGTGATAATTTATATTTGTCTGCTTCACTGTTTTCCTTATTTCACTGGATTCCTTCTAAATTCCCAACAGTCTTAATCTCTTAGATTAATATTCTTATTTACTACTTTTCAATATGCCAGAGATATTTTGGTTCTTCTGTCACTATCATTAAAGCATTATTTGGAGTATGTCAAAATGCGGTGCATACCCTTACGAAAAATAAGTTTATTCAAATGTGCTACTAGTGTACTTGTAAACTAGAAATACTTTCAGTATACTTTTATGTACTTCTCAGATATGTGCTTTATATACTTCTCAGAAATATACTTAAAAATATAGCTGCAAGCAGCAATTACCGGGTTTCGAGCATTTAAGGCCTTTAAGGTGCTATGCAAGATTGTTGAAAATGAGATTTGTCATATGATATGAAGATCTAGTGTTTGTTTGAATATATGAAAATTTTTTTTAGCAATTTGAGACCATTTACCATAGAAATCCAGAGTTTTTGAAGCTCATAGCGCCACCTATGGTCCGATCTCTATGAAACGTTGCATGCTTGTTAAGAGTCATCTGCCACATGTTCTTACCAATTTTTGGAAAGTTTTGAGTTTTTATTTTGGTTTTATAGGCTTTTGGGTATATGTTGCCAGACCCCTTTTGTAAATGACCCCTTTATAGCTAACCAAAGGACAAAATTCAATTTTTTTTTTGATAATTATTGATCTAGGGAGTCCAGAGAATATTACTGCAGTGGTCTGCTCAAGATTGAGTGAAAAACCTAGGACTAGTTCGCAAAAGTAGGTTTTCCACATATTTGTGAATATTTAATGAACGACTTGAATGACAGCAATGGTTCTTGAGGCAAAGTTGTTCATCATGAGGAGATCTATCAAATGATATGAAGATCTAGTGTTTATGTTAATATATGAGCATTTATTTAGCCATTTGAAGCCCTTTACCATACACAGCTTGTGTTTTTGAAGCATTTTTAACTGTTATAGCGCCACCTATGGTCCAATCTTCACGAAACTTTGCATGCTTGTTAAAAGTCATCTGACACATGTTTTCTCCAACTTTTGTAAAGTTTGGAGAATTTTTTTAGGTTTTATAGGCTTTTGGATATATGTGGCCACGCCCCTTTTCTAAATGACCCCGTTATAGCTAACCGAAGGACAAAATTCAACATGTTTTTGATAATTATTGATCTAGAGAGTCTGGAGAACTGTGCTGCATTGGTTTGATCGAGATTGAGTGAAAAACCTAGGACTAGTTTGCGAAAGTATGTTTTTCACATATTTGTGAATAATTAATGAACAGTTTGATTGACAGCAATGGTTCTTGAGGCAAAGTTGTTCATCATGAGGAGATCTATCAAATGATATGCATATTGTGTGGATGTGTGAAACACCACGTGATTACAGAGCCATGAAACTCGTTAGCGCCAACTAGTGGCCGATTTCTTTCAAAATTCTTACAGACCTTTAGGGCCATGAGTCGAACATGCCCAGTGAGTTTCATTCCGATTGACCTTCGTTAACCTTGTCTAATAGGTGCTCAAACTTCATTGGCCAATGGCGGCCATGTTTTTTGAGATACGCCAATGTCCTCATAGACCCTTATGACACATTGGACAGAGACACTGCATACCAATTTTCAGGTCGATCGGACCAACGATTGCATAGGTATAGTCATTTTCATGTTTTTTCAGGCTTATAGCGCCCCCAAGTGGCAGAGCTGTGCAATTTTTGTTATTTGACCAAAGATTGAGCTTATACACATGTGTACCGAGTTTGGTGAAGATATCTCATTCCATTCAAAAGTTATAGCCAAATGTAAGAATTTGCTAACGTTAGCATAGAACGTTTTGGCATTCCTATTCGACCGTGAATCAAAATTTCAACTTTTTTTTTGATAATTATTGATATTCAGTGTCCAGAGAACATTTCTGCACTGGTTTGGTTCCGATCGGGCGAAAAACCTAGGACTAGTTCGCAAAAGTAGGTTTCGGACATTCGGCCATTTTGCGGAAAAACCGGGCTTCGTACGAAAAATCTGCACCAGTGCACTTTTGTGCGTATTGACCCAAGGATCGCAACGATGTAAAGTTTTTGAGTCTACGACAAAAAATGTACGAGCTACGGCCAAAAATGCGAAAAAAGTTAGTTTTTTGCGCTGTAGCGCCACCTTTGGGCCGATTGGGCCGGTTCTTTGCGCCTGAGTAGCGAGGAGGACTACTACCTTCTGACCAAGTTTCAGCTCTCTAGGCCTTACGGTTTGGGCTGCACGATCAGTTTTAGCGCGGAATAATAATAATAAATATAGCTGCAAGCAGCAATTACCGGGGTTCGAGCATTAAGGCCTTTTAGGTGGTATGCAAAGTTGCTCAGAATGAGGGGATATATCATACAAATGTAAGTGTAAGATCTTGTGTTTGTGTGAATAGATGAGCATTTTTTAACAATCTGAGGCCATTTACCATAGAAATTTTGTTTTTGAAGCCTTTTTAGCTGTTATAGCGCCACCTATGCTCCGATCTCCATGAAACTTTGCATGCTTGTTAAGAATCATCTGACACATTTTTTCACCAATTTTCGTAAAGTTTTGAGTTTTCGTTTTGGTTTTATAGGCTTTTGGGTATATGTGGCCACACCCCTTTTGTAAATTAACCTGGTTATAGCTAACCGAAGGACAAAATTCAAAATTTTTTTGATAATTATTGATCTAGAGAGTCCAGAGAATGTTACTGCATTGGTTTGATCGAGATTGAGCAAAAAACCTAGGACTAGTTCGCAAAAGTAGGTTTTTCACATATTTGTGAATATTTAATGAACGATTTGATTGACAGCAATGGTTCTTGAGGCAAAGTTGTTCATCATGAGGAGATCTATCAAATGGTATGCATATTGTGTGGATGTGTAAAACACCACGTGATTACAGAGCCAAAAAACTCGTTAGCGCCAACTAGTGGCCGATTTCTTTCAAAATTCTTACAGACCTTTAGGGCCATGAGTCGAACATGCCCAGTGAGTTTCGTTCCGATCGACCTCCGTTAACCTTGTCTAATGGGTGCTCAAACTTCATTGGCCGATGGCGGCCATGTTTTTTGAGATACGCCAATGTCCTCATAGACCCTTATGGCACATTGGACAGAGACACTGCATACCAATTTTCAGGTCGATCGGACCAACGATTGCATAGCTAAAGTCATTTTTATGTTTTTTCCACCTTATAGCGCCCCCAAGTGGCAGAGCTGTGCAATTTTTGTTATTTGACCAAAGATTGAGCTTATACACATGTGTACCGAGTTTGGTGAAGATATCTCATTCCATTCAAAAGTTATAGCCAAATGTAAGAATTTGCTAACGTTAGCATAGAACATTTTGGCATTCCTATTCGACCGTGAGTCAAAATTTCAACTTTTTTTTGATAATTATTGATATTCAGTGTCCAGAGAACATTTCTGCACTGGTTTGGTTCCGATCGGGCGAAAAACCTAGGACTAGTTCACAAAAGTAGGTTTCGGACATAACGCCATTTTGCGGAAAAACCGGGCTTCGTACGAAAAATCTGTGCCAGTACACTTTTGTGCGTATTGACCCAAGGATCGCAACGATGTAAAGTTTTTGAGTCTACGACAAAAAATGTACGAGCTACGGCCAAAAATGCGAAAAAAGTTAGTTTTTTGCGCTGTAGCGCCACCTTTGGGCCGATTTGGCCGGTTCTTTGCGCCTGAGTAGCGAGGAGGACTACTACCTTCTGACCAAGTTTCAGCTCTCTAGGCCTTACGGTTTGGGCTGCACGATCAGTTTTAGCGCGGAATAATAATAATAATAAAAAAAATCTTAACAATTACAATAGGGTTTCAGCGCTACGCGCTCGAACCCCTAATAAAAAATATAGCTGCAAGCAGCAATTACCGGGGTTCGAGCATTTAAGGCCTTTAAGGTGCTATGCAAGATTGTTCAAAATGAGATTTGTCATATGATATGAAGATCTAGTGTTTGTGTGAATATATTAAATTTTTTTTTTTGGCAATTTGAGACTATTTACCATAGAAATCTAGTGTTTTTGAAGCTTATAGCGCCACCTATGGTCTGATCTCCATGAAATGTTGCATGCTTGTTAAGAGTCATCTGCCACATGTTCTTACCAATTTTTGGAAAGTTTTGAGTTTTTCTTTAGGTTTTATAGGCTTTTGGGTATATGTGGCCACACCCCTTTTGTAAATGACCCCGTTATAGCTAACCAAAGGACAAAATTCAATTTTTTTTTTGATAATTATTGATCTAGGGAGTCCAGAGAATATTACTGCAGTGGTTTGATCGAGATTGAGCGATAAACCTAGGACTAGTTCGCAAAAGTAGGTTTTTAACATATTTGTGAATAATTAGTGAACGGTTTGATTGACAGCAATGGTTCTTGAGGCAAATTTGTTCATCATGAGAAGATCTATCAAATGATATGAAGATCTAGTGTTTGTGTAAATATAAGTGCATATATTTAGCCGTTTGAAGCCATTTACCATACACAGCTTGTGTTTTTGAAGCCTTTTTAACTGTTATAGCGCCACCTATGGTCAGATCTTCACGAAACTTTGCATGCTTATTAAGAGTCATCTGTCACATGGTCTCACCACTTTTCGTAAAGTTTTGAGTTTTTGTTTAGGTTTTATAAGCTTTTGGGTATTTTTGGCCACGCCCCTTTTCTAAATGATCCCGTTATGGCTAACCAAATGACAAAATTTCACATTTTTTTGATAATTATTGATCTAGAGAGTCCAGAGAATTGTGCTGCAGTGGTCTGATCGAGATTGAGCAAAAAACCTAGGACTAGTTCGCAAAAGTAGGTTTTTCACATAATTGTGAATAATTAATGAACGATTTGATTGACAGCAATGGTTCTTGAGGCAAAGTTGTTCATCATGAGGAGATCTATCCAATGATGTGCATATTGTGTGGATGTGTGAAACATCACGTGATTACAGAGCCATAAAACTCGTTAGCGCCAACTAGTGGCCGATTTCTTTCAAAATTCTTACAGACCTTTAGGGCCATGAGTCAAACATGGCCAGTGAGTTTCGTTCCGATCGGCCTCCGTTAACCTTGTCTAATAGGTGCTCAAAATTCGTTGGTCGATGGCGGCCATATTTTTTGAGATACGCCAATGTCCTTATAGACCCTTATGGCACATTGGACAGAGACACTGCATACCAATTTTCAGGTTGATTGGACTGACGTTTGCGAAGTTATAGTAATTTTAATGTTTTTTCAGGCTTATAGCGCCACCAAGTGGCAAAGCTGGGCAATTTTTTTTATTTGACCAAAGATTGAGCTTATACACATGTGTACCGAGTTTGGTGAAGATATCTCATTTGGTTCATGAGTTATAGCCATTTTAGTAAAAATGGCCCCCCACCTGACAAACTTTTTGGGGTCCCTTCGCCACGATCAGTCGAAATTTAAACTTTTTTTGGATAATTATTGATATTCACTGTCCAGAGAACATTTCTGCACTGGTTTGGTTCCGATCGGGCGAAAAACCTAGGACTAGTTCGCAAGAGTAGGTTTCGGATACAACGCCATTTTGCGGAAAAACGGTACGTCGTACGAAAAATCTGCACCAGTACACTTTTGTGCGTATTGACCCAAGGATCGCAACGATGTAAAGTTTTTGAGTCTACGACAAAAATTGTACAAGCTAGGGCCAAAAATGTAAAAAAAGTTAGTTTTTGGCACTGTAGCGCCACCTTTAGGCCGATTACGGCGAGACTTTGATAGATTCGTTCATCGAGGAGCTCTACGTTCTGGCCAAATTTCACGTCTCTAGGCCTTACGGTTTGGTCTGCACGATCAGTTTTAGCGGAGAAAAATAATAATAAAATATAGCTGCAAGCAGCAATTACCGGGGTTCGAGCATTTAAGGCCTTTGAGGTGGTATGCAAATTTGTTCAGAATGAGAGGATATATCATACAGATATAAGTGTAAGATCTAGTGTTTGTGTGAATGGATGAGCATTTTTTAACAATTTGAGGCAATTTACCATAGAAATCTTGATTTTAAAGCCTTTTTAACTGTTATAGCACCAGCTATGCTCCGATCTCCATGAAACTTTGCATGCTTGTTAAGAATCATCAGACACATGTTTTCTCCAATTTTCGTAACGTTTTGAGTTTTCGTTTTGGTTTTATAAGCTTTTGAGTATATGTGGCCACGCCCCTATTGTAAATGGCCCCATTACAGCTAACCGAAGGACAAAATTCAACATTTTTTTGATAATTATTGATCTAGAGAGTCCAGAGAACATTACTGCAGTGGTTTGATCGAGATTGAGCGAAAAACCTAGGACTAGTTTGCCAAAGTAGGTTTTTGACATATTGTTGAATAATTAATGAACGGTTTGATTGACAGCAATGGTTCTTGAGGCAAAGCTGTTCATCATGAGGAAATCTATCAAATGATATGCATATTGTGTGGATTTGTGAAACACCACGTGATTACAGAGCCATAAAACTCGTTAGCGCCAACTAGTGGCCGATTTGTTTCAAAATTCTTACAGACCTTTAGGGCCATGAGTCGAACATGCCCAGTGAGTTTCGTTCCGATCGACCTCTGTTAACCTTGTCTAATAGGTGCTCAAAATTCATTGATCAATGGCGGCCATGTTTTTTGAGATACGCCAATGGCCTTATAGACCCTTATGGCACATTGGACAGGGACACTGCATACCAATTTTCAGGTTGATTGGACTGACGGTTGCAAAGTTATAGCCATTTTTATGTTTTTCCTCTATTATAGCGCCACCAAGTGGTCAAGCTCCGCAATTTTTTGGATTTGACCAAAGGCTGAACTTTTACATATGTGTTCCGAGTTTGGTGATGATATGTCATTCTGTTCCAAAGTTATAGCCATTTTAGTGAAAGTGGCCCCTCCTCTTTCGAACGTTTTGGCACCCCTTTGCGACCGTGAGTCAAAAGTTTAACTTCTTTTTGATAATTTTTGATCTAGGGAGTCTGGAGAACTGTGCTGCAGTGGTTTGATCGAGATCGAGTGAATAACCTAGGACTAGTTCGCAAAAGTGGGTTTTTCACATATTTGTGAATATGTAATAAACGACTTGATTGACAGCAGTGCTTCTTGAGGCAAAGTTGCTCAGCATGAGGAGATCTATCATATGGTATGAAGTTCTAGTGTTTCTGTGATTATATGAGCATGTTATAGCAATTTAAGGCAATTTACTTTTGAAATTTCGTGTTGTTGAAGCCTTTTTAACTGTCATAGCGCCACCTATGGTCCGATCTCCATGAAATTTTACATGGTTCTTAAGAGTCATCTGACACATGTTTTCACCAACTTTCGTAAAGTTTTGAGTTTTTGTTTAGGTTTTATAGGCTTTTGGGTATATGTGGCCACGCCCCTTTTCTAAATGACCCCGTTATAGCTACCCAAAGGACAAAATTCCACATTTTTTTGATAATTATTGATCTAGACAGTCTGGAGAACTGCGCTGCAGTGGTTTGATCGAGATTGAGCGAAAAACCTAGGACTAGTTCGCAAAAGTAGGTTTTTCACATATTTGTGAATAATTAATGAACGGTTTGATTGACAGCAATGGTTCTTGAGGCAAAGTTTTTCATCATGAGGAGTTCTATCAAATGATATGCATATTGTGTGGATGTGTTAAACACCACGTGATTACAGAGCCATAAAACTCGTTAGTGCCAACTAGTGACCGATTTCTTTCAAAATTCTTACAGACCTTTAGGGCCATGAGTCGAACATGCCCAATGAGTTTCATTCCGATTGACCTTCGTTAACCTTGTCTAATAGGTGCTCAAACTTCATTGGCCAATGGCGGCCATGTTTTTTGAGATACGCCAATGTCCTCATAGACCCTTATGGCACATTGGACAGAGACACTGCATACTAATTTTCAAGTCAATCGGACCAACGATTGCATAGTTATAGTCATTTTTATGTTTTTTCAGGCTTATAGCGCCACCAAGTGGTAGAACTGTGCAATTTTTTTTTATTTGACCAAAGATTGAGCTTATACATACGTTTCCCAAGTTTGGTGAAGATATCTCATTTGGTTCATGAGTTATAGCCATTTTAGTAAAAATGGCCCTCCACCTGACAAACTTTTTGGGGCCCTTTCGCAATGATGAGTCGAATTTTGACATTTTTTTGATAATTATTGGTATTCACTGTCCAGAGAATATTTCGGCAGTGGTTTGGTTTCGATCCGGCGAAAAACCTAGGACTAGTTCGCAAAAGTAGGTTTCGGACATCATTAACATTTGCGGAAAAACGGGGCCTCCAGGACCCCAAATCACAGGGGGGGTTTTCAATTTGTATTGACCCAAGGATTCCAAAAATGTAAAATTTTTGAGTCTACGACAAGCGGTTTAGGAGTTATGAGCACTTTCGCGTTTTTGATCGCTGTAGCGCCACCTATAGGCCAATTTGGCTGAGTCTTTGTATCTGAGTAGCGAGGGGGACTACTACCATCTGACCAAGTTTCAGCTCTCTAGGCCTTACGGTTTGGGCTGCACATTCAGTTTTAGGGAAGAATAATAATAATAATAATAAAAAAAATCCTAACAATTACTATAGGGTTTCAGCGCTACGCGCTCGAACCCCTAAAAAAATCCTTACAATAACAATAGGGTTTCAGTGCTACGCACTCGAACCCCTAATAAATATAGCTGCAAGCAGCAATTACCGGGGTTCGAGCATTAAGGCCTTTTAGGTGGTATGCAAAGTTGCTCAGAATGAGGGGATATATCATACAAATGTAAGTGTAAGATCTTGTGTTTGTGTGAATAGATGAGCATTTTTTAACAATCTGAGGCCATTTACCATAGAAATTTTGTTTTTGAAGCCTTTTTAGCTGTTATAGCGCCACCTATGCTCCGATCTCCATGAAACTTTGCATGCTTGTTAAGAATCATCTGACACATGTATTCACCAATTTTCGTAAAGTTTTGAGTTTTCGTTTTGGTTTTATAGGCTTTTGGGTATATGTGGCCACACCCCTTTTGTAAATTAACCAGGTTATAGCTAACTGAAGGACAAAATTCAACATTTTTTTGATAATTATTGATCTAGAGAGTCCAGAGAATATTACTGCAGTGGTTTGATCGAGATTAAGCGAAAAACCTAGGACTAGTTCGCAAAAGTAGGTTTTTAACATATTTGTGAATATTTAATAAATGACTTGAATGACAGCAGTGGTTCTTGAGGCAAAGTTGTTCATCATAAGGAGATCTATCAGATGATATGAAGATCTAGTGTTTATGTGAATATACTAGCAGTTATTTAGCCATCTGAAGCCATTTACCATACACAGCTTGTGTTTTTGAAGCCTTTTTAACTGTTATAGCGCCACCTATGGTCCGATCTTCACAAAACTTTGCATGCTTGTTAAGAGTCATCTGACACATATTTTCTCGAACTTTTGTAAAGTTTTGACTTTTTGTTTAGGTTTTATAGGCTTTTGGATATATGTGGCCACGCCCCTTTTCTAAATGACCCCGTTATAGCTAACCAAAGGACAAAATTCAACATTTTTTTGATAATTATTGATCTAGACAGTCTGGAGAACTGCGCTGCAGTGGTTTGATCAAGATTGAGTGAAAAACCTAGGACTAGTTCGCAAAAGTAGGTTTTTCACATATTTGTGAATAATTAATGAACGGTTTGATTGACAGCAATGGTTCTTGAGGCAAAGTTGTTCATCATGAGGAGATCTATCAAATGATATGCATATTGTGTGGATGTGTGAAACACTACGTGATTACAGAGCCAAAAAACTCGTTAGCGCCAACTAGTGGCCGATTTCTTTCAAAATTCTTACAGTCCTTTAGGGCCATGAGTCAAACATGCCCAGTGAGTTTCGTTCCGATTGACGTCCGTTAACCTTGTCTAATGGGTGCTCAAACTTCATTGGCTGATGGCGGCCATGTTTTTTGAGATACACCAATGTCCTTATAGACCCTTATGGCACATTGGACAAAGACACTACATACCAAGTTTGAGGTCGATCGGACTAATGGTTGCGTAGTTATAGACATTTTCGTGTTTTTTTCCCTTATAGCGCCACCAAGTGGCAGAGCTATGCAATTTTTTTTATTTGACCAAAGATTGAGCTCTTACATATGCGTACCGAGTTTGGTGAAGATATCTCATTTGGTTCATGAGTTATAGCCATTTTAGTAAAAATGGTCTCCCACCTGACAAACTTTTTGGGGCCCCTTCGCAACGATGAGTCAAAATTTCAACTTTTTTTTAATAATTATTGGTATTCACTGTCCAGAGAACATTTCTGCAGTGGTTTGGTTCCGATCGGGCGAAAAACCTAGGACTAGTTCGCAAAAGTAGGTTTCGGACATAATTGACATTTGCCGGAAAACGGGGCCTCCAGGACCCCAAATCACAGGGTGGTTTTTCAATTTGTATTGAACCAAGGATTCCAAAAATGTAAAATTTTTCAGTCTATGAGAAGCGGTTTAGGAGTTATGACCACTTTCGCGTCGTTGATCGCTGTAGCGCCACCTATAGGCCGATTAGGGCGATACTTTGTCACAACGTCCCCACGGGGAGCTCTACCATTTGGCCAAGATTCAGCTCTCTAGGCCCTACAGTTTTGTCTGCACGATCAGTTCTAGCGGAAAATAATAATAATAATAAATATAGCTGCAAGCAGCAATTACCGGGGTTCGAGCAAATAAGGCTGTCTGGAGTTAAGATGTAGTCCAACCCAAAATTTATGGCTAAACACACACTAAAACACATCCATGATGGAGAAATCGCTCACAAACACACAAACACAGAAATTAAATAGTTAAACTGTTATATTAATGTTCATTAAGCATTACTACACACACACACACACATTTTGTTGCACATAAGAGATTTCTGTAATAAATGGTAGGTGACAAAATGTTTAGTTCAAGACTTGTCTTTTTAAGATTTTATACATCATTTTCAGGTTTCACTGTAATCATAATTTTGTATTATTGTCAAATATGATACACCTGTATAAATGAAGTGTTAAACTTTGACTAAATGTGACTTGAAATGTTATGACAGTGATTTAGTCTATGCATGAATTGAAATTAATTGAAAACAAACCATGAAAACACTGTTCTACGCATTTCAATGACCCATTAGTGGTCTTCTACTGACATCTAGTGGTTATAGTTGCAATTTCATGGCATTAAAGACAGATCTATTGTTTTTAAGCTTTATAACTGTTACATTGCCTAGTGCTAGTGTTTGTGAAAATATATGAGCATATTTTTTTTTTTAGCAATTTGAGGCTAATTGCTATAGAAATGTTGTTTTTTGAAGCCTATTTAACTGTTATAGCGCCACCTATGCTCCGCTCTTCATGAAACTTTGCATGCCTGTTTAGCATCATGAAAGGGTGTGTGGATTTAAGATGTAGTGCAACGCAAAATATATGGCTAACACAATAAAACACATTTGTGATGGAGAATAGACTCACAAACACAGAAATTAAATGATTAAACTGTCATATTAATGTTCATTAAGCATTACTACACACACACACATTCTGTTGCACATAAGAGATTTGTGTATTAAATGGTAGGTGACAAAATGTTTAGTTCAAGTCTTGTCTTTTTAAGATTTTATATATCATTTTCAGGTTTCACTGTAATCATAATCTTGTATTATTGTCAAATATGATATATCTGTATAATTTAAGTGTTAAACTTTGACTAAATGTGATTTGAAATGTTGTAACAGTGATTTAGTTTATGCATGAATTGAAACTAATTGAAAACAAGCCATGAAATGCACTGTTGTAGTCTGTTTAATGATGCATTAGTGGTCTTCTACTGCCATCTAGTGGTTAAAATTGCAATTTCATGGCGTTTTAAAAAAGGATGCCTTGTTTTAAGTTTATAACTGTAACATTGCCTTTTTTGCCTTATGTTGATAAAACTGTATGCTTGTTTAGAATCATATGATGATGATTTTACTTAGGTTTGTGAAATTTTGTTTTCTTTTAGGATTTATAGATTTTTGGGTACAATACATCATAATCTTGATCTAACATATTTAAAGAACAGTTGGATTGACAGCAATGGTCCTGGAGGCAAAGTTGTTCAGAATGATGACATCTATCATATGATATGAAGATCTAGTGGTTGTGTGAATATATTTGCATGTTTTTAGCAAGTTGAGGCCAATTACCATAGAAATTTTGTTTTTGAAGCCTTTTTAACTGTTATAGTGCCACCTATGGTCTGATCTTCATGAAACTTTGCATGCCTGTTTAGCATCATAAAAGGTTGTGTGGATTTAAGATGTAGTCCAATGCAAAATATATGGCTAACACACTAAAACACATCCATGATGGAGAATACACTGACAAACAGAAATTAAATAGTTAAACTGTTATATTAATGTTCATTAAGCATTACTACACACACACACACACACACACATTTTGTTGCACATAAGAGATTTGTGTATTAAATGGTAGGTGACAAAATGTTTAGTGCAAGTCTTTTTAAGATTTTATATATCATTTTCAGGTTTCACTGTAATCATAATCTTGTATTATTGTCAAATATGATATATGTGTTTAAACGAAGTGTTAAACTTTGACTAAATGTGATTTGAAATGTTATAACAGTGATTTACTCTATGTATAAATTGAAATGAATGGAAAACAATCTGTGAATAGCACTGTTCATTTCAATGAGCCATTAGTGGTCTTCTACTGCCATCTAGTGGTTATAGTTGTAATTTCATGACATTTTAAAGAGATGCATTGTTTTTAAGCTTTATAACTGTTACATTGCCTTTTTTTGCCTGATGTCTTTAAAATGCAGGCTTGTTTAGAATCGTATGATGATGATTTGACTTAGGTTTGTGAAATTTTCTTTTCTTTTAGGTTTTATAGATTCGGTTACAGTAGATCATGATCTTATCTAAATGGCTATCTAAACTTTTTTTTTTTTTTTTTGATAAATGTTTATCTAGAGAGTCCAGGCAATTTTACTGCAGTGGTTTTATTGATTTTGAGTTAAACACCTAGAACTAGTTCACAAAAGTAGGTTTTTCAAATAATATGAAATATTTAAAGAACAGTTGGATTGACATTAATGGTCCAAGAGTCAAAGTTGTTCATCATTAGGAGATCTATCAAATGATATGAAGATCTAGTGTTTGTGTGAATATATGAGCATTTATTTTACCATTTGAAGCCATTTACTATACACAGCTTGTGTTTTTGAAGCCTTTTTAACTGTTATAGCGCCACCTATGGTCCGATCTTCACGAAACTTTGCATGCTTGTTAAGAATCATCTGACACATGTTCTCACCAATTTTCGTAAAGTTTTGAGTTTTTGTTTAGGTTTGATAGGCTTTTGGGTATATGTGGCCACGCCCCTTTTGTAAATAACCCCGTTATAGCTAACCGAAGGACAAAATTCAACATTTTTTTGATAATTATTGATCTAGAGAGTCCAGAGAATATTACTGCAGTGGTTTGATCGAGATTAAGCGAAAAACCTAGGACTAGTTCGCAAAAGTAGGTTTTTAACATATTTGTGAATGATTAATGAACGACTTGAATGACAGCAATGGTTCTTGAGGCAAAGTTGTTCATCATGAGGAGATCTATCAGATGATATGAAGATCTAGTGTTTATGTGAATATACTAGCATTTATTTTTCCATTTGAAGCCAATTACCATACACAGCTTGTGTTTTTGAAGCCTTTTTAACTGTTATAGCGCCACCTATGGTCCGATCTTCACGAAACTTTGCATGCTTCTTAAGAGTCATCTGACACATGTTCTCACCAACTTTTGTAAAGTTTTGATCTTTTGTTTAGGTTTTATAGGCTTTTGGATATATGTGGCCACGCCCCTTTTCTAAATGACCCCGTTATAGCTAAGCAAAGGACAAAATTCAACATTTTTTTGATAATTATTGATCTAGAGAGTCTGGAGAACTGCGCTGCAGTGGTTTGATCGAGATTGAGTGAAAAACCTAGGACTAGTTCGCAAAAGTAGGTTTTTCACATATATGTGAATAATTAATGAACGGTTTGATTGACAGCAATGGTTCTTGAGGCAAAGTTGTTCATCATGTGGAGATCTATCAAATGATATGCATATTGTGTGGATGTGTGAAACACCACGTGATTACAGAGCCATAAAACTCGTTAGCGCCAACTAGTGGCCGATTTCTTTCAAAATTCTTACAGACCTTTAGGGCAATGAGTCAAACATGGCCCAGTGAGTTTCGTTCCAATCGGCCTCCGTTAACCTTGTCTAATAGGTGCTCAAACTTCATTGGCCAATGGCGGCCATGTTTTTTGAGATACGCCAATGTCCTCATAGACCCTTATGGCACATTGGACAGAGACACTGCATACCAATTTTCAAGTCGATCGGACCAACGATTGCATAGTTATAGTCATTTTTATGTTTTTTCAGGCTTATAGCGCCACCAAGTGGTAGAACTGTGCAATTTTTTTTATTTGACCAAAGATCGAGCTCGTACATATGTTTCCCAAGTTTGGTGAAGATATCTCATTTGGTTCATGAGTTATAGCCATTTTAGTAAAAATGGCCCTCCACCTGACAAACTTTTTGGGGCCCTTTCGCAACGATGAGTCAAAATTTGACATTTTTTTAATAATTATTGGGTTTCACTGTTCAGAGAATATTTCTGCACTGGTTTGGTTCCGATCGGGCGAAAAACCTAGGACTAGTTCGCAACAGAGACACTGCATACCAATTTTCAGGTCGATCGGACCAACGATTGCATAGCTATAGTCATTTTTATGTTTTTTCCACCTTATAGCGCCCCCAAGTGGCAGAGCTGTGCAATTTTTGTTATTTGACCAAAGATTGAGCTTATACACATGTGTACCGAGTTTGGTGAAGATATCTCATTCCATTCAAAAGTTATAGCCAAATGTAAGAATTTGCTAACGTTAGCATAGAACGTTTTGGCATTCCTATTCGACCGTGAGTCAAAATTTCAACCTTTTTTTTGATAATTATTGATATTCAGTGTCCAGAGAACATTTCTGCACTGGTTCGGTTCCGATCGGGCGAAAAACCTAGGACTAGTTCGCAAAAGTAGGTTTCGGACATTCGGCCATTTTGCGGAAAAACCGGGCTTCGTACGAAAAACCACTACACTTTTGTGCGTATTGACCCAAGGATCGCAACGATGTAAAGTTTTTGAGTCTACGACAAAAAATGTACGAGCTACGGCCAAAAATGCAAAAAAAGTTAGTTTTTTGCGCTGTAGCGCCACCTTTAGGCCGATTGGGCCGGTTCTTTGCGCCTGAGTAGCGAGGAGGACTACTACCTTCTGACCAAGTTTCAGCTCTCTAGGCCTTACGGTTTGGGCTGCACGATCAGTTTTAGCGCGGAATAATAATAATAATAATAAATATAGCTGCAAGCAGCAATTACCGGGGTTCGAGCATTAAGGCCTTTAAGGTGGTATACAAAGTTGTTTAGAATGAGGGGATATATCATACAGATGTAAGTGTAAGATCTAGTGTTTGTGTGAATAGATGAGCATTTTTTAACAATTTGAGGCCATTTACCATAATAATAATAATAATAATAAAAAAAATCCTAACAATTACAATAGGGTTTCAGCGCTACGCGCTCGAACCCCTAATAAAAAAAATCCTAACAATTACAATAGGGTTTCAGCGCTACGCGCTCGAACCCCTAAAAAAAATCCTAACAATTACAATAGGGTTTCAGCGCTACGCGCTCGAACCCCTAATAAAAAAAATCCTAACAATTACAATAGGGTTTCAGCGCTACGCGCTCGAACCCCTAATGACATTTAAGTATACTTGATTTATACTTCTAAGTATTCTACGTCTAAGTATTTGAGCTATACTTGTGCTCTGAGAATCTGTGTTTTCATTGTTATACGATAGGGGGAGCTATTTCACATGTTTTGTATAGAACTTCCAAAACACAAGAGAAGAAGAATCCGCATCCGCGTGTAATCACAATCATCGTGTCAGACGTAAAACAGCATCAAAACCATAGATATGTAAAACTGTGTAACGTTATGGAATAAAATGTCAACCCATGAAGAGGTAATAATGACTGTCATGATTTGGGGTGTTGATCAACTCCATCTACGTTTTGATTATCATAATTAGTATTGTTTATTAATTAGTTGTTTATTTATTTATGTATTTATTTTTTATTCATACAACTTACCCCCATTCAAGTGTTTATAAAAAATGGATGCATGAAGCTATAATAAAATGTTTTTGTTTACAAACAGATACCCTGTACTTTCTTTTGATGTTTTGTGTTCAGATATTCATATAACAAAATATATACAAATTAATACCTAAGTAGGAAGATCGTAGTATACTTAAAGTATGATGTAAAGTTCACTTAAAAAAAACTTACGAGTATACCTGCAGTATAAAACCATTAAACTAGTAGTTTACTGAGACTATACTTCAAAGTGTACTAAAATTATTTAATTAGTAAACTATCAGTATACATATAAGTTCACTTTTAGTATACTTGCAGTACAAACTAAAAACATAGATGTAAACTAATAGTGTACTCAAAGTTTACTTCTGTTATACTTAAAAAGTACACTTTTATATACTAGAAAGTGGGCCAATTTAGTCCCAAGGAGTATTGAAATAGTACATTTAAAAGTATACTACTAGAACACTGATATTTGTATACTTACTACATAAAGTATATCTAAAAATATACTTGAACTTTACTTAAGTATACTTAATAAAATACCCTTTTTGTTAAGGGTATTCTTACAGCTTTTAGCCTGTATTGTATCTAGGTTTAATTATTGCTGCTGCTCTTTATATTGCACATCAATAAATAAAAAAGGGGCTTATCACACCTCTATATATTATATACAATTTTTTATTTTTTTTGCTTTTATTCTCAAGTGTTCTCAATGACTTGTCTTTGCTATGAAACCATAAGCCTATGTACTTAAATATAAACACTCTTTCTACTTCCATACATGAACAATTTAGTATTTTTAGTATTTTTTATTTTTATTTATTTATTTATTTTTTTGTATTTATATTATTAATGTATTTAGGTAGTAGAACACTTAAAGGAACACTCCACTTTTTTTGCTAATAGCTTAGCATAGATCATTAAATCAGATTGGACCGTTAGCATCGAGCGAGATGCTAACGGTCTAATCTAATTCAATGATCTATGCTAAGCTATTAGCAAAAAAAGTGGAATGTTCCTTTAACACTGAGGAACAAGCTGTTTATAACGTTTTAAATATGGATATTTTTCTTACAAAAATGCATCAATCCGCTACAGGAGGCCTTTATTCACCCCCGGGAGCTGTGTGATGCACTTTTTATTATGGATGGATGTCCTTTACTGGACTTCGTTTAGACTGTTAAACAAAAACGCCCACCCATTGCCATTATAAAGCTTGGAAGAGCCAGGGTGTTTATTTATTTATTTTAATATAACTCCTATTGGATTCAACTAAAAAAAGAAAGTCATATACAACTAGGATGCCTTGAGGGTGAGTACATCATGGGCCAATTTATTTTAATTTTTAGGTGAACTAACCTTTTAAGTACTTAAATGTAAAGCAAACCCTCCATCCCCTGTGAGAATTTATTTGCAATAATGACCAGCTGCCTCTAAATTATTTCTTACATAATTTATTTGTCTTTCAGTGTGTCACAAATTGTAGTAGGGAGAATGCAGGAGTCGAAAAGTAATCTTTAACAGTCTTTAATCACTGAAAACACAGGAGACATCAAACATAGAAACTTAGGCTAACATTTGCAAACACAAGTAACTTAGTATAGACGTAAGGCTGGACAGAGAACCAAGGAAGAAACAGGAACTAATATACACAGGCTGATATAACAGGTGCATGAAATAATGAATTAATAAGTTAGCTTAATTCGTTTTATATTATTTATCTTTAAATTTAAAAAAAAATAATTGTAATTCTTACAGTTGGAAATGATAGTGTACATTACATGAATTATATGAAGTGTTGTTAGAAAAATTGTTTTTTCTAATAATGACCAACTGACTGTACATAATATCTTATATACTGTTTATGGCCATTCTTTTGTATGATCTTCCTCTTTCAGTATGCTGAAATTGATTTCTCCAAGCCTTTGAGAAGAAGCAGGCCTTGCTCAGGACCAGACAAAGACCAGATCACCTACTCTCTTCTACAGCCAGTAAAAAGTAAATAGTATTAATTGTTGTGTACTGTATATAATATAATTAGTCTCTCTTTTTTTCTTTTTTTTTTTTTTTTTGGTCTGGTAGATATAATGGCACTCTCTGGTATCATTAAGTGTTATCCTTTTACAGACATTTTTAAAAATAATCTTTTTTTTTTTTTCTTTAAGTTCTCTGAGATGTTCGTGTTAGCAGTGAGAGTTAATGTTAACCAAAGGGCATTGAGGTTTCTGCACGTTAGAGCCACTTCTTATACGCAATATTGTGCAATAATGTTATTTTTCATGTTTTGTTTTGTTTTCCCAAAATTTGTCATCTGGAGTGTATATCACGTGTTATTATATTATACAAGTTATTATATTTTTTTGTTTATTTTTTTATGTGGCTTGCATGTTAATTGTTTTGAATATTTTGGTTCTTAAACATTAATACTTTTTGCTTCTGTACAGCTCTTCTTTGTGGTTAACACGTATGGTTTCGTGCACACGAAGTGTTCCCCTGGTTTGGTCACTTGATAGACAAGGCAAACATAAACCTCTGCATGCTAGTTCAAGGTTTAACAAATTGAAGACGTGTTAAGCATTTTTGCCTGAAACAAAACACTAAAACAGATTTACTTGAACCCGTTTTATTACTCAGTTTCCCATGACTACTCTCAGCCCCTCAGAATAACCATCAAACTGTATCTCAGAAATCAGGAAGTACAGTATTTGTCATATTTGCATAAAGTTACTTAGCCCATGACTTCCAGCAGATTCTGAAAAACTGTCATTAAGATGAATGCAAATGCAAAAAAAAAAAAAAGGAAGACCATATATTTTGTTGTTGACATGAAAGTCACAATCAAACTCTTCAAGTAAGCTAAATATAAGTGTGACTCATGTTAATCATTTTGCAGTGCAGTTCAGTGGTGATATTATGTCTGTCTAATTTCAAAGATTTTAAAGATTTTGATAATGTGTTGGGGAGAACCACTGCACTACTTTGCAGAACATTGTAAAAACTAAAAACAAATACATACATATATATATATATATATATATATATATATATATATATATATATATATATATAGACATGTTCATGCTTGTAGCAGATTGCTCTCTTAAACTGAGTTATCTATATAACTAAAGCATGTAATAATTAAAGGAAACAAATAAAATATTATCAAATTAATTGTAACTAATTTAACTAACCCATTTAAAATTATTTTTCTATTTTTTGTTTTGTTTTGTTTTTAAAGGCATAACTGAAATAATATAAATGCGGATGTGTGTCAATGGTGTATATGATGACAGAATAAATTTAGCATATGAATGGAATAACACTACACGTGTGGTCAGAGATACTGACTTCCTCTTGATTTCCTCTTAAACCCCTTATTTGTCTGAAAGCTTTGAGGTGAAGTTTCTTCTCTAAAGTCATGTGAAAAAGCAAGATTGCATCATGCTGAAGTGTTGTTACATCATAAAGATCATTAATTGACTGGTGTTTTAATGGCACAATCACATTGTGTGCGTTTATATATTCTAGTGGGGACTTAAACCTGAACACACACACACATGGGGACTCGTTTCACGTGGGAACCTAAATTGAGGTCCCCATGGGTACAAATGATTATACATCATTCAAAATTTAAAAAAAGAAAAAATGCTGAAAGTTTCCTGTGACGGGTAGGTGTAGAGTTGATGTAGGGTAATAGAAATATGGTTTGTACAGTATAAAAGGTGTGTTACGCCTATGGAAAGTCCCTATAAGTACAGCTGACCAGACTTGTGTGTGTGTGTTGTTTATTCCAAGCTGCAGAGAATTTACCACGTCAGCTAACAGGTTTTGGTCAAAATGTGACCATTAACTGGTTAACTAGTAATTACTGAAAATACTAGATCCTCCAGTCTTGATATTACACACTTTCTGTACTACTCATCATTACTAAATAAATAGATTTAGACAGAAATATTCAGTATAAAGTAAACCTTGTATGTTCATAAATAATGTCACTATTGATGATTTAGGGGCTTTATTACTGTGTGACCACAGACATATCTCCAAAATACAGCAATGCCACCAGACTACACATCACTGGCCTACACATCCGTAGAGCCATATTAATGTTATGCCACTTATATTAAGCACAAAACAGTTTTTTATATGTTACATAGAACCGACTAAAGAGATCCAGCAGAATCAGATTATCAGATCTTGCTGCTGTAGCCAAACAATGCAATGCTCCTTTTGCACAGTTCCATCAAGTTCTTCATCAAGTCAAGACTTTAAGGGTATTACTCACAAACTTAGTTTCCAGTGAATCGCAACAACTGTCCAACTTCTGCCATCTAGTATCCATCCAGTCAACATGCATGGCAGTAGGTTCCTTTATCAGAGTGGAAACAACAAATAGAAATAAATGGATTATACTTACCTGAAGCATGTTGACTGGATGGATACTGGCTGGCACAGTAAGATTATTTTCCTCATCTCTGCTGTGTTGATTGATGCTCTGACCATTGTGATCTTAGGTGATGTTAAAGTTATATCAATGTGGCTTTATATGTAAAAAGGAGAATGTTTTGCTCTTAAAGGGACAGTTCACCAATTACAA
Organism: Cirrhinus mrigala; assembly: GCA_036247105.1. Taxonomy (NCBI): domain Eukaryota; kingdom Metazoa; phylum Chordata; class Actinopteri; order Cypriniformes; family Cyprinidae; genus Cirrhinus; species Cirrhinus mrigala. The sequence continues at coordinate 46,872,278 of CM070011.1, forward strand.
TTCTGGCATCATATACTCTATATATCTTATTGTATTTTTCACATGTGCCTCCAAAAAGGAACAACATCTAAGATGTGGTTGACTTAATAAGGACAGAATTATGTCTTTGGGTGAACTATTGCTTTAACGTAAATCTGAATTCACTTTGTCACTTTGTCACTTTGTATGTTATGTTATAGGTATTTATATTATTTAGTACATTTAACAATATTTGAATTGCTACATCTAACTAATGTTTAATTTTATCTCTTTTTTTACTATAAAGGGATAACTACTGCATACTGTATCATTGTCTATTTAATGAAAAAATTTAGTTTTGAATTGTGCTTTGCAATAAAAATGTGGGGTTTCCACATCATTCTGTCTTAGGATTTAAGGCCACAAGTCAGACCATCAGAGCATCAGCAACATATTTCAAAATATTTCCTGTTAGCTGTCTACTTCAGAATTTTTTTCTGGAGAACAGGACTGCGGTGATCTCACATATGCCTCAGACTTTCCAATAAAGAAAAAGTTACTGTTTTACCAAGAAATTCTCATGCAGAACAGTTCAATTTGCTTTATAATATAATATTAAATATGTAGTATGCACATAAGAATTAACTGTGACAGGTTTAAGTGACAAAATGCAGTAGACATCACTATGCAACAAAATGTTACATGGTTTTCGAGGCACAGTTTGAAGGCATGTTCCAAAGCTTGCCTGTTCTCCTGCTACACACTTAAAAGTATCTACTTTTTCATCACAAAATGAATAAATATAGTATAAGCAACTTTCTGCTATACAGAGCCCTACACATGCTGGGGAATGAATGAATGAATGAATGAATGAATGAATGAATGAATGAATGAATAGTGGACACAAATCCTTGTTTTATTTTATAAACAAATACAGAGAAAATTTGTAAAAAATGACATAGGGTAAAAAACAAAACAAAACAAAACAAAACAAAACAAAAAAAACTTCAAAAGGTATTATATCTATAGAAACAATGGCCTATATTTTAGGCCACAAACCAAGCCAACCAGCTACTAAGTCACAACATCACAACCTTTTATTTGAAGCAAAAATAAATAATGACCAACTGACTGTACATAATATCTTATATACTGTTTATGGCCATTCTTTTGTATGATCTTCCTCTTTCAGTATGCTGAAATTGATTTCTCCAAGCCTTTGAGAAGAAGCAGGCCTTGCTCAGGACCAGACAAGGACCAGACCACCTACTCTCTTCTACAGCCAGTAAAAAGTAAATAGTATTAATTGTTGTGTACTGTATATAATATAATTAGTCTCTCTTTTTTTCTTTTTTTTTTTTTTTTTTTTTTTTGGTCTGGTAGATATAATGGCACTCTCTGGTATTATTAAGTGTTATTCTTATGCAGACATTTTTAAAAATAATCTTTTTTTTCTTTAAGTTCTCTGAGATGTTCGTGTTAGCAATGAGAGTTAATGTTAACCAAAGGGCATTGAGGTTTCTGCACATTAGAGCCACTTCTTATACGCAATATTGTGCAATAATGTTATCTTTCATGTTTTGTTTTGTTTTCCCAAAATTTGTCATCTGGAGTGTATATCACGTGTTATTATATTATACAAGTTATTATATTTTTTTGTTTATTTTTTTATGTGGCTTGCATGTTAATTGTTTTGAATATTTTGGTTCTTAAACATTAATACTTTTTGCTTCTGTACAGCTCTTCTTTGTGGTTAACACGAATGGTTTTGTGCACACGAAGTGTTCCACTGGTTTGGTCACTTGATAGACAAGGCAAACATAAACCTCTGCATGCTAGTTCAAGGTTTAACAAATTGAAGATGTGTTAAGCATTTTTGCCTAAAACAAAACACTAAAACAGATTTACTTGAACCCATTTTATTACTCAGTTTCCCATGACTACTCTCAGCCCCTCAGAATAACCGTCAAACTGTATCTCAGAAATAAGGAAGTACAGTATTTGTCATATTTGCATAAAGTTACTTTTAGCTCATGACTTAATTTCTTCCAGCAGCTTCTGAAAAACTGTCATTAAGATGAGTGCGAATGCAAAAAAAAAATAAATAAAAAAATAGTATGCACATAAGAATTAACTGTGACAGGTTTAAGTGACAAAATGCAGTAGACATCACTATGCAACAAAATGTTACATGGTTTTCGAGGCACAGTTTGAAGGCATGTTCTAAAGCTTGCCTGTTCTCCTGCTACACACTTAAAAGTATCTACTTTTTCATCACAAAATGAATAAATATAGTATAAGCAACTTTCTGCTATACAGAGCCCTACACATGCTGGGGAATGAATGAATGAATGAATGAATGAATGAATGAATAGTGGACACAAATCCTTGTTTTATTTTATAAACAAATACAGAGAAATTTTGTAAAAGAAATGACATAGGGTAAAAAACAAAACAAAACAAAACAAAAAAAAAAACTTCAAAAGGTATTATATCTATAGAAACAATGGCCTATATTTTAGGCCACAAACCAAGCCAACCAGCTACTAAGTCACAACATCACAACCTTTTATTTGAAGCAAAAATTTATTAGAATTTCGGAAGGGAAAAAAAAAATTACAAGACTGTGACCTTAAAGGAGATGTTCACTTTCAGAAGAAATGGAAGACACTTCAGGATTTTTCTTCATATAGTGGACTTCAATGGTGTCCCAAGTTTGAACTTTCAAAATGCAGTTTAAATGCAACTTCAAACTATCCCAAATGTGGTTGTAAACGATCCCAGCCGAGGAAGAAGGGTCTTATCTGGCGAAACGATAATATTTAAATACTTTTTAACCTCAAATGCTCGTCTCGTGTCGCTCTGCCTGAACTCTGTGTATTCTGGTTCAAGACAGTTAGGGTATGTAAAAAAAATCCATTCATATTTTCTCCCTCAACTTCAAAAATCATTTCAAAATCATCCTACATCACTGCAGAAGTACCGACCCAGTCTTTGCAAAGTGAACATGCAAAGAAGATCAAACACCCTTAACAAAAAAGGTAAAACAGCGATATAGGACGATTTTGTAGTTGAGGGAGAACATGAGATGTGAGTTTTTCAACATACCCTAACTGTCATGAACAGGAACGAAAACAGTCCAGGCTGAGTAAGACAAAACAAGCGTTTGACATTAAAAGTATAAATTATATTTTTTTAAATTAAAATAACCGATCGTTATGCTAGATAAGACCCTTCTTCCTCGGCTGGGATCATTTGCAACCACATTTGGGATCGCTTGAAGCTGCATTTAAACTTTGAAAGTTCAAACTCGGGACCATTGAAGTCCACTATATGAAGAAAAATCCTGAAGTGTCTTCCATAAAAAAACAAACAAACAAACAAACAAACAAAAAACATAATTTCTTTACTACTGAAGAAAGAAAGACATGAATATCTTGGATGACAAAGGGGGGCGAGTACATTATCTGTTATTTTTTGTTCTGGAAGTGAACTTCTCCTTTAATAGCTTTGTAAGAATAGCATACAAATTGAGAAATTCAAAATTGTTAGGTTGTGCCCCGCGCTTCCCTACCGGAGACCGCAACACCAATAGTCAGCAGCGCTGACAAGTATTATGAGATATCCACAACTCTAATTTAGCTGAGACAAAGCGCAGACACTGGACACAAATGTTGCTGACTGCAAATGATCAGTACACAGGCACCTGTGCAGAGCACATGCCCCTTTTTCCACTCTGAAGTGCCTTTTTTGGTGGCAGTGTTTTTTTGTTTTTTCTTCTTCTGCTGTTCTCTGGTGCATTGATAATAACACATTATGGTTGGAGAAAAAAAGGAGGGTATTTGAGTTTTTAAAACTTTTAGAAGGTGTCTGTTCACAGTTTATGGTCACAGTCACAGTTTATGGTCACATTTTGACCCAAATCTGTAGTTCATCTGTAAAAAAACTCTGCAGTGATGTTTTAATCCGTAGACTACTGTTGTTATAACATCTTCAATATTTATTTATTTATTCATAGGTCTTGAATTTCAATGATGTCATGCTTTTGGCAGCCAATAATTAGTTGCACTCTATAGGTCAAAGTTTAAACCGCCTACTGCATGCAAGTGTATAAGATTGTGTTGTTCATAAAGTGACCAAACCAGTGGAAAACTTCATTTGCACAAGACTATGCTGTGAGTAAACCACAAAGAAGAGCTGTGCAAAAGATGGACATTTTAATGTACAAAAAGTACAAAAACAATTCACATCAAACGTTCCATATCAAATCAGCTCTTTAAAACCTGAAACCTCAAGCACACAGACAAGATGGATGTTTCAGCTGGGCTTCTCTCTCTCTCTCTTTTATTACTTAAATAGACATTATATGCTGAAGTAAGTAATAGTTACAGTATGTATGCCAGAACTATAAATCCTCTTTCACAATCCATCTTTAAGTAACTCTATATCTCTGTAATATCTACCTTTATCTATTATTTAAAGAGATACAGTTAGGTAAAACAACTATTCTTTTCAAAAATGTAGAAAAAGCATAGTCTGCAGCACAGTTTAGCAATACAACAGTCTAAAAAATGAAAACTCTCAAAACAACAATCAGGAATATTATAATCGTCTCTGGTTGCACTTTCATGGAAGAGTTTCTCGTAATCAGACAGAAAGTAGACACTGTGCTAAGTGCTGTTGTTGCTGTTGGTGGTGGTGCTGTTTGACAAAAAGTTGTGAAACAAATATGAAAAATGTTACTGATTGGATTAATAATTGTTTAAAAATGTAATAAATGCATGTATTGTGGATACTGGATAGTATTTAGGAAAATAGGAAAAGGAAAAATTGTGTGTGTGTGTGTATATATATATATATATATATATATATATATATATATATATATATATATATATATATACAGTATATATACAGTATATATAGTTGTTTATTATTATTATTATTATTATTATTATTAAGCTGTACAGATTATTCAAACTGTCTGTCATTATTAACTGCTTCCACTTACCTCTGACGTCCAGATTTATTTTGTATGATCTATACACAGTTACGATAAAACATGAAAACTTCCCTACATCAGTGAGTTTCAGATTGGAGAGTCTGATGGAGAAGTTTCCTTTCACATATTCCAAGGGGAAACTTTGTATTCGAACTTTGAACATTGCATTCTGGTCTTCTGTTGAGGGCTTTCCTTTTTCAATATTATAAACAATCTTGCTGTCATTGTATCTCCAAAATGCATCCATTTCCTCTGGCTTTAGCACTCTTTCCTGGTATGAGCATGGCAAGATGACAGAATCTCCTACAACACCAATGATTTCAACCGGGTCCTGGAGAGATACTGCAGACAAAAGTACCAACTTTAGATAGCAAGCAATAAAGATACTGCACAGAATATAAGGTCACACAAATAGGCACATGTTAACTGAGGTCTGTGAATATTAACCTTTGTTTATCAGATGTAGAAATAATATGAACCAGCATCTGCGCAAAGAAAAAAAAAAATTAATATTTGTTTATGGCATGCTTATGCAGTTGAGTTTGATTCACTTTAGCACTGGACACTAAAAAAAAAGAGTTTGTTTGTTGTTTTTAATTTGCACACAATTTTTTACATACCTCACAAACATGACTGCCTCTGTCTGCTACTTGTCCTTTGTCCTAATGTTACCTAAGTATTTCTAAGGTAAACATAGCCTAGAAAGAAAAGGAGGGGGAAAAAACGGTTTAACTTTTGCTACAGCGCACTGCATCATCTTCTGCTTCTTCCGTGTGCACTAGTTGGGTTCTGAAAGTAAATGCATTCATTTTCTAAACAGGTTTTTTTCAACAAACCTTTAAAAAAAGACGAACGTACCGTGAGTACTGTGGTTGTTAATTCATTATATTTGCTATCAGGGCCGTGCACAGACCTTTTGAGGGGCATGTGCTGAAACTGAAAAAAGGGCACCCCCCCAACCCCTCCACGAACCCCTCCACCACCAAAAAAATAACACACAATAATTAGTATTAATAACTTAATAACTTTTATACAGATAATATATACATATAGAGGGTATCTTTAAAACTAATTACAACAACACACCTGGCCTTCTAGTAGAGTTAGCTTTACCAATTTGCCTCCTGGGTGGTTGTCTGTGTATTATTTGTCCTGTGTTTGTGAATTGGTTGTGCACTCTCTCTTATTTAGTTTTGTAAGATGTTCATTTTCTTTTTTTCTTTGCTTTGCATACATGCAGATTACATTCTGCATGATAAAATATATAGAATACACAGTGACCTGATGATTCTCATTCTCATTGTGTAAAGTTTTTTTTTTATTTAATACAACATTATTACAGTAGTAAACCATGTTTTTCTATGTTTATACATGTGAAGACGAGCAGGGATACAGTACTAGATTTTTTTTTTTTAATCTAGCCAGCAAACACATGCATTATATAATAGCATCGTAAACTTTAACCTACCATGCTGTGTGACCATAGGCTATATAATATGATGAAATGTTAATAAATTACATCATGTAATTTACATGCATCAGCACATTCAGCAGATAGCCATAAAATCAAAATAGAAATTTCTTATAATATATTTTACCTAGCTGACAAGGATCACTCGGTTGCTTTGTGTCAAACTCAAATGCAGTTACACCGCGGGTTTTTGACCAGCGAATGTGAGCAATTTGTCCATCATTAAAACGACGACATCACATTACGTCAACATCACACCGGTGTGGTGATGCATTATATGAACCTTTATAGACATACTAGTGTTTATTTCATAAAGACAACGTTGCACTTATTCAAACAACAAGATATTTTATCGTTACAAGACAAAGACGTTCATCTGTTTCTGCTCTATGACTCTGACTGATGTGCTGAAACGTAAGTTCGCGGCGCTCAGGGGGCGGAGTTGTGAAGTCTGACTGACAGTTTGAGCGGTTCTAAGAGATGCGCTTTTTAATGCCTTTAATTGGTTAAATATTTGTTAAAAACGACAAACAGACGTAAAGGGTTACCAATAGCATTGATTTATTTATAAAAATAAAACCTCCCCCCAAAAAAAGGGCACTTCCGAGTGTAATTACAAAAAGGGCATGTGCTCTGCACAGGTTGAGCCCTAGCTGTGCACGTGCCTGTTTGCTATATTTGGTGAAGGCATCCACTTGAACTGTTTTAACTTAGGCTATTTAAAAAAAATTGTGGTGAAGAACTACATTACCCATGATGCCGTCTTTAGCAAGGTTAGATTTTATGGTTTCAAACATCAAATTAATTTTTTAAAGAGTGTATAATTTTTCCAGTTGGTTTATCTGATCACAGTTTGGTGAAATGTGAGATGTTTTTTAACTGTGCAAAACCAAAAAGTGCCTACTGGCATCTGGAACAGACAATGAAGATCATACAGCTTCACATGTGTGATGTTATCACATTAGATTGAGTAATTAAGTAATTATTTCAATAAGTTTTATTTTGATTATCTTAATAAATATATTTTCTTTCTGTTGTAGATCTGTTGATGTGGTCTCAAGCCACAGAGAGTCTAACAAACATAGCAGTAACTTTAGGAGCTGATGTGGTTATAACCTGTAAGCTAGATATAGAGGAGATTTACTGGTACAGACTGAAGTTACCGGATCCTCCAGTGTTCATCTTACACACAGTAGCATATATGAAAGCAGCCACTTAACACACAAATACTCAGTAAAAACTAGCAGTCGTCTGTTTATCAGAAATATCACCGCTGATGAACTTGGAATTTATTATTGTGTGAAAACTAGTGAAAAACAAACATTTAGCGACAACATGAAAATCTACATCAGTGGTGAGTTATTTTTTCATTTGAGGTTTTCATTCATGTATTTTTTTTAATGCACATGATGGATTTCCATATTGAATATCCACCTTATTTTTCAATGCGGAAGCAAGCTGTTTTGTGGTAATGTGTGAGATTTCTGGTTCATAAGCTGCCGTAGGGAAATAAGAATAAGAATAACGAAGTGCAGTAAACGGTAAAACTGTTTGCACTTCAAACCATTGTTCTAAATCTGTGTTAGTGAGCACTTCTCCTTTGCCGAGATAATCCATCCACCTCGCAGGTGTGGCATATCAAGATGCTGATTGGACAGCATGATTATTGCACAGGTGTGCCTTCGCATAGAGTTGATCAGGTTGTTGATTGTGGCCTGTGGAAAGTTGGTCCACTCCTCTTCAATGGCTGTGCGAAGTTGCTGGATATTGGCAGGAACTGGAACATGTTGTCGTATACGCCGTTCCAGAGCATCCCAAACATGCTCAATGGGTGACATGTCCGGTAAGTATGCTGGCCATATCCAGAACTGGGATGTTTTTAGCTTCCAGGAATTGTGTACAGATCCTTGCAACATGGGGCCGTGCATTATCATGCTGCAACATGAGGTGATGGTCATGGATGAATGGCACAACAATGGGCCTCAGGATCTCGTCACGGTATCTCTGTGCATTCAAAATGCCATCAGTAAAATGCACCTGTGTCCGTTGTCCATAACAGATGCCTGCCCATACCATAACCCCACCGCCACCATGGGCCACTTGATCCACAACGTTGACATCAGCAAACCGCTCACCCACACAACGCCATACACCCTGTCTGCCATCTATCTTGTACAGTGAAAACCGGGATTCATCCGTGAAGAGAACACCTCTCCAAAGTGCCAGATGCCATAGAATGTAAGCATTTGCCCACTCAAGTCAGTTACGACAACGAACTGCAGTCAGGTTGAGACCCCGATGAGGATGACGAGCATGCAGATGAGCTTCCCTGAGACGGTTTCTGGCAGTTTGTGCAGAAATTCTTCGGTTATGCAAACCGATTGTTGCAGCAGCTGTCCGGGTCGCTGATCTCAGATGATCTTGGAGGTGAAGATGCTGGATGTGGAGCTCCTGGGCTGGTGTGGTTACACATGGTCTGTGGTTGTGAGGCCAGTTGGATATACTGCCAAATTCTCTGAAACGCCTTTGGAGACGGCTTATTGTAGAGAAATGAACATTCAATTCATGGGCAACAGCTCTGGTGGACATTCCTGCAGTCAGCATGCCAATAACACGGTCCCTCAAAAGGCTTAGCAGTGGCACAGTAGATTGCAAGCTTGCTCATATCTGTTGCACTCATTGCATGTCATCTGAACCTAGTATCCTGAAATTGTTTCTGTATTATCTTCTCAGTCTCCACTGTCTTATGGGCAGTGTTGCCAATTAATTTCTAGGGAGTTGCTAAATGTGCACGGATCTGGCCCAGATTAGTAACTGGTCCACATCTTTTTAGCTAGAAAAAGTGCCATAACCCAATCCAAAATGAGCCAAATCATGAAAACAGATGTGGCTGATATATGGAGCTTATATGGTATTCTTGTATGGCTGAGAAGGGCTGATGGCCCTTACATGCCCCACTACAATGATGAGTTCACATCATGAATCACAAAATGTGATTCAAGTTGACTGTTACGATTTCTCCAATAATAGAGCCACATACACTTGTGAGACCCAATATCATAACATCTTTCATTTACTCTCAGATTATATTAAAAAAAAGGATGTGATAATTTGATCATTCAGATGGGTGGTTTCAACAAAAGAGCCGCGCTCAAGTCAGCCAGCCACCGCCCCGCGCTCTGGGCCGCCGGCCTCTCATGTGGCAAGCCAAATATATATTAAGGACGTTATGGACCTGGCGCTCCCCATGGAGTTTGATGCCCCTATCCTCTCTCCTTCTCCTACGTCTCCGCTGGTCCCGTCCAGCCCTCCTACATCTCCGCTGGTCCCGTCCAGTCCTCTAGAGCGCAGTCCAGAGCCCGCTCCTCTAGAGCCCAAGGGTCCAGAGCGCCCCCCCCAGAGCCCGCACTTCCAGAGCGCCCCCAGTGCCAGAGCCTCCAGAGCGCCCCCCCAGAGCCCATGCCTCCTGAGCACCCCCCAGAGCCCGCGCCCCCACAGAGCCCGCATCAATTCACTAACGCACAATTATATTATTAAAACCCATTTTGTTTGATTTCCTCGTCCTCGGCTCCTTCCTACGTCTCCTCCTCTGAACACTCAACCTGACAGTAGTGAACCAATCATGTTTATTTACCTATTTTCAGTCGCCCGCTCTGTTAGGTAACAAGGACAAACGACACATAGCAGATATAAAATATAAGAGTCATGTTTGTAAGGTATGTAAGTTCCCCTTCGGGAACTCGAGCTGCGTCGAAACGCTTTGCGGAACACCATTAGCGAACCAGACTCTGAAAACAGGTGTGAATCAGACCAAATGAGGAACGAGCCGTCACGGGCGGGGCGAAGGGGAGACCAGGAGCATAAAAGCACGTGCAGTGAGAAAGCCGTCAGCTTCTGTCATTTCAGCAAGCGCTCTGTGTGTCACTCTGTTTTTGTGCTAGTTTGCACAGCTTTTATTTGAGAGTGTCACTATGTCCACAAGCACTCAAAAAGAAAATATGAATGTAAGCAGCGACATTTAGACTGTTCGGGTGGGGATACACACAGTCTATTTGTTGTCTGTTTGGGGGCGAAGCATGAGAGTCAGTTCTCGAGGGAGCTGACTGCCAGCATTGGTGTTCTCCGCGGCTTAGCTCCCGCTTCTGCCGAGGCAGGGCGGCGGCTTTGGTTGTGGGGATCTCACATAGATCAATGGATGCAGTTGAGATGGTCTTACCTTTTCTCTGCCTTTTCCCTAGATTTAACGCTCTCTCTCGGGGTCGGAAGCCCACGCTGCGGTTCTTCCACCTTTGAATGAGAGCTCGCGGCATGTACGCTTTGCTCCCGGAGCTCTTTTCATGAGGGAGCCCTCGTGATTCCCGCGGCTCAGGTCCCGCTTTGCCAATGCGGAGCGGCGGCTGTGGTCGTGGGGATCGCATATAGATCTACAGACACGTAGAGACGAGCTGGCCTTTTCTCTGCCGTTCTCCCTAGATCTAGCACTCCCTCTCGGGGTCGGAGGCCTGCACTGCGGTTTCCTTCCCCTTTGAGTGAGCACTCACGGCGAGGCAGGCTGTGTCAGCTCTCGAGGGAGCTGACTGCCCGCACTCTCGCTGCGCACGCTCCCTCGTCAGCTCCCAGCGTCTCTCTCTCAGGACTCGGAAGCCCGCGCTTCGGTTCTTCCTTCTTTGAGTGAGAGCTCGTGCTGCTGCAGCTGTCTTTCTCCGAGCAGATTGACGCTGTTCGCTCATGAGCAGATTGCATATTAGATCGCCCTGCCCTCACGGGGGCGGGGATTCACGCGATTTATGTGTGGTTTGTTCGGGAGCTGAGCATGCAAAGTCCGCTTCTGAGGGGGCGGTCTGTGTTCATTCATAATGTGTCCATTTAATTCGGAGAAATTTAATTTATTTACTGTGCTTCAGAAGCACGCTTGCGTTTTCTTGCCCCATTTGAGAGCATGGTGCTACAGCTCTCTTCCTCCGAGGAGGTTGATGTGTGGGCACACTGACATAGGCTGCTGGGCGGGAGCAGCTTCTGTAGAGCAGCCATTTACTACACTCTCACCCCATACTTTCACTAAGTGTGTGGATGCTGCTCTGGCTCAGCTGTGGCTCCAGGGCATCTACATACTAAACAATATTGATGTTTTGTCGATATTAGCTCATTCTGAGCGGCTGATGGTTCGGCATTGAGATGTCGTCATCACCCATATAAAAGAACTGGGTGCCTGGGCCTTAGGCATGTGGAGAATCCTTGGTTACGGTCTCAGGGCCCGGTGTTGGGGACTCATTGTCGTTGCTTAATGCTAACGGCAGATGCCTCCCTCACTGGTTGGTGAGTGGTCAGGAGTGGCCACTCAGCCCATGGTCTGTGGAGTGGCCGCCATCTCATGTGGTACATCTGTGCCTGGAGATGCTGGCCGTGTTTCATGCGCTAAAACACTCCTCCTGGATCTAAAAGGTCATTATGCATTCCTCATCATATGGTGCCCCTCTCTCCTCAGTGCCCTCGGGAGATCGATCTGTTAACCCTGTCACCTGTGGTGCTTCAGGGCACAGCGATCTCCAGCGAGCACATCTCGCGGCATCCGCCCGGGATCGGAGCGGTGCTGGGAGGCTCACCGCCTCCAAGGAGGTCTCTAGAGCAGCTAGATCGGCTGTTCCCTGCCGATCCTTGGTTCCTGAATCAGGGCCTGGTGCTGGGAGCTCCTTGTCACCACGTAATGCTAGCGACGGATGCATCCCTCACCGGTTGGGGAGTGGTCATGAGTGGCCACCCAGCCTGCGGCCTGTGGAGTGGCCGCCATCTCACATCTCACTCATAAATTGCCTGGAGATGCTGGCCGTGTTTCAGGCACTGAAACACTTCCTCCCAGACCTGAGAGATCGCCATGTGTTGGTGCACGCTGACAACACATCTGTGATCTCTTACATAAACCACCAGGAAGGTCTGCGTTCGCGCCCCTTGTTCAAGCTGGCGCACCAGATCCTGGTGTGGTCCCAAGGGAAACTCCTTTTGCTTAGAGCAGTGTACATCCCGAGACATCTCTATCAGGGAGCAGACGAGGTGGTGGAGCCCATTTGGAGAGTGTTGGCCAGGCTCAGGTGGACCTCTTTGCGACTCAGGAGATATCGCAATGTCCCCTCTGGGTCTCTCTGAGTCATCCAGCTCCCTTGGGGCTGGATGCCATGGCTCAGACATGGCCGAGGTTGCGTCTGTATGCTTTTCCCCCGATCGTTCTGCTCCTGGGAATTCTGGAGATCTGGCATCTCACTACTGCCGCTAGCCCCGTTCTGGCCGGGCCGAGTATGGTTCTCGGACCTGATTTCCCTCCTCGACGGCTCTCCATGGAGATTCCTGTCAGGAGGGATCTCCTCTCACGAGCGGGTGGCACGATTCTGCATCCCCGCTCGGAGTTGTGGAAGCTGTGGGTGTGCCCCTGAGGGGGCACATCTCGTAACCTCCGGTCTCTCAACCGAGGTTGCTGAGACCATCCTCCAATCCAGAGCTCCCTCAATGAGGAAACTGTATGCCTGGAAGTGAAGGCACTTCACTTCCTGGTGTGGCGACCGCCAGCTCGACCCAGTCCACTGCCCATTGGTACAGTGCTGAAATTCCTGCAGGGCTGGTTCGTCGCAGGGTTGACCCACTCCACCTTGAGTTGTACGTGGCGGCCATAGCTGCCTTCTACTCCCCTCTTGGTGTCAATCAGTGGAAAAACACCCCCTGGTTACACGTTACACGGGGTATGGCGGCCTCCAAGGCCTTCTCGTCAGGAGTACCCCTCTCTGACATTTGCAGCGCTGCGGGTTAGTCCATGCCACTCACTTTCGTGAGGTTCTACGGCCTCATATTCATGCCACTCTTGGCTCCTCATTTCTCTCATCCTAGCTGTGTTCAGTGATACACACTAGGCAGGGATTTGAAAGTCTGGAGGCGTGGGCGTTTCGACGCAGCTCGAGGTTACGTATGTAACCATGGTTCCCCAAGGAAACTAGATGCTGCGTCTCATTGCCATACTTTTGGCATCCCTGCCATGCTTGCTTCTCTAACACAGAAGCTGCCGGCTTTCTCACGCATGTGCTTTTATGCTCCTGGTCTCCCCGTCACCCTGCCCGTGACGGCTCGTTGCTCATTTGGACTGATTACACACCTGTTTGTAGAGCGTGGTTCGCTGATGGCGTTCCCCAAAGCGTTTAGACACAGTGTCTCATTCCCTCTGAGAACCATGGTTACATATGCAACCTGGGACGTTTTGTGTTGTAAATTCAAATGAAATAGCAGATGTGTGTGGCCGAGTAGAGAGTTCTCTGCATAAAGACCCACAGCTGGCAGATCAACATGCTACTACTTTTCTCTCCGATACGGTAGGAAGTTAAATTAAATTAAATGTGGAGGATGTTTACTGTGATAAGATGATTGACAGGGCAGTTTACAGTGACATGGTGCATGTAACTATGCGACAGAGACATGATAGTTTATCACAAAGCTTGCCTACTCTTATACTACACACTCAAAAGCGTGTACTTTTTCTTCACCAAAAGAGTACATACAGTTGCAATCAAAATTATTCAACCCCCCAGAGACTGCAGTACTTTACAAATACAAGCTTTTCTGAAGATCCAGGACTTTATAAAAATTGCATCTAAACAGTTTACTGAAATATTACAAGTGATAATGTCAATATCTAATGTAATGTTTTTGAGTTATAGGATTTTTTTTTTTTTTTACAGCTATGTCATAATTATTCAACCCCTATTCAACATTGTTGTTTTTAAGTCACTTATTTTTATGGTAGGGAACAAAATTATCTTAAAACACAATTAAGCCTTTAGAAACTCTATTAAAAACAGAATTAGCTTGGGCTGTTACACATACATACATTTAGCCCATGCATGTGCTCAAGTTGAGTAACAAATATGGCAAAGTCAACAGAGCTCTATAGAGAAGATATAGAGAAGAAATAATTTTATTACTTAGGAAAGTACAAGGCTACATGAAGACTTTCAAGACATTAATATTCCCTAGAGACAGAGCTGGCAGCCTTATTCCTTAGTGTAAAATGTGTTGTACCAGAAAACCTTTGAAAGTGTTGAACAAAAAAAGCACAAGATTATAAAATGTTTGATCAGAGCAACTGAGAAAAACCTGCAATGTACAGCCAAAGACTTGCAAGATGACCTGACGAAAGAAGGAAAAACATTTCAATGCAGAATATAAGATGAACACTAGACAAGTACGGCCTTTGTGTTGGGGAATCTTGCTGAATACCACTCTTGACAAAGAAGAACAAAAAGGCCAACTTGAACATGCTAAAATTCATTTGGATAGACCTGTGGAGTTCTGGAAGAATGTTTTATGGAGTGATGTGACCAAACTGGAACTTTTTGGACCTATGGATCAGCGGTATGTCTGGAGCAAAAAAGGCAAAGCTTATAAGCAGAAGAACACCATCTCTATCGTCAAACGTGGAGGTGGGCCAGTCCTGTTATGGGGTTGTTTTACTGTAGCAGGATGTGGATATCATGACCATATGAAGGATTTCATAGATTCTTTGAAGTATCAGGCCATTTTGGCAAGAATTGTGATGCTTTTGGTGCAAAGAGTGAAGCTGATCATCAATGGACTTTCCTGCAGGACAATCATCCCAAAGTATACATTCAAATCTACTTATGCTTGGTTCAGGGATCAATCATAGAATGTTCTTGAGTGGCCTGTTCAGTCTCCAGATTTAATTCTCATTGAAAATATTTGGTTGAATTTGAAGAAAGCAGTGGCAATGTCAAAACCAAAGATTATCAGTGATCTGAAAGCTTTTTCAGGCGAGGAATGGGCCAAGATTGCAGTAGAGAGGTGACAGAAGCTTCTAAGCACTTCTGAGCAGCATTTATTGGAGGTTATATAGAACAAAAGGCTCTGCAACAAATGTTACTTTTGGGGGTTGAATCATTTTGAACATGAACGTTTAGAGCCAATTCGATTTTTTTTCATTATTCATCAACTTACGTTCTGAGAATTACTCAAATGTGTATTAATAAACTTTCTCCAATAGTGCACTGATGCCTTTGTTAAATTGTTTTCAGAAAATTTTGTTCTCTGCAGCAAAATGTCTTGCAGGTCAAGGGGGTTGAATAATTTTGATTGCAACTGTACTTTAAGGGCGTAGTATAAGTAGCCACAGTGAGACGCAGCAATTTGACGTCAAGGCTGTGATGTGATTGGTTATAAGGTACACGTGATTCAAGTTGACTGTTACGATTTCTCCAATAGTAGAGCCACATACACTCGTGAGACCCAATAACATAACATCTTTCATTTCCTCGCCCAGACTCTCCGATTATATTATAAAAGAATGTGATAATTTGATAATTCAGATGGGTGATTTCAAGAAAAGCATATCGATCATTAACCCCGGAACAGTCCGTCTTTAAAGGTTTATAACTTATTGTTTAAAACCAATTTCTCTATGTAGAACACGAATGGAGTTTTTGAGACGGTTGCACACGGAAGAAGCATAAAAAGACAGAAGCGTGTAGCGAACCAATCACGTTTATTTACCTATTTTCAGTCGCCCGCTCCATTAGGTAACATTAGGACAATCTATTCGAACATAACATTCTTGTCAGAGAGAAACGTTACAGTTTTGTGGAATAAAAACAACTTGTAGGCTGAATGTAATAACCCAGCCAACATGTGTATGTGGGCCCCACATGGTTTCTGCTGGGTCTTCATGGGTACCAAGTGGGCATGGTCCCAAAATGGGCATCTTATCTGGGGCCCACTTGGGTCAGCTAAGTAGGTCCCACATGGGCAAAAACAGATGGGCTCCCTATGTGGGACCTAGTTGGGTCACAAATGGTAAATGAGTGCTTGGGCTCGAAATGGGCAGCACAAATGGGGCCCATATGGGTTTAACAAATGGGTTAGACATGGGCAAACACAATTAATCCCATATAGGCTGCCTGCACTGGCCCAAGGCGGTACCCACAAAGGCTACCTCTATATGGGCTCAGAATGGGGAAACACATATGGGGCCCTCTTGGTCAAACCATATGGGTCAAATATGGGCTGACACAATCAGTCCCATATAGGCTGCCTACATGGGCCCAAGGTAGTACCCACAAAGGCTACCTCTATATGGGTTCAGAATGGGGAAACACATATGGGGCCCTCTTGGTCAAACCATATGGGTAAAATATGAGCAGACACAATCAGTCCCATATAGGCTGCCTGCACTGGCCCAAGGCGGTACCCACAAAGGCATCCTCTATATGAGTTCAGAATGGGGAAACACATATGGGGCCCTCTTGGTCAAACCATATGGGTAAAACATGGGCAAACACAATCAGTCTCATATAGGCTGCCTACACTGGCCCATGGTAGTACCCACATAAGCTACCTCTCTCTGGGTTCTGAATGGGGAAACACATATGGGGTCCTCTTGGTCAAACCATATGGGTAAAACATGGGCAAACACAATCAGTCCCATATAGGCTGCCTACATGGGCCCAAGGTAGTACCCACATAAGCTACCTCTGTATGGGTTCTGAATGGGGAAACACATATGGGGCCCTCTTGGTCAAACCATATGGGTAAAACATGGGCAAACACAATCAGTCCCATATAGGCTGCCTACATGGGCCCAAGGTAGTACCCACATAAGCTACCTCTATATAGGTTCAGAATGGGGAAACACATATAGGGCCCTCTTGGTCAAACCATATGGGTAAAATATGGGCAGACACAATCAGTCCCATATAGGCTGCCTACATGGGCCCAAGGTAGTACCCACAAAGGCTACCTCTATATGGGCTCAGAATGGGGAAACACATATGGGGCCCTCTTGTTCAAACCATATGGGTAAAAAATGGGCAAACACAATCAGTCCCATATAGGCTGCCTACATGGGCCCAAGATAGTACCCACATAAGCTACCTCTGTATGGGTACTAAATGGGGAAACACATATGGGGCCCTCTTGGTCAAACCATATGGGTAAAATATGGGCAAACACAATCAGTCCCATATAGGCTGCCTACATGGGCCTGAGGTAGTACCCACAAAGGCTACCGCTATATGGGTTCTGAATGGGGAAACACATATGGGGCCCTCTTGGTCAAACCATATGGGTAGAACATGGGTAAACACAATCAGTCTCATATAGGCTGCCTACATGGGCCCAAGGTAGTACCCACATAGGTAATCTTTGTATGGGTTCTGAGCAGGGAAAGACGTGTAGGGCCCTCTTGCCAAACTATATGGGTCAGACATTGGGCATACACAATCAGTCCTTTATAGGTTTGCTACATGGGCTCAAGGTAGTACCCACATGGGTAATCACTGTATGGGTTGTGAATGGGGAAATACATATGGGGTAGTGATGGGTCATTTGTGATGATGATCTGTTTATTGCGTCTGTTATGTGACAAATGAATGAAAGACTCTGAAGGTAAAGTAATTATTCATGTTCCCTACAAATTATGTCTAGGTGCATTATAATAATTTCCTCATTTAGAATATGATCAAGATTGCATAGGTAGGTGTTTTCAGGGAATTTGGTTGATAAAAGTAAAGATTCATTCATTTTGATGAAGGACATCAAACGAGAGAGTCAGTAAAATGACCCAAACTTCCCATCACTAATATGTGGTAGGGTGACCAAACGTGCCACTTTCCGGGGACACATTCGAAAGGATGGAGCGTCTGCTCTGCTCTCTATAGTTGTTGCGGTACTTTGATGTCATACAATAATCAATCAGCGCAGCGAAAACAACCAACACCTGGTTATTTTAGGCAATTTAGAAATCATGTGCTGAACGTGTCCCCGGGTAGTGCCATGTCTGGTCATCCAAATAGGGCACCCTCTTGGGTAAGACATAAGCATTCTGGGTAAGACATGAGCAAACATAATCAGTCCCATATAGGCTGACTGCATGGGCCCTAGGTAGTACACATATAGGTACTAGGTGCAGAGTGGGCAGTGGGTGTGGTATCTATGTGGGTACAGTATTAACCTTATTCTCCAGAGAAAGAAGTGCATCACCATCTTTAAAATATTGTCTTTAAACTTCCATTTGTGCGGTAGCTCTGTATATTTCTATGGCATTTCTGTCTAAGTAATTTAGTTAGTAAAGTGGATTTATGTATTGTAGAGTTAACAAAAGTTATTGTAAACACTGTAATGTTTAAAGCAAATGTCTTATCAAATGTCAGTAGACCAGGAAGATTTTAAAATGAGAGGTTTATTCATAAATCTGTTGTGTTTTGTGTTCAGTTTTCTTTTTGGACCAACAGTACAGACTTTTCTTTTCAGTCTAGTCGGCACATGACCGACCTTCAAAGTTGAAATATGATTGAAATAATGTCAGCTGCTGTTTTAACATTGACACAAATTGATAATGTATAATGCTAAATCATTCAAATTTGGTTTTAACAATTTAAATCTTAAAATAAATAAATAAATAAATAAATAAATAAATAAAAAACAGATCTGTATGTTGAATAAATGTAATGTCTTTAACAAGAAATATCTGCCTTTTGAATGATTATGATGATTAATATTTTATTTATTAGCATTTTATGATATTTTGATCAAAACACCTCTTCAAAATCCAAATGTATATGTACAATTTTAATTATTAGCATTAGTAACAATAATTATAATAGATACAGCTTTAATCTCAAAAGAGCAGTGAAAACACTGTTTGACCAATTAATCAAATAATACAGCCAAAAATAAATAAATAATTAAATAAAACTAAATACACACACGTTTGTTTAAAAAAAAAAAAAAAAACTTTATTTTCCGTTACCACTCTGAAACAATTTCTATTGGTTGTTTCACCTGGTTGCTTTCATCAAGATTGGTTAATCTGACTGTCATTCACAAAACTGGCCAATGACAGCCTCGCGCGCCTTTTTGCTCGTGCAGTTTGAAAATATACTAATCAGTTTGGTGATGTACGTGCCACTGATCCGTAAGATTACTCGCTCGCGCAGTTCCTGATTATGTGCCTGTTAAATTCATTGTAAACTAATTTGAACTGTGACATGTCAGCGGAGAACAGAAGATGGAATGTGAACACAGAGGAAGGGGCAGACTGGATGTGTGAGATCCCGAAAACATATGGCGATGTCAGGTAACAAAACATTTTTCAGTCAAACCATCATAAAGTTATGATTTGTG
The DNA here is from genome assembly GCA_036247105.1 of Cirrhinus mrigala. NCBI lineage: Eukaryota > Metazoa > Chordata > Actinopteri > Cypriniformes > Cyprinidae > Cirrhinus > Cirrhinus mrigala. The sequence continues at coordinate 46,891,876 of CM070011.1, forward strand.
CCCATAATTAATGAATGTGAGTGAGAGGAAAAAGGGAGAGGCTAATCGCGATTAGCATATTAGCGCGCTGGCTATATTAGCACATATTTCAATGTAAATTAGTGTTTGAAGTTGCTGTGTGTTTGTGTGTATTAATGTTTAGTTTAAAACTCAAACTCATGAGAAGTAAAGGAGCACTGGAATAAGTGAAGTGAATGATTAAACTGTAATTTACACTCGAAAACACTGGAATATATGGGAGAGTTGAGAGTGTTGTATGAGAATGTAATGTTTGTTTTTTTTTACTTCACCTCTTCAAATACTGGTAACTTCTAATGATAAGATATTGACAATGATAAGACATTTTTAGATCAAGCACACGTTTTTCAGGGAAAACAGACACCCAATACAGAGACTACAGTAAAATGTTAGTCAGTTTTAACCACTGTTTCCAGACCTGAACTATGATTATAATCATGATAAGTACATTTGTAAGACATTTCCTCCACTGGTGATAGAAAATCTGAGTAACTTTTTTTCCCTGTTGTCTTTCTTTTTCTGAGGTGGCACAAAGAAAGGGAAATAGGTCTTGTCATCATCTTCAGTCCTTTATTTCATTCACTGGAGAACATCACAGCCTTCAGATGTGTCATATCAGGATAAATGCAACTGCAGGTAAAATTCTATTATATTAGATGTAATTGTGGTGTACAAATTGGCTTTTTTTAAGATACAGTTGTATTTACCTTGCAAAGATATATATGGGAAGAGTCCATTTTTTTGTGAATCCTCTTTGTCTTTCTTTTGGGGATTTACATTTTTCTGATGGGATTGTTATGCATTAAGTTCATGTTTCGATCATAACTAACAGTTTCAAAGCTGACAATTTGTTTATGTTGCCAAAATGGCTGATAATGGCAAATTTCAGTACAATTTAAATATGTTTTGTTTAAGAATGTTTAAAGAAATGGTAAAAAAAAGAAAAAAAAGAAATGTTTTTTTTTTTTTAAGGACTCGTCGGGCCCACCCACTACAGATTCACCAAGGATCCAGCTGATCACTGCCAATTTGGAGGAGGATTTTCCTTTATCTGCTACATTGCATCCTCACTTCTGGTATGAATTCACTGACTTTTTGTGATATGTGAGATGTTTTGGTTTTACTAAATGTAGTGGTTTTGCTTAATTTGATTTTACATAACTTTCTTAAAGGGAACGTTCACCCCAAAATGAAAGTTCTGGCATTATTTACCCTTAATCACCCTTATGTTTTTCCAAACCTGTATGAATTTCTTTCTTCTGTTGGAGACAAAAAAGATTTTTTGAAGAATGTAGATAACCAAACAGTTCATAGTAGCCATTAACTTCCATAGTAGGAAAAAAAAAATACTATGGAAATCATTAGGGCCCGCCAACTGTCACCAAAGTTACCAACGTTTGGAACAACATAAAGGTGAATAAATGATGACAGAATTTTCATTTTTGAGTGAACTATACCTTTAATACAATGTATAGTTATGATTCTGAATTAAATGTGTAATGTTTCTCTTCAAATATTATCATAAATAGATGGAGACACATTATCAGAAATTAGAGCTGCGCGATTAATCATTTAAAGATCATAATCTCGATCCAAACCCCACTTAATCTTATTCGTATATGACTAACACCGTGTCTACAACAGAGGTGACAGTTGTCATGGCGTGACAGTCTGTCTACACTAGATGTGACCAAGCGAACGCTGAAAATCATTTAAAGGGGTCATCGGATGCAAAACTCCTTTTTACAAGTTTGAACATAAATGTGTGTTGACAGTGTGTGTACACAACCACCCTATAATGATATAAATTCACCCAGTGGTATTTTATTAATCTTAATATGGGAAAAATCCAATGTAATCCAGATAATATGCCTTTTTTCAAATAAGGTCATTGTCAGCGTCTTGTCGGTGTGACGTCACACCGACCAAAGCCGCTCCTACGATAGTTGATTGACATGACAGTTTTATCTTAAACCCGCCCTAAATGAGCCGAGTGAGCGCTGAGAACAGTCCGACCACCATTATTGTTTCGACTCTGGTGCAGGGGAAGACAAGACTGTCTCCGACTGAGCGATTGAGGTGTTCTGTTGTTGGATGCAGTAATGCACATAGTAGCACTCATCATTTACTCCCGACATCTGAGCTGCTGAAGATGCAGAGGATCAACGTTACTTTTGTTTTTGAAGGAAATGCGCCCGGCAGCCTACATAAATGCGTCTATGTTCACGCGAATCATTTGTAATCTAGTTTCACCTACAGCAGAAGTGAGTATATGGGAGTTTTTTATGCATCTTTGGAATTCGCCTTTTCCTAATAATGTGCTAGTTAGCAAGTTATGCGGTTAAATGCGGCTAAAGTAAACATTACTGATCGTCACCCCACAGAAGAGAGGGGTGGAATGGCAGAGCTCATTAGCGTTTAAAGGAACATGCAACAGAATGGCTCACTCTAAAAAGGGCTGATTTTGACATGGTAAAATGGGTGGGTTTTTTTACACTACCACTGAGAAATTTTAAGCAAAATTTGTAGGTATAAATTTGTGGAAAATGGGCACCCGATGACCCCTTTAAACTTTGTCAGTATGTCATAAATAAAACGAGGCATCAGTTTGCCAGCGGGGATTTGTTGTGTCGTGCCGCGCCGCATCCAGTGTAGAGAGTACACTAGGTGCAATTCCATCACGGATTTGCACAAAACTTTTGTGATGTTGTCAATAAAACAATGTTGCGAAATTACAGCGTTTTCATTAACCAGTGTTATGAGACTAAAACGTAATTTTTTTCCGTCTCACGATAAGTCATGGCGATGGATGTTCATAGGTTTACGTATGTCACAGCCACCGCACTAGCCATTAATTTTAATTGTAGGAGACGTAGGCAACTATCTAAACAGGTGCAGCATGGAGAGCTGGTGTAAACACAAGCTTTGACTAGAGTGGCCGCGATCAGTTCCGCAAACTTTTGCAGTGTAAATAAAAGGTTATCCAAGCTTTAATGGCAAGGAAAGCCCCTTATTCAAGCATTGTGTAGTCAATGTTTGTATAAGCAGCCACATATGAGGTGTTTTTTTTTTTTTTTTTTTTTGAGGTTATAGAACATTAAAAATGATCAATGTGACTTATGTACGCAAGGTAGCCTGTAAATGCAAAAAAGCTGTTTTAATTGCAGTTTTGCAAAATATACCTTTTTAAATTGCCTGTAAAACCACCTCATGCGAGCTTAAAAAAAAAAAAAAAATCGATACATGGGACTTTTTGCGAAATACAGTATTGTTTCACCAACAAAAAAATGGTTTTAGTTTTGTAGTGTGTCAGTAGGAAATATCAGTTTACATTTCTAAACATTCATTTTGCCATTAATTGTAATAATCCAGTGAGATTTTTGTTTGCACAAGGAGTCTGCCAACAGCCAGTGCTCCACACAGAGATCTGATCTCACCATCATCCAGTCTGTCTGGAATGACATGAAGAAACAGAACAAACTGAGACAGACTAAATCCAGAAGAACTGTGACAACATCTCCAAGTTGCTTTAAGAAACCTACATGCAAAGTACTGTTAAATGTTTTAGGCGCTTGTGTAAAAATGCTGTAAAATGAGGATGCTGTCAAAAATAATGCCATAAATAGATTTTATCAATTAACTTCTATTACCTAAATTAAATCAACATTTGGTAAACCATATTTGCGTTTAAAACAGCTTTTGCCCTAGGTACATTTGCGCATAAGTTTTCAGGTAGCTTTGCATGTAGGTTTCTTAAAGCAACTTGGAGATGTTCTTCTGGATTTAGTCTGTCTCAGTTTTTCTGTTTCTTCATGTCATTCCAGACAGACTGGATGATGGTCACATCAGATCTCTGTGTGGAGCACTGGCTGTTGTCAGACTCCTTGTGCAAACAAAAATCTCACTGGATTATTACAATTAATGGCAAACTGAATGTTTAGAAATGTAAACTGATATTTCCTACTGACACACTACAGCAAAAGATAGAAATAACTGACTTAAAACCATTTTTTTGTTGGTGAAAATACTAGTGGGCTAAGACTTTTGCACAGTACTGTAGATGTTTCCATTAGGCATATTTTCAATACGCAATTTTAGTTTGCGCAATTTGAAGGGTAATGGAAACACAGCTACTGGTTATAATGGTTTCTGTTGTATTTAGTCACGCTGTGCCGTGCTCCGCCACACCACGCTGCTCACGTCTGGTGTTGACATGGTGTAACCATCCATTTGTTTTAAAAAGCAAACTTAACATCTTATCTTTTTCGAATCCTGATTACGAGACGATGAGCCACAAAGCTTTGTGTTGTGCTGCTTATACTAACCAAGCAATAAAAATACCCTTTCTCATGCTTAAAACAAGGTGTCTACAAATCAGAGTCTGAAACAGTCACTTGGACAATGTTGTCCTACACCACTTCACAGTTGATAAGTAGAAAGAGAATTTTTGATTGACATTGCAGTCATTTATTATGTTCTTTAATATAATATTACAACAACATCAGCTCATTTTGTGCATCATTTTGAATAGCTGGCAAAAACAAAAAATCTGTCGTCATTTACTTGCCCTTGAGTTGCTCCAAGTAAAAGTTATTGTTTTGTAGTATTTTAATGTGTAAGTAACATAATATTTCACGTTTACTAAACACATTGTAGAAAAGTTGTCTATTGGAATAGCCTGTAAACGAGCACCTTTACTTTTACTCTGTTTTCCTTACTGTAGTGGAGGGCAGCATCTTCATACCTCATCTTCCTGACAAATTTTAAAATGTCCTATTTTTAAATATATTTGTATATATATTTGTTTTGCAGAGGCTCTTAAGAATACTGCACTGATGTCAAAGATCAACCAGCAAGAATCTGAGAGGGAACTCTCAAAATGGTTTACTGGGACAAGAGACAGAGGAAGACTGAGGGTGTCTAGAATGCACAAATGTCTGTCTGCAGTGTAAGCAGTACTGAAAAATGTTTAGTTGCTGCTGCTGCATCTGTCTCCATTTTCTATGTGCAAATGTTCAAACCTTTCAGTAAACACTGGTTCAAATACAAGTTCAAAATATTTGTTAACTTTAACAATTACATAATTTTAACAATTAGGTATCAGAATATAGCATAATATGATGGGTAGTTTCAATAAAATTGAAATTTGAAAAGATTTTAATCTCACCGTGTACTGCTGTATGCTAATGCTTTAAAACTTTAAAACTTCTTTTTTTTTAATCCCACTTGCAAGCCATAATTTATCCCATGTAGTTCCCACATAGAGTTTGAAGATGGGACCTAGGTAGGTTTTGTGTGTGTTTCATAGTTGGGCCCCACCTTAAACCCAGTGAAATCCTAAATAAAACACACATTGGTAAATTGCATGGGGCCAACATGGAACCCGTGGACAAACCCATGTAAAACCCATATTTAGATAGAACCCAGATGGGTTTTGCATATGTTCCCTAGATGGGCCCCACCTAAAGCCCAGGTAAATCCTGCATAAAACCCACATGTGTATGTTGCATGGGGCCAACATGGAACCCGTGGACAAACCCATGTAAAACCCATATTTAGATAGAACCCAGATGGGTTTTGCATATGTTCCCTAGATGGGCCCCACCTAAAGCCCAGGTAAATCCTGCATAAAACCCACATGGGTATGTTGCATGGGGCCCACATGGAACCCGTGGACAAACCCATGTAAAACCTATATTTAGATGGAACCCAGATGGGTTTTGCATATGTTCCCTAGATGGGCCCCACCTAAAGCCCAGGTAAATCCTGCATAAAACCCACATGGTTATGTAGCATGGGGCCAACATGGAGCCCGTGGACAAACCCACTTAAAACCCATATTTCAGCCCATGTAGTAAAGATGGGGCCAAGATGGGTCTTTCGCATGTTGCCCAGTTGGGACCCACCTGTTGGCAAGTGTGATCCCACATGAAACCCATGTGGGCAATTGGCATGGGGCCATTATGGAACCCACGGACAATCCCATACAGAGCCCATTTTTCAGCCCATTTCAAACCCACATGGGCCCCACATGTAAATGTTAGCTGGGTTAAAGCTGGGACCGAGATGGGTCTTGCACATGTTGCCCAGTTGGGTCCCACTTTGTGACAAGTTCAATCCTATATGAAATCCATGTGGGCAGTTAACATGGGGCCATTATGGAACCCGCGGACAATCCTATATGGGGCCCATTTTTCAGCCCAGTTCATACCCATATGGGCCCCACATACAAATGTTGGCTGGGAAGAGGGTTAGACTGTTATTTTCCACTTCTGCTTCTTGAAACAGTGGCATCACGAGGAGCCACGAGGCCAAAACTGAAAGCCAAATTATGTCAACACTGTCTCTTAAAAAAAATAAATAAATAAAAGTTTCTATATCTTTTATTTTCTGAATATAACTTGTATTTTTTTTTTTTCATGTAATTGTGAGAGAAATGCATTTACACAGTTACACTCTATACAGTTATACAGTTTATACTTGTGCTTCTCTATGTGTGAAATAATTAAATTAAAAAAATAAATAAATAAAAATCTGATATCATAATGGATCTATTGTCTTAAAAAAATAATTAAAACAATAAAAAAAAGCTTGTAAAATATGATTATAATTTGGGACACAGTTTATTATGTACAGTAGAAATAAATATAAAATGATTAGACCTAGCATTTCCCTCATCTTTCTCTGCTAATATTTTAGCAACCAAGTTGTGTTTTTTACTTTAGCGATTTAGAATCAGAACTAGTTTAACCAACTAACAGTTAACCGAAAGATCAAATATGGTTGTTGATGAATATAATATCACACTACATAAATTTGTGAATAAAGCTTAAGTGTTTGTCTAAAACGGTAAACGTTGCCTTCTAGGCCATGGATATAAACAATAGCCATTGCCTATGTCATAGATGAATTCCCTCAGTAACAAAACAGCATGAAATATTCAAAGATTGAATAGAAAGTTTTCCATCAGAGTATGTGAAAGGAAACTTTTCCATCAGACTGTCAAATCTGATGCTCACTGATGCAGGGCGGTTCTTATGTAGTATTCCAGATAAATTCAAGGAATACAGAATAACACTGTCAAAGGTATGTAGAAACACATGCATCACATCTGTGTCACATCTGTCTAATCAGTTGTGCCTGGTCAAATAAATTTCAGCTTCAACACTTTTTTTTTTTTTTAATTCATTGCATGCATTTAATTGTATTTTCAGACAATTATTTATTCAGTCTCATCAATAATGCGTATATATATATATATATATATATATATATATATATATATATATATATTTTTTTTTTTTTTTTTTCTTTTTAATTTTGTTACTTTTGTCCAACAGCACCACCAACTATATGTAACAGGACTCCAGGGAAGCGTGTAAGATCCAGATGCGAGCTTTATTAAACAGATTGTAGTCAAGACAGGCAAAGTCGATATCCAAATAAAACAGTAACACGTAGGCAAGACAAAAGACGAATCCAAATAAACAGGCAGAAGGTCAAAATCCAAGAGAGAGCAGTCCAAAGTGACAAATGAACAAGGCTATGAAACTAGGCAAAAACTATGGCAATGAACTAGACAGAACTATGGTAAAAAACAAGGCAAAACAATGACAAGAAACAAAACCGTGGTAAAACAAAACAAGGCAATGAAACAGGATAAACGCTTAGTAGAGTCCGCACAGCAAAACAATACTTCGCGGGGACTGTTTGGTTTAGGCCTCCTTAAATGGCCACCAAACAGGAAGTTACCAGAGAAGCAGCAGCAAGGCAGTCAATGGGTGAGGGCTCCCTCTGCTGGCGTGGCGTTACAGAATCCCCCCCGCTAGGAGCGACTCCTGGTGCTCAAGCAACAACAGTCCAGGAGGGTGGGGGAACAGAGGCAAAACAGGGGGTGGGACGGGGGGCCAGGTCCGTGCAGAAGAGGTGGGCCTGGATCGTGGAGCAGGGACAGACAGTGAAGCACTGGAGGACCTGGACCGTGGAGCTGTGGCAGACAGTGGAACCTTGGAGGACCTGGACCGTGTAGCAATGGCAGACAGTGGGACACTGGAGGGCCTGGGCCGTGGAGCAGTAGCAGACAGTGTACCACTGGAGCAGAAGTCCACCATGCTTGATTCGGAGAAGCCTGGAGCCATGGCGGGGCAGGCAGAGCAGGAAGCCATGGCGGGGCAGGCAGAGCAGGCAGAGCAGGGAGCCATGGTGAGGCAGGCAGAGCAGGCATAACAGGGAGCCATAGCAGGACAGACAGAGCAAGCAGAGCAGGCAGGAGCAGAGATATCCACAGTGGAAATAGTGACATCCATAGCAGAGCGGAGTGTTCATAGGCGATTTCCTTGGCCGTGACGTGACAGGCAGAGTTCATGATAGGCCTCCTTGACTGTGACATGGCAGGCAGAGAGTTCATAGGAGGACGCTGCCCCCTTAGGGGGTTCTGCAGCCGGAGCTGCCACCTCCGGGGGCACTGGCGCGGACTCGTGGTCAGATGTGGCAGTGGGTTCATGGGTGGACACCGCCACCTTTGGAGGATCCACTGCATGAGCTGACACCTCTGGAGGCATAGGCGCAAATTCTTTGACAGACGAGGCCTCTGGAGCGCAGTGTGTGGCCCACACGCTCAAAATGGCAATAGCCATTACAGGCAGCACAGTAGATGGTGGGATGCCTGCCGGTCTTGAGGGTGTGGATGCCGTAGACACGTGGCCTGGGAGCGTGGGCTCTGCGTGGCTTGGGAGCGTGGGCTCTGCGTGGCTTGGGATGTTAGCTGATACGTGACGAGGCTCTAGAGGATCAGCTGAGACATGATGAGGCTCTGGAGGATCACCTGAGACATGACGAGACTCTATAGCTGAAACGTGACGTGGCTTTGGAAGGTCAGAGGGGACCTAGTGAGGTTCTGGCAGGACGGCCGTGGCTTGACGAGGCCCTGTACTAGCAGCCATGTCGTGAAGAGGTGCTGTTAGGAGCGCAGCTGTTTCTTGACTTGATTCAGGAAGGTCTGTCATGTCTTGACTTGACTCAGGGAGGTCTGCCGTGACTTGACGTGACTTAGAGGGGTCTGCCGTGACTTGACGTGACTCAGGGAGGCCTGCCGTGACTTGACTCGACTCGTGAAGAACAGCTGTGACTTGACCTGGTTCGTGAAGACCAGCTGTGACTTGACTTGGCTCGTGAAGGCCAGCTGTGACTTGACTTGGTTCATGAAGGTCAGCTGTGGCTTGACTTGACTCAGGAACAACAGCAGTAACTTGACTTGGCTCATGAAGATCTGCTGTAACTTGGCTTGGCTCATGAAGATCAACTGTGGCTTGGCTTGGCTCGGGGACAACAGCAGCAACCTGACTTGGCTCATGAAGATCTGCTGTAACTTGGCTTGGCTCATGGAAATCAGCTGTGGTTTGGCTTAACATAGACAACCCAGCTGTAACTTGACTTGATTCAGGAACAACAGCGGTAACGTGACTTGACTCAGGAACAACAGCTGTAACTTGGCTTGACTCAGGAACAACAGCTGTGACTTGGCTTGACTCATGGGGAACAGCAGCTGTGACTTGGCTTGACTCATGGGGAACAGCTGTGTCTTGGCTTGATTCATGAAGAACAGCTGTATCTTGGCTTGATTCATGAAGAACAGCTGTATCTTGGCTTGACACTGAAAGTGCAGTCCTGACTTGACTTGACACCGGAGGATCTGGCATCACTTGATTTGTTTTGTGTGTGGCAGACATGGTGAGATGAGATTTGGATGAGATGGTGTCGGACTGATGAGGCTCGGGCATGGCGGCCATCTTGTGAACAGGCTTGGGGATGGCGGCCATCTTGTGCACTGGCTTGGGGATGGTGGCCATCTTGTGGACTGGCTCTGGGATGGCGGTCTTGACAGGCGCAGACTCTGGACGGGCGGCCATGACAGGCGCAGACTCTGGACGGGCAGGCATGGCGTGAGCAGGCCCTGGAGCGGCAGGCATGGCGTGAGTAGACTGTGGCTTGGTGGATGTGACTTGAGCAGGGTTTGGCTTGGCAGGCATGACGTGAACAGGCTTTGGCTTGGCAGGCTTGGCATGAGAGGGTTCTGGTGTAGCAGACATGACATGAGCAGGTTGTGGTATGGGGGTTATTGCAGGATTGCGGGGTCCCTCATCCGCAATCCCAACAGTGAAAGGTGAGCCACTTAAGCGGAGTGCAAAGTCTATGTATTGTTCAAGTGTAGCCGAGCATCTATTGTCTGGCATGAGGTGGTACAATTTGTCCTGAAGTCCATTGCAAAAAATACCCTTTAGGGCAACATCATTGAATTTCACTAAATGACACAAACTACAAAAATCCTCTACATACTCGATTAGCCCGATTAGGCGTGATGCTGGGTTCATGGTGACCTGTTTTCCAAAAGCTGCTGGATCTGTGGGAGGTGAAGTATTCTGTAACGGGACTCCAGGGAAGTGTGTAAGATCCAGATGCGAGCTTTATTAAACAGATCGTAGTCAAGACAGGCAGAGTCGATATCCAAACAGAACAGTAACACGTAGGCAAGACAAAAGAGTCAGCTCCATCTGATAAGAGTAACTCTTCAATGAAAACACAACCAGAGAGGATTGTTGCTTCCCTGATTTTGCTGTTTTTAGTTTTGCACTATATCAGAGATTGATGTTTGGGGGCGGGGGACATAATTATGGCAGAGGTTTTATATTTACTTTAAGTCTAAGCCTTGTTACTCAGGATTGCCATTCCCAAAAGTATTGTTAACTAAGTTCTGTCATTACCAACAGTTCAGCGAATCGCTATAATATTTGCAAACAGCATCATGAAGTTGTGTGGTTGGAACATGGACTTCCATAGACCTTGCTCTTATATACAGTGTAATACATTTTATTTCCTAAACAGTATATACAAATTTTGTTCTATATATTTATTTAATATGAAAATGAAAATGCCACTTTAGATGAGGGTGTTATTTTGTCAGTAGCTGTCACACTGTGCCCATTTTTTACATTGGTATTTGGTTTGTTCTTGCCAGTTTAAATAGAATAAGAACAGTTGCAACTGTAGAAACATATACACTGTATATAAACAGTATAAAATGTGTACACAAATGTGCTTATGATAAATTGCTTTAGATAAACGTGTGTACATTTACACTTGCATGAAGAACGTATGAAGAGACCATACTTGGCCACACACGCGTCCTTTCCTTTCTAAGTAGTATTCTAAGTAAATAGCAGCCTGTGTGTAGCTTCAAGAGACTGGCAATTCAAATTATGCAATTCGTTTTTTTAACTGATCTAATTGGTATAATAACACTTTTTTTGTGCTGGTCAAACGAAGTCTGATCATTAAAACAAACTAAGATTCAATAAACTTTTCTTGTTTTATTTAACAATATTTTTGTTTACTGCTTCCTGTTATTTCAAAGCTTCATCTGTCAACCTCTCAGGCTGATAAAAGAGTGTTAATACAGTTTTATTAAATGATTTTGGGTATCAGACAAAACTCTGCTGGCAGTTTTGGATACCATACAAAATGGATGTCTTCTGACAGGATCTGGTAAAGACTGAATGCAGCATTTCTGGTGTGGAAACTTGATCTAATATTTTTTATCCCCATGTCATTCCAAATACTACATTACATTACTTTTGATGTGACATATAGATTAAAACTGTGACATTCTCACCAGTTCCTGGGTTACACTTACTCAGACTGCAGCCTTTCTGTTAGCAACCATGTACATAACATACCACGTTACAACTAACCCACAGATATATAGCCTACGTACACATTATTGATTACTTCAACCTTCAACTTAAATAAATAAATAAATAAATTTAGGGTCCTACCAGAAAAGCCCAGCTCTGACTTCCCCTCTTGTCTGTGTGGTCGAGGTTTCATCTAAAGCTCAGTCGTGTTTCCGCTCACAGTAAGAGATGTTTGAATGATCACAGTATAGACGATTTTCATCTGGATCAGACAATGAAGATCATACAGCTTCACATCTGTGAGTGTATCACATCAGATTTGATTAAATTGGATTATTGATTGGTTGAATTTGATCTAACTATTTTTTTTTTTTTTGTCGTGTCTTTTATAGTTCTGTTGATGTGGGCTCAAGTCACAGAGAGTCTAACAAACATAGCAGTAACTTTAGGAGCTGATGTGAATATAAGCTGTGATCTTGATATAGAGGAGATTTACTGGTATAGACAGAAATCACCGGATCCTCCAGTGTTGATCTTACGCACTTATGATAGTACATATCAAAGCAGCAAGTTAACACACAAATACTCAGTAAAAACTAACAGTCGTCTGTTCATCAGAAATATCAGCACTGATGAATTAGGAGTTTATTATTGTGTCAAAACTAGTGAACCACAAAAATTCAGCAATGGCACCAAAATCTACATCACTGGTATGTTATTTTCTCATGATGGATTTTTTATATTGAATACTGTATATGATCATAACGTTGTTAAATACTGAAAATAGAATAAGAAACCTTTTACAGACTCAGTCTACGGGAATCAGACAAAATCACACAACATCTCTCAACAATCTCTACAACATGAGACACCATGGAGAAACCTGACCATCACATCTGTCCTGTTCAATGTGCTTTTGATCATTGTAGTAATAGGTGTGGACTTTTACTTTAATTGCCAAATTCAGATTAATGTCTATTTGAATTCACCATAAGGACACAAATTGTAGATTATATATGCTCTTTGTTAAGACTGTTATATGTGAATTTGGTGATGATTAATTCAGAGCTGTTTCAGGTTTGGTGAAGGGCTGCCTTTGCGGGACTAGAAGATCTAAAAATACTTCAGAAAAACCTCAAAGTACCACAGCAGCTCAAAACACAAATGATCCACAGGTAAGATACTTCTTTAATAAGTTAGCTAAAATTACTTTTAATATATTACAGTTGCAATCAAAATTATTCAACCCCCTTGACCTGCAAGACATTTTGCTGCAGAGAACAAAATTTTCTGAAAACAATTTAACAAAGGCATCAGTGCACTATTGGAGAAAGTTTATTAATACACATTTGAGTAATTCTCAGAACGTAAGTTGATGAATAATGAAAAAAAATCGAATTGGTTCATGTTCAAAATGATTCAACCCCCAAAAGTAACATTTGTTGCAGAGCCTTTTGTCCTATATAACCTACAATAAATGCTGCTCAGAAGTGCTTAGAAGCTTCTGTCACCTCTTTACTGCAATCTTGGCCCATTCCTCGCCTGAAAAAGCTTTCAGATCACTGATAATCTTTGGTTTTGACATTGCCACTGCTTTCTTCAAATTCAACCAAATATTTTCAATGAGAATTAAATCTGGAGACTGAACAGGCCACTCAAGAACATTCTATGATTGATCCCTGAACCAAGCATAAGTAGATTTGAATGTATACTTTGGGATGATTGTCCTGCAGGAAAGTCCATTGATGATCAGCTTCACTCTTTGCACCAAAAGCATCACAATTCTTGCCAAAATGGCCTGATACTTCAAAGAATCTATGAAATCCTTCATATGGTCATGATATCCACATCCTGCTACAGTAAAACAACCCCATAACAGGACTGGCCCACCTCCACGTTTGACGATAGAGATGGTGTTCTTCTGCTTATAAGCTTTGCCTTTTTTGCTCCAGACATACTGCTGATCCATAGGTCCAAAAAGTTCCAGTTTGGTCACATCACTCCATAAAACATTCTTCCAGAACTCCACAGGTCTATCCAAATGAATTTTAGCATGTTCAAGTTGGCCTTTTTGTTCTTCTTTGTCAAGAGTGGTATTCAGCAAGATTCCCCAACACAAAGGCCGTACTTGTCTAGTGTTCATCTTATATTCTGCATTGAAATGTTTCTCCTTCTTTCGTCAGGTCATCTTGCAAGTCTTTGGCTGTACATTGCAGGTTTTTCTCAGTTGCTCTGATCAAACATTTTATAATCTTGTGCTTTTTTTGTTCAACACTTTCAAAGGTTTTCTGGTACAACACATTTTACACTAAGGAATACGGCTGCCAGCTCTGTCTCTAGGGAATATTAATGTCTTGAAAGTCTTCATGTAGCCTTGTACTTTCCTAAGTAATAAAATTATTTCTTCTCTATATCTTCTCTATAGAGCTCTGTTGACTTTGCCATATTTGTTACTCAACTTGAGCACATGCATGGGCTAAATGTATGTATGTGTAACAGCCCAAGCTAATTCTGTTTTTAATGGAGTTTCTAAAGGCTTAATTGTGTTTTAAGATAATTTTGTTCCCTACCATAAAAATAAGTGACTTAAAAACAACAATGTTGAATAGGGGTTGAATAATTATGACATAGCTGTAAAAAAAAAAAAAATCCTATAACTCAAAAACATTACATTAGATATTGACATTATCACTTGTAATATTTCAGTAAACTGTTTAGATGCAATTTTTATAAAGTCCTGGATCTTCAGAAAAGCTTGTATTTGTAAAGTACTGCAGTCTCTGGGGGGTTGAATAATTTTGATTGCAACTGTAGTTTCCATTAACTTCTCCAGGTTATTCTCGCATTCACATGTTTGTACTTGGTAATACAGGTTACCTTTTAGTTGTAGCGAATTAAAGTAAATCCTTTCAACTTCAAATATTGCATATTATATGAATTATATTAAATGTGTGTTAGAAACATACATATAAATAAATAAATAAATATTTACAAGCATGCGCACACATACATATATAAATAAACAAGCTTAGTACACAATCTGTCTGAGATGCTTAACTCTGATTGGTCAGTTACACTATGCAACATACATGTATAATTACCACAAAACTATATATTTGGTCGGCGTGCTAGTTTTATCTCTCTCTCCCTTTCTTCTCACTTTTCAGTATATTTATATTCTGGTAAAGACTGACAGTATATTCTGTCTTACGTACAGTATATGGCCATTTATTTGTATGATCTTCTTTCATTATGCTGAAGTGGATTTCTTCAAGTGTTCCAGAAGAAATAGACCTTGGCCAAGACCAGACCAGGACCACACTACTCTTCTACAGCCAGTAAAAACTGTTTAACAACATAATTGTACCTACATATATATGTCCTTAAAAAATGAAAGTGTATTTTTGTTATATTATTATTGTTTTGTTTTTCATTTTTCCCATTGTTTAGCCTAGCCCACATAGTAACAACATACCCCATTACTGGATCTAAATTATTTTTGTTTACATAAAGACTAGGCAAATAAGTCTTGTTTAATCAACTAAATCAGTCTTTTTAGTGGGAATGGTGTTTAATCTATATTTAGAGAGCAGAAATGTTAACATAATACTATACGCTTCTATTATTATTCTTACATAGAAAATGTAAAAAAAAAAAAAAAAAAAAATATATATATATATAATATATATATATATATATATATATATATATATATATATATAATTTTAGTTCTTTGAGATGTTTGTGCAAGCAATAAGAGTTCATGTAAAACATAAGGCAATGTGGTTTCTGTGTGTGACAGCCGTTTCTTACGCATGCAATTCTGTTTCATGTTTCGCAGAAATTGTTTATAAAACTCTTCCTTTTTTTTTTTTTTTTTTTTTTTCGTGGTTAGCACAACTACGGTTTCATGCGAAAGAAATGTTCCACTGGTTTGGTCAGTTGATACAAGAAATAAACATAAACCTTTGCATGCATATAGACTGGTGGTTTGATTTTGTTTCTATGTAAACGTGGGTGAAAGTTTCCTTTTTGTCTGACGCAAAGATGTACTTGACCACATTTAATTACTTAGTTTCTCATGACTGTTGTAAAACGCTCAGCAAAACCACACAAAACACAAAAACTTTGTCACACAAAAATGGACCATGTATATTAAAGTAAACCTGTAAAAAAAACAACAAAAAACTAACGAACAAACAAAAAAACAATGCTAAACTGAACAAAGAGAAATGGCAACCAAATTGATCATCCACATAATTTGGATGACAGAATTAATAGGCTCATTAATTTTAAAAGAAAAAAGTTTTCCTATACATTTTTATGTTGACATCAAATTTTCAGTCAAACTCTTAAAAAAAAAATAAAACTTTCTGTTTTTCTGTTTAGCATGTGTCATGTTAAACACTGCATATTGTTGGGCCTGCGCATATTATGGAATGCCAAAACTGACATAATTAGAAATAAATAAATAAATGTACAAAGAAATGTAAAAAAGCAAATATAAATAAATAAATAAATATATAAATAAATATACGAAGAACAGTAAAAAAAAAAAAGTGAAAATATATAATTATTTATAATTTTATTTCCTTATTTATGCATTTTTTCCACATTTATTTATTTATTTATTTATTTTATTTCTACATTTTTTTATTTCCACTTTTATTTTTTTTTTCCACATTTATGTATTTATTTACGTATTTATTTCTTTATTTCCACATTTATTTATTTCTACATTTATTTATTTTTCACATTTATTTATTTCTACATTTCTACATTTCTTCATGTAGGGTAATAATGAGGGGGGGCATGATTTACGTCAAGAATAGCAATGGAGCCAGAGTAGGCGAGGGTTTTTAGGCCACAGTGACACCTTGTGGTGCCCAAACGAAATACAAGAAGTGTCGCCATCTTTGAAACATGCGTATGCTTATGCGTTGAAAGTGAAACCTAAAAAAACCTGTGTGCATAAGGAAGCGATTTTCGCGAGTTTCAGCAAATGCACACGATCACAGATTGCACGCTTCCCAGACGAAATAATAATTATAATAAAAATAATTTAAATAATAACCCGTGATAAAAGATTTTGGCCATATTGTCCATCTAAGTCATTCATCCCACACTATCAACCGGCACATCATGTAGGCGACACTTCTTGTATTTCGTTTGGGCACCACAAGGTGTCACTGTGGCCTAAAAGCCTACCCCTCGCTTACTCTGGCTCCATTGCTATTCCTGAGGTATAACACTCATTACCCTACAGATGAAGAAATGTAGAAATAAATAAATGTGACAACAAATAAATGTAGAAACAAATAAATGTGGAAATAAAGAAATAAATACGTAAATAAATACATAAATGTGGAAATAAATAAAAGTGGAAATAAATAAATGTATAAATAAAATAAAAAATAAATAAATGTTGAAAAAAAACATAAATAAGGAAATAAAATTATAAATAATTATATTTTTTGCTTTTTTACTTTTCTTCGTATATTTATATATATGTTTATTTATTTATTTTTGCTTTTTTACATTTCTTTGTACATTTCTTTCTTTCTTTATTTATTTCTAATTATGTCAGTTTTGGCATTCCATATTGTGCGGTTCCTGGTAATATTAATAAATGTCAATATTTAATTTTAAAGATTTTGGTACTGTATTGGGACATGTCTTGTTGAAGTGACCCAGTGGAAAATGACTGCACTACTATATATACAGTGGTAAATGACTAGGAAATCATTGTAAAAACTAAAAACAATCACAGTAAACACACATCATGCTTTACATGAAAGTCCATTAAAAAATGAGTTTTAAGATATAATATGAACTCAAACAGGCAATATCTGAAGAAACAGCTAGGTTAAAAAAAATAATAATAATTGTAATTAATCGTAACTTTTAATGAGCCAATTATTTATGAATTTTATAAAATTAAATAAGTGTGGGTTTATTTGTAAAAGAAAAAAATATAGGGATAGTTCTTCATAAAAATGAAAATTAATTTACTTCCCTTCATGCCATTACTCATGATCTTAATTTTTTAATATTAGTTTTTATTAGTATTTTTTTGCCAAGCTGTCAGGTTCAAATTCCTTGTGGGTGACTAAATTATAACAGAATTGCATTTTTGGGTGAACTATTGCTTTAATGGAAAATCTAAATTCACTTTGTCACTTTTAAGGACTATTAAAGTTTTTTGTTCATGGAAGCAACAGAACCAGAGAGAGTGCAGAACAATTATAAAAATCGGGCCTACAAAAGCTTAAAAGATATGGATATTGAACAACCTCAGTACTCAACCCAAACACTTATACATTACATGAAACAATTATAATATTTGATTTAATACAATCCATTCAGTATAAAATAACATAACTCTAATATAGTTCATTGCAAAATCATGAAAGCTTCCATGACTCACATTTCAGTTTAATTTCTCCTAACATTGTTCCAGATATCATTTGTGTCATGGTATGGTTGAACAAAAGGAGATTAGAGAATTTATTTACAGCAGTCTGTCTTTACAACACTCTACCTATAAAGCAACAAGAATGCACAAATAACAACTGAACCTGAGGGATAAAAATACGTAGACTAAACTAGCAACTAAGGAAGACACAGGTGATAAAATGAACATAGAAACAAATGACGTAATCAGAAACCAAGGTAACCAGGACAACAGGAACTAAAAACAATAAACATGAACAAAAACTAAGGGATAAAAAGAGTCTTAAACACAAACAAATCATGACATCATACCTCATCCTGGTAGACAACTCCTGTTCCATAAGACTCTAGGCTCTGGCACCGTAGTAGGCAGGGCCGAAAGGAGCACAGAGTGTGAGGAATAGGTGTCCACTCTTAGGGAAGAACCAGTGAACCAGAGCACATACTCTACATATTTGAAACAGCCAGGAAATGGTATTCCCCAGTGGTATTCCCCTCTGGATGGAAGGATACTGCTGCATTCTTCTATCATGGTGCAGTTCAGTGCATAGAGTTTAGGTCTATTTGCAGCAGTCTGTCTTTATTAAATGAAGACAAAACACTCAGGAGTACAGGCAAAATGCTGGAGAACCGAAAATGACGCTATAAAGCGATAAGAAAAGACAAATAACAACTGAAACTGAGGGCTATAAATATGCAGACTAATCGAGGAACTAAAGACACGGGTGATAAAACAAGCAAACATAGAAACAAATGACATAATCAGAAACTAAGGTAACCAAGGAAACAGGAACTGAAAACAGGTAATATGAACATTAAAAAAGGGATGAAAAAAGTCCTAGAAAAAAAAAAAATATGACATTACACCTACTTCGTGTAGGTCACTCCTAGTCCTAGTGCCATATACCAAAATAACTCGCAGGTGGCGGGAGGAGGTTATGATGGCTAATACAATGTTGGAAAGGTGAACAAAGACCTCCGGGAGCGAAAATCAGGTTGGTGGGGGGCTTGGTGATTGGGATGCCAAAAAGGGGCCAGAGGAGAAAGAGAAAATAAAGAAACTGGAGGAGAGACCGAGGGTGGAGTCAGCAGTGGAGGAGGCCATAGCAGAATCAGCAAGGTGGCAAGTCCAAATGTAGCTGGAGGGTTGCAGACTCACGGCGGAGCAAACCTGATTGGAGAATTCTAGAAAGTCCTCTATGAAACCCTCATATGGCCACCTCATTGATAAAGGGGCTCTCTGGATAGGGGGGTACTGCTACTAGCTTCATATCAGAAAGGACAGTTCCTCTGTCCAGCAAGTGGTATTCTCCATTTGCATAGACTGGAGGAAGAGGTGGCTGTCAAGCCTGCACCAACAAACCCAGTGCCCTTGTTCCAACAAATCTGATGACAGTTCTAGAAAGTCCTCCACAAAATCCTCCAATGGCCACCCCCTTTGATTAATGGACAAGAGTTGGGCCTCAAAAGGTAAATTTTTTAGTCATGATGCAGTTCAATGTACAGAGATTAGACGATCTATTTGCTGCAGGTTGTCTTTATTAAATGAAAACAAAACACTCTGGAGTACATAATGCTGCACTACAGGAA
>CM070011.1:46922333-47109833 GCA_036247105.1 Cirrhinus mrigala
ATTCACTAAATGTATGCACTGTATTTTACTTAAAGGGATAGTTCACCCAAAAATGAAAATTACCCCCATGGTTTACTCACCCTCAAGCCATCCTAGGCGTATATGACTTTCTTCTTTCAGATGAATACAGTCGGAGTTATTTTTAAAAAAGCTTTTATCCAAGCTTTATAATGACAGTAAATGGATGTTGAGATCCAATTAGTCCAGTTGAATTTAAGATTGTTTGTGAGTGTATATTTGTAAAAAAAAAACAGCTTCTGATAGGAACCCCAACACCACACCCAGTGCCATGCGATAACTTACCTTAGTTTTTATATTTTATATACAGTACTGTATGCGTGCCTCCTCAGCATGTACCATAGTACCATTAATTCAGTTCCTGTATGTAAGGCCCGGACTCAGGGAAAGTGAAAATACAAGTAAGGTAAATTAATAAAAGAATTATCAAATAATTCGGCAGGACTTATTTCTAACCTGAAACAGTAGGCTTATTCTAAAGTGAAAATATAGTGAACCCTTTAGTAATTAATAAATAATTATTAGATAATTCGGCAAAAAATTACTTAGAACCTGAAACAGTATTCTAAAGTGAAAATATGAGGAACCTATTAGTTAATTAATAAAGAATTATCAAATAATTCTGCAGGACTTATTTCGAACCTGAAACAGTATTCTAAAGTGAAAATACAGGTAACCCATGAGTAATTAATAAATAATTAGCAAATAATCCTGCAGGACTTATTTCGAACCTGAAGCAGTAGGCCTGTTCTAAAGGGAAAATATTGGGAACCCTTTAGTAATTCATAAAGAATTGTCAGATAATTCCGCAAGAATTACTTAGAACCTGAAACAGTATTCTAAAGTAAACCTATTAGTAAATAATAATTACTATGTCGTTTTGACTATAAAAGTAATCATAAACTTTGTAAAATACACAACACAACTTGTTTACGATGAGAACATTTCTTAATACAGCATATTTTATTCCATTTTAACATGTATACTGCCCACATTTAAACTAATATAACAAAACATTATATAATCAAAAGTTAAACATTTAAAAGCAATTTTCCAAATTAACCAACAAATGGTCTTGTGCCTGATGAACATCAAATGATTCCCAAGTCAAACTGTGTGCGTTTCAGAATGATGTTACCACACATTGGCATTACTGGGTTCTGGAGGAGGACAAAGAGCCATGGTGGGTTTGCTGGGATCCCTGGTTGAGCTCGATAAAGCAGGTCTTCTAGACTGCATCCTTTATCTGAGCGGAGTCTCTGGATCCACCTGGTACGAACCCTGAGAAACAACAAACACAGAGAGATTGAATTGGGTTGAATGTCAAAAATGAGAGCAGAATGTTCTTCTTCTCTGAAGGTGCATGGCCTCCTTATACAAAGAACCAAACTGGTCCACCAAACTAGAGACTGTGAAAGACAAAATCATCAAGAGACTCAATGGACCTGCAGTCAGCTGGGGAGACGCATTCGACAAACTAAAGGAATATTACAGGAAACACATCTTCAGCTTGACTGACATCTGGGCAGTGATGGTTGTCACTGAATTTGTGAAAGAGGTCTGTATCTATTCACCATTCTCTGCTATTGGAAACATACATGCAGTGGGGTCCAAAGTATGAGACCACATTGAAAGTCTGAAATTTAAAAGCTGAATTTAAATGAACTTAATTCAGGCGTAGCTGAAAATGAATTGTTGATTTATTTTTACTCATTTTCTTTATAAAATCTGTGTCTTCTGTAAGTCTCTGAGATTATATATATATATATATATTTTCTCTTCAGATTGACAAACACACACTCTCAGATCAGTGGGACCATCTAAGTAAAGATCCGTTTTCCCATCTACACAGTGATCGACAAGCACTGCAAACAGCAAGGGAGATGGAGGTCTGTGTTGGTGTGTGTCTGAAAGAATTAAGGTTAGTGATTGTGCTCATGTCAGCTGTTATATTGGTGGTGTTTTCTGTCTGCAGACCCCTGGTTTGAGATCAGTCCTCATGAAGCAGGTTATTCCCTCACTGGAGCATTTGTGGGAACCGTCCCACTTTGGTAGCCAGTTTCACAAAGGCTCAAAAAAAAAACACCAGCCTGAAATGGACATGCTGTACCTGCAAGGTAACAAACTCTGTCACATGAGAGTTTATTAATATTTGCAACAACAACAAAAAAAAATCATTTAGCATTTTTATTTTGATTTTAAAAGTGATATGTTTTTGTTTCATTTACTGAAAAACTGTAAAATGTAAATGTGTTTTTCTGCAGCTCTGTGTGGCAGCGCTTTAGCTGATGAAGAGGAGATTAAAGAAATTCCTCTGGGAAAAAATAAAAGGTGAATTTGAAGATTCAGTTCTGCCTAAAGATGACAGTCATTTCATTATCATGCAAACTCTGATTATATTTGATTTTTTTCTATAGGTTTCTTGAACCACTTATTGCATAAAAAACAAGGAAAAATGGGAAAAAGTAAAGCAATGAAAGGTCAGGCACTATAAAAGTACAAATATGAGCTATAATGAATGATTATCTTTAATCATGGTTTTAAATGCTGTTAAAAAAAACCCACAATTATTTCCATATCAGTTTGATAAGTATAAATATATAGTAACACTTTAAAATAAAGTTCCATTTTCCAAAGAAAATTACTTCGCATTTATTCATCTTCGGTCATGTTTATTGCAGCAATAATACATTCTTAAAATCAAAAGTTGCATTTTAATATTATTTAATGGACCTGAGCTAACATTAACCAACAATGAAATGTTGTATTTTTACTTACACTAACTTAATAAATGCTGTAATGTATTGCGCATGCGCCTCATTGTAAAGTGTTTATTGAATAGATCATGAGAATGGTCATCAAATTAATTTTAGATTCAAATCAAAGCATCTTAAATGGCTTTTGGACAATGTTGTGTGTATATTTTGCTTGTGGGAAACTCCCGATATCTGAACATGATGAACTTGGGTGTGGAAAGCACTTACCTTCAAGACATTTTGCAGTTTGTTCATGGTTGTTCGATGTGTGTTTTCTTCAAAAGACCAAAACGCCCCATCTGTAGAAAATTGTTACCAGGTGCTCATGGATCTTGTGGACATGAATCTCTCTGTTTTGAATGGAAAAGATCCTTCTGATCTTGATCAATCCCTCAGAACCAACACTGAACGGTAAGTGTGATGTTACAATTCATATGCACTGTAAAAAAAAAAAAAAAAAAATTGTTGAGTCAGCTTAAAATAATTTGTTACCTGGCTGCCTTAAAATTTTAAGATTCAGTCAACTCCAAAAAAGTTTATTTAACTTGAAATGTTAAGTTGTACTAAGTAACAACTTAGATATTTGTGTTTGTTAAACTTAAAAGCTGGTAAGTAACCCAACTGCCTTAAAATTTTAAGTTGAACTAACTCAAATATCTAAGTTGTCACTTAGCATAACTTAACATTTCAAGTTAAATAAACTTTTTTGGAGTTGACTGAACTTAAAATTTTAAGGCAGCCAGGTAAAACATTATTTTAAGTTGACTCAACAAATTGTTTTTTTTAGAGTGTAGAGGAGACTATCACACTTACATGCGGTGAATATATGTATATCTAAAGGGTTCACAAAACTTTCAAGCAACACTGTGAGTGTATATCTATCTATTATCTATCTATCTATCTATATCTATATATACAGATATTTTTGCAATAAATATAACAGAAAACATCATCAGATTCCTGAAAGTTGACAAAGAGAACCCATTCAAACAAATGATACAAAAAAAATGTTTTCACATTTATTTACTGAGAAACAAGATCCAGTGTTAAAAAATTAGTGTGATTGCAAAAGTATGTGAGTCTTTGCTTTCAGTATCTGGTGTGACCCTTTTTTGAAGAAATAGCCGCAGGTAATGCATTTTGTAACCGCTGATCAGTCCTTCACAACAGCTTGTAGGAAATTTAGCCTATTCTTCAGTACAGAAACACTTGAACCCTGTGATATTGTTGGGTTTCCTCCTATGAACTGCTAGCTTCAGGTCCTTCCACAACATTTCAATTGGATTAAGGTCCAGACTTTGAATCAGGAATTCCAAATCATTAACCTTGTTCTTTTTTTAAACCATTTTTTGGTAGAATGACTTGTGTGCTTGTGGTCGTTGTCTTGCTGCATGACCCACTTTCTTCTAAGATTCAGTTCTCGGACAGATGTCCTGACATTTTCCTTTAGAATTTGCTGGTATAATTCAGAATTCATTGTTCCATCAATGATGGCAAGCAGGAAAAGCAGCAAAGCAGGCCCAAACCATGATACTACCACCACCCAGTGTTTCACAGATGGAGTAAGGTTCTTATGCTGGAATGAAGTGTTTTTCTTTTTACAAACATAACACCTTCTCATTTAAACCCAAAAAGTTTTATTTTGGTCTCATCCATCCATCCAAAAAAAAAAAAAAAAAACTCCAATAGCCCTCTGTTCACATGATCTATAGCTTTTTTGAGTTGTGGCTTTCTCATTGCAACTCTGCCATTCATACCATGGTTGTTCATTGTTCTCCTGATGATGGACTCATGAACATTAATATTAACCAATGTGAGAAAGGCCTTTATGTGCTTAAAAGTTACCCTGAGGTCCTTTGCAACCTGGCAGACTATTACAAGTCTTGTTTTGGAGTGATCATTGTTGGTCGACCACTCCTAGGGAGGGTAATAGTGTCTTGAATTTCTTCCATTTGTACACAATCTGTCTGACTGTGGATTTGTAGAGTCCAAACTCTTTAGAGATGGTTTTGTAACCTTTTCTAGCCGGATGAGCAGCAACAACTCTTTTTCTGAGATTCTCAAGAGATCTATTTTGTTCATGCCATGATTCACTTTCACAAACATGATCAGACTTTGATAGATTCCTGTTCTTTAATTAAAACAGGGCATACACTGGCACTTGATAGTCATCCTATTGATTGATAACACATCTGAACAAATGGACTTTAATTTCACCTTAAAATTAACTGCTAATCCTAGAGATTCACATACTTTTGCAACTCACAAATATTTAACACGGGACCATTTTTATCAATAAATAAATGACAAACTAAAATATTTTCAGCTCATTTGTTTGATTGGGTTCTCTTTGTCAACTTTAAGGACTTCAACTTCCAGGTGGACTTGAAAATCTGATTAACTTTTTGGTCATATTTATGCAGAAATAAAGAAAATTCTAAAGGGTTCACAAACTTATTAGGCAGCACTGTTATATATATAAACAGATTCTATTGAACACAGTGAAGATAAATTGATGCCAATTAAATCAAAACTGAGAGACAGATGTACAGTGGTTTTGTAATGTCCTAGATCACCCAGATCATTTTGTCAACTAAATAATAGAATGACAGAAAATAAGGCAGAAAAATACAATTTGAAATAAAAAATTTATATTTCACATCTACCTACATTTAAAATGCACCAAGGTCTCTTGGCTTTTTCAGGAAAATTTAAAACATAAACATATACCGTGGCAAAAAACTGATTACAAGATACACAAACTACAGGTACATGTTGCCAGATAACAAGAACTTAATAATGTACATATTTTCCTCTTTTACAGACCTCAGTGGAGGCAAGCATCGGCGGATTTTTCCTACAGAAAAACTGAATCTCGCTGATAAGCGAGATACAATACATTATTTGAATCAACACACTGAAGATGTGTTTAATGATTTGAGTCATCGGAACAGTTTCTGGTCTGGTAGGTTGAACTGTCCTATACAATCTGTTTTGATTTGTACAATGTACTTGATTTTAATTTTCTAATCAGATAAATGTGTGAACTTAGAAGCACTTTACTCAGAGATTTCATAAAGCTTCCAAAAAGACTGATGGAGCAAAATAACCTTTTATGTAGGCACTTTAAAGCATAAAGCTGAAGAAACTAATGAAAAAAAAAAAAAAAAAAAAAAATATATATATATATATATATATATAAATATATAATATATATAATAGATAAATAATTAGCTGAAAAACAAAATAGAGAATATAAAAACAGTATCATTTACTAAATTTAAGAACCATAGTGCATTTGTTTTGCAGATGTAAAGATGTGGGAATGCATTTTTGAATGCATAAATCACTGGACCTGGGGCAGGAATTATAACTTTCTCCACAACATGAACGGTGAGAACAGACCTGTTTGTAAACCTGCAATTCAATGTAAAAAATATGATTGTTTCATGCTGTTGTTCTCCAGATAAAACAGTGCCTTCTGCTCTTCTGGAAAGTGAGAAAAGAGACTATGAAGATGCAGGGCTGTGCTGAACTCACCCTACTTCTCAGTGCTGAGAGAAGAAAGGAAAACTGATCTCATAATTTCCCTGGATTTCAGTGAAGGCGATCCTTTCATGGTATTATATGCATTTTTAAAAACATAAAAAGTTTTAACAAAAGTTAAAGGAATAGATCCCCTAGAAAATCATCATTTACTCCCCATCATGTCATTACAATCTGTATGACCTTCTTTAGTAGAAAACAACAGAATTTTTTTTTTAATCACACTAACCTAACAAACAAACATTGACAGGTAGTTAAAAATGCTATAAGTTAAATAAATGAATAGTCATTTAAACATAAGTGCATATTTTCATTTAAGTATATTATGCTATAATACCTTCCCATTCCTCTCAACCCGACCATTTCAGTGAATAACAACTTTAATTTCAACCAAAATCTCTAACCTTTCAATAAATTAATGATAATTTTCCAATGCAGACAGTGAGAGATGCTGCTGAGATGTGCAAGAAACTAAACATCCCTTTCCCTGAAGTCCACATTCCCAGTGAAGACCTGGAGAAACCAAAGGACTTCTATGTGTTCAAAGGCCACAGCGCTCCAACCGTGATTCACATCCCTCTGTTTAATGTGGTCAACTGTGGAGGCAAGTTAAGATTGACTAGTTGAATAAAACTAAAATATGAACCATGTTCTGATTTAAGTGTTTTTACTGTTTCTTCAGGTGAAATTGAGACCTGGAGGAACAAATATGGCACATTTCAAGATCCTTACAACGCTAAGGCGATTAGCGATCTTATGAAGGTCGCTGGCAAAAACATCTCAAACAACAGAGAGAAACTGCTGGAGCAGATTGCTGCGGCTGTTGATGGGCGAAAAAGGAGATGACTAATGAGTTGAATAATAAGCTTACTGTTTGTTAGAACGTTTTCAAACTAATAACTATAAGAAAATTCATATTCCATGCTTATTTGTTAACTGCTATTCAGCTGTTGTTTTCAGTAGTCAGCTTATTTTCAAATCATCAATCATCAAAGCTTAGTAAACACTGTCATTTTACCAAGCTGATTTCTCTCTAAAAACGCTGTAAGAAAGTGTTTTCAAGTTATTTCAAGGCTGAATGTGATGTGACATAGACTTCTTATCAACACCATAATTTGTTTATTCAGACCGATTTAAGGATGCAGAACATGCATGGAAATAAAAGACAGGGTTTTACAGCCAATCACAGTTCTCTTCTGTTTAATATGTTAAGCACTGTTCATGTTTCAGTCTGTTCCGTCATGCTTTACTTTCATTAAAGGGGTCCTATTATGCTCTTTTACAAAGTCTTGATTTTGTTTTGGGGGTGTACTAGAACATGTTTTCATGCTTGGTGGTTCGAAAAAATTTCAGAAACATTATTTTTTCACATAATTTACATTATTACAATACATTTCTCCCAGCCTGTCACATAAGGCTTGATTAGTTCTGGGTTTAATAAAGGCCCCGCCTTCCAAAAAACTAAATGTGTTGTGATTGGTTAGCTGTCCCACTGCATTACGATTGGCGAACAGCTTAGACTGGTATTTCAGTGCTGTCATGCCCCTTGTCAAAGCAGCAAGTTCTGTCTACAACTGTTAGCGCAAGCTAGATTAAAGTGATTCTTACATTTTAAATACAGATTTTTTTTTTTACAAAAACGCATCAATTTGCTACAGGAGGTCTTTATTAACCCCCCTGAGCAGTGTGAGGCACTTTTTATTATGGATGGATGCATATTATTGGACTTGTTTTGGACTGATGAGGAGAAACACGCGTCTATGCCATTCTAAAGCTTGGAAATGCCAGGATAAATTTTGATACAACTCCGATTGCATTTGTCTGAAAGAAGGAAGTCATATACACCTAGGATGTATGGAGGGTGAGTAAATACATGTGCATCTCAATAAATTAGAATGTCGTGGAAAAGTTCATTTATTTCAGTAATTCAACTCAAATATGTGAAACTTGTGGATTAAATAAATTCAATGCACACAGACTGAAGTAGTTTTAAGTCTTCGGTTCTTTTAATTGTGATGATTTTGGCTCACATTTAACAAAAACCCACCAACAAATCTCAACAATCAACAATCTCAACAAATTAGAATACTTCATAAGACCAATAAAAAAAAAAAAACATTTTAGTGAATTGTTGGCCTTCTGGAAAGTATGTTCATCTACTGTACATGTACTCAATACTTGGTAGGGGCTCCTTTTGCTTTAATTACTGCCTCTCAATTCGGCGTGGCAATGGAGGTGATCAGTCTGTGGCACTGCTGAGGTGGTATGGAAGCCCAGGTTCCTTTGACAGTGGCCTTCAGCTCATCTGCATTTTTTGGTCTCTTGTTTCTCATTTTCCTCTTGACAATACCCCTTAGATTCTCTATGGGGTTCAGGTCTGGTGAGTTTGCTGGCCAGTCAAGCACACCAGCACCATGGTCATTTAACCAACTTTTGGTGCTTTTGGCAGTGTGGGCAGGTGCCAAATCCTGCTGGAAAATGAAATCAGCATCTTTAAAAAGCTAGTCAGCAGAAGGAAGCATGAAGTGTTTTAAAATTTCTTGGTAAGCGGGTGCACAGTGGACCAACACCAGCAGATGACATTGCACCCCGAATCATCACAGGCTGTGAAAACTTAACACTGGACTTCAAGCAACTTGGACTATGAGCTTCTCCACCCTTCCTCCAGACTCTAGGACCTTGGTTTCCAAATGAAATACAAAACTTGCCCTCATCTGAAAAGAGGACTTTGGACCACTGGGCAACAGTCCATTTCTTCTTCCCCTTAGCTGAGCTAAGATGCCTCTGATGTCGTCTGTGGTTCAGGAGGGGCTTAACAAGAGGAATACGACAACTGTAGCCAAATTCCTTGACACTTCTGTGTGTGGTGGCTCTTGATGCCTTGACCCCAGCCTCAGTCCATTCCTTGTGAAGTTCACCCAAATTCTTGAAACGATTTTGCTTGACAAGCCTCTCAAGGCTGCAGTTCTCTCTGTTGTTTGTGAATCTTTTTCTTCCACACTTTTTCCTTCCACTCAACTTTCTGTTAACATGCTTGGATACAGCACTCTGTGAACAGCCAGCTTCTTTGGCAATGAGTGTTTGTGGCTTACCCTCCTTGTGAAGGGTGTCAATGATTGTCTTCTGGACAACTGTCAGATCAGCAGTCTTCCCCATGATTGTGTAGCCTAGTGAACCAAACTGAGAGACCATTTTAAAGGCTCAGGAAACCTTTGCAGGTGTTTTGAGTTGATTAGCTGATTGGCATGTCACCATATTCTAATTTGTTGAGATAGTGAATTGGTGGGTTTTTGTTAAAGGGGTCATTGGATGCTAAGTTCACTTTTACATGTTGTTTGAACATTAATGTGTGTTGGCAGTGTATGTACACATCTACCCTATAATGATAAAAATCCATGCAGTGTTTTTTAATTAATCTGTAAAAATAATATTCCCTTTTTCAAATCGAGTCATTCTCAGATGCCTGTCATTGTGGCACCACACCGACAGAGGCCACTCCCATGATAGTTGATTGACATGAGCGTCTTACCTTAGATCAGTTGTCACAGTCCGCCCTCTTTGTTTCAATGCCGGAGCAGGGATGTAAGTTAGACAAGAATATCTCCGATTGAGCGACTGAGGTGTTGTGTTTGCTGGATGTAATAATGAACATAGTGGTCGTCATTTACTCCCGACATCTGAGCCACTGAAGATGAAGTGGATTACGTTTGTTTGTGAAGGGAATGCGCCTCCCGATCTACATATATCCGTCTATGTTCACGCGAATCATTCGTGATCCAGCTTCACCTACAGAAGCAGAAGCGAGTTTTTACGAATTTTTGCGATCCCTTTCCTAATAATGTGCTAGTTAGCAAATTTAGCAGCTAAACGTGCTAAATGTGGCTAAAGTAAACAATCTCAGAGCAGCAGAAAGAAGAGAGGGGCAGGGCAAGCAGAGCTCATTTGCATTTAAAGCAGCCTCGACCAGAATGAGATGATTTTTGCAGAGCTGATTTTGGCAAGGTAAAAAGGGTGTTGTGTTACACTACCATTGAGAATTTTTAACCAAAGTATAATATAGTCTTTTCATTAAGACCCTAAAGAATCATATCAACTTGTGGAAAATGGGCATCCAGTGACCCCTTTAAATGTGAGCCAAAATCATCACGATTAAAAGAACCAAAGACTTAAACTACTTCAGTTTGTGTGCATTGAATTTATTTATTTTTTATCACAATTTGAGTTGAATTACCGAAATAAAGGAACTTTTCCATGACATTCTAATTTATTGAGATGCACCTTTAATACGCTACAGTAGTGTTGGGTCCTATCATCATCATGTGTTTCGACCCCCTGTACTGCACATGTCTGCGGCGTGTTACAGGTCTAAAGGGGCCACTCTAGTCAGTGCTTGTGTTTATACCCGCCGCGCTGCGACTTGTTGAAGCAGTTCTCCGCGCTGCATCACTTAGACTAATCCCCCACCTCATCCCTACCCTCCCTCCAACAATTCGAATTTCCGTGGGCGGGATTTAATTTAACGATATTCTAATGGACTGCGTTTTGACATCATTGCATGCGGTAAACAAACATTGTAGTCCAAAGGAGCCCTTCGTTGTAGTTCTTAAAAAAGGATTTTTTTAAAAAATGAAATATCTCCTTTTGGAGTGGACTTTGAGATTTGTAACTTCGTAGATCTTTTTTTATGCCCAAACACCACACACTGACTAAACTTCAAAAAGTGAAAAAGCATAATAGCACCCCTTTAAGCAATAAATAGATGATCGTTAATAATAAAATCAACCATACCACAGACATGATTACAACTATGATTGCTTCTGTTCCAATAAATCAATAAACTGTTCTCTAAAAATAAGGTTTTGACCTGGTCATTTGATTTCAAACAGCACAAATCATAATTATTGTAAAATAATTACAAACTCCATGGTGTTCACGCTGAGAAAGGTAGACGCCCTCTTGTGGTCATCAGGTGTAACGTCATCTTTTCGCCTTCGCGTTTTGCCTGTTGTCTTTCGCGGGCTCTCGTAGCGAGTCCGTGTTGAATCCTGTCCATCATTGCTGCTGCGTCCCAATGTGCCTACTTATACTACGCCCTTAATGTATGTACTCTTTTGGTGAAGAAAAAGTACACACTTTTGAGTGTGTAAGAGTAGGCAAGCTTTGGGACATACTATCACCTCACACAACTGCGTCTTTACCATGTCACAGTAAATTGGTCTGTCAATCATCTTGTCAGTTCCTCAACATTTAATTTAATTTAACTTCTTAACTTTTATTTTCTGCATAATGATGCTTTGGGACACACTTATTGTAATCTCACAAAGTATTTAGGATGGATAGTATGAACATTGGGAAACAGTGATGGATATATTCCTTTATATTACAAGCTAGCATGTGTAGTTTGTGTTGAGATGAGTAAAAACAAATGCCAAGTCATTTCACTTGGCGGCCATCTGGGGAAATATCAAACATTCCAAAGCTGTTTACCGTAGGTAAACATTTCATTGAATAATTGAAATCAATGAAATCTGACAACAACTGTCTCAATTTTTTGTTGTGTTTGTTTGTATAGCGTTTTTTCTGGTTAGACCAGCCAATGCGCATGTGCAGTCCTAAGCGCGCGTCTTAGAACGCGGCAGTGACGTGATGAAAATAAACGACCAGCTCTTTTATTTAAAAGACGGAAGTGTTCCGCCATATTGCGCACTGCACTTTTACCAATTCATAAGTGATAGATAATGTGAATGAGTGCTCCATCCTGTATATTTTAAGTATTTGGTTCAGTGCGCTGTAAAAATACGTGTGTCTTCTCACAACATGGAGTTTAAACCCTGCAGCTGCTTTAGACAGAGACTCCTATTGTCAACACTGAGCGGAAAATGAGTGAAAATGCGTTCTGCGAGGTGCGTTTATATCACAACATCACACATGACATGTGAGGTAGTACAGTATGTAATCAGTCAAACGCACTTCAATCAATACATGTAATGCATATAATGCATGTAAATAAATACATGCATTATATGATTATCAACACAGCATCATATACAGCTCATGTTATGTTATGTAGTTTTGAGATTCAAATTATTCACCTCATTCAGATTACAAAGTTTTAGTTTTTCTATGCTCAAATCAGGTTTACTACTATGACTTTGATTAATATTGAACATCTGTGCTGTTTGAAATCAAATGACAAAAACAAAACCTATTGAACAGTTTATTAATTCATTGCAACAGAGGCAAAGCAATGCAGTATTTTAATCAGCAATTGTAATCACATCTGTTACAGTTTATTTGGTTATTGATTATTTATTGCTTAATGACAATTGCTGTTGTGCTTTAATTGGCCTATTATACTTTAAACCCAGCCACTTAATTCCATGAATGTTCTGCATCTGCAAATCCGTCTGAATGAACAAATAATTGTGTTAATGGGAAGACTAGTTAAAAGTCAACAGCTCGCTTAGATATTACCACTTTTTTTTTTTTTTTTTTTTCAATCAGTTTGGTGAAATAAAAGGTTCATCTCTGTAACTGATTGTCCCAAAATAAGTTGACTAAAGAACAAAAGATGTGAATGTGTCAACATTAAGTGTAACTAGAACATAATTTTACATTCAAATAAACAGCAAGGCGTCCTCTTTTCAGAATGCTGCATGCCACTGATATTCAGATTTTTCAGATATTCATCAGTTGTGTCCTTTTCACCCAACGACTGCTCGAATCTGCTCCAGCAGTTTTTCTCTGTTGTTTAAAATGTTTTCTCCAGAAACCTCCATAAGATCAGTGATCATCTCAGCGCTGTAAGCACATTGAAAAGTGGCATATTTGCTCCTCCAGGTCTTAACATCATCTGAAGAAACAGTAGAACAGTTAAACATATATTATACATACATTTCAGTTTTATTCAACTAGACAGTCTTAACTTGCCTCCACAGTTGACCACATTAAACAGAGGGATGTGAATCACAGTTGGAGCGTTTTGGCCTTTGAACACATAGAAGTCCTTTGGTTTCTCCAGGTCTTCACTGGGAATGTTGACTTCAGGGAAAGGGATGTTTAGTTTCTTGCACACCCCAGCAGTTTCTCTCACCGTCTGCAGTGGAAAAGCAACACAGCATTATTTTATTGAGATTTTATTTGAAATTAGAGTTGTTATTGACTGAAATGGTCAGGTTGAGATAAATGGGAATGCTAGTGGATGCCAGGTATTATAGATAAATATGGTTTAAATGAATGCATATGCACTTATGTTTAAATGGTTTTCTACACCGCATTTATAATTATGTCAATGTTTTAAGGTTAGTGTGACCTCTGGTGGTCACGAGGAAAAAGCAGCAATATTAGTTTTAAAATCTCCTGTTGATTTCTACTAAACAAAGAGAGAAACACAGTATGGAATGACATGAGGGGGAGTAAATGATGATTTCTATGGATCTATTCCTTTAATTTTTATTAGAGTATGTCGTCTCATGAATGCGTGTATTACCATGAAAGGATCGCCGTCACTGTAATCCAGGGAAATGATGAGGTCAATGTGTCTCTCTTCTCTCAGCACTGAAAAGTAGGGTGAGTTCAGCAACAGTCCAGCATCTTCATAGTCTCTCATGTTACTTTTTAGAAGAGCGGCAGGCACTGCTTCATCTGAGGGATCACAGCATATATGAGTCTGCTTATATTATTCACTCTGAATTGTTAGGTGTTATCAGGTTTGTTCTCACCTCTCATTTTGTGGAGGAAGTTATAATTCCTGCCCCAGATCCACTCAGCCATGCATGTACAAATTCTCAAGACAAGGTCTGAAATATAAATACTCAGCAGTTTAGTAAATTATATTGTTTTATATTCTGTATATTGTTTTTCTGTTGATCAGTATTTAATTATTTCTTAAGCTTTATGCTTTAAAGTATGGACGTGTGTGTTTTTTTTTTTTTTTTTTTTTTACATTTTCATTTCAATCATAGTTTTGGGTAAACAGACTTTTAAGAGAGGGAACAGAAATCTCTCGGGTTTCATTTGTGCTTGGATGATAAACAACAATGTTACAAGTTTGGAACGACATGAGTGTGTGTAAATAATGAGTGAACTGTCCCTTTAAATAATTATGATTTTATGATTTTAAAGCAAAAGTTCTTCTGTGGCATCAGTTTCTTAAAACCATTTTGTTGCTGCTTAGTGGAAGTGGAAGCTTAACACTTCTCAAATCTTATACATTGTACAGACAATTCAACTTACCAAAAGGCCCGAAACAGAACCACCGCAAATATTTACATACGTCCTCCGTGTATTGCTTTATATACAATTTTGCAGCTGCTTTATCAGCGAAATTCGGTTTTTTAATTGGAAAAATCAGCTGGCGTGTCCCTCCACTGAGTACTGTAAAAGAGGAAAACCGTTCTTGTGATCTGTCACCATTCTTTTTATTTTTTTCTGGCAATTACGTTTATTAATGGTAAATAACTTTTTGATTGTGTCTATTAAAAAAAACGAACCCTGAGAAATATTCACGCTATGATAACTGGACTCTAAAATAAACTAAAAAAAAAAGACTAGTCACTTCTATTTGAATTCTAACACACTCTTACCATTCAGTGATTTTGTGATGGATTGATCAAGACCAGAGGGATCTTCGCCTTTTAAAACAGAGAGATTCATGTCCACAAGATCCATGAGCACCTGGTAAAACATTTTTTCAAGTGGGGCTTTTGGGTCTTTTAAAAAAAAAACACACAATGAACAAACATTAACACACACCAAAACATCTTGAATGTAAGTGCTGTAGCATCTGGACCAATCAGACATACAGTTATTTGTTACATTTAACAAATAATCTTTAAAACCAACAAGCCAGCTATTTGCTGGAGTTCTGGAGACAAGCCCCCAAAGCAACTAACACCCCAAAAAGGCTCAGTTGCCAGGGCGACCATCTGATAACGGGTTTTATTGCCGCAAAGCAATGTACATTTGCCCATGTTACATTTGCCCATAGGAAAGACACAAAGCCTGTAGGAATGGACTCTTTCCTATTCATTCACAGACAAACCTATCCTTGACCTTCCTATCACACATAGCCCCAGGTCATTGTGTATAATTTACTATTATTGCCTTGTAATTTTGTGTTTTTCATTATGCACTGTTATATGCACTTTTGATGATAGATCTCTAGTGTAGTTTAACTTATCTATGCCATGTGTGCTCTCTTTGCATTTGTTTTTTGATGATCTAAATGATGGTGTATGTTATATGTTGATACCTTTGCAACATATTAATGTTTTAAAAATCTTAAAATTTTAAAAATTTTAAAAATTTAGTAGTTTTGCATCAACACCCAATCGAATTACATATGCAAAATACCATGCTCACAGACAAAGAGTCGTAAACTTTCCCTCCAAAGGTGAGAGTTACCATTGGTTCTCTGACCTCCTGGAGGCGTAGCCCTCCAGAGAACTTAAATGGTCACACAAGTGATCCCCCGTTCTCTTCGCTCTCTTCTTCCGATTGCTGCCCGTGTGGAGGAACCCACGGGGAGCCTGAGCCAGCACAGGACGTGCCCAGTATAGAGCTGTGGCTCTCGACCACAAAAAAACAGACATTTTCAACTAACCCTGGAATTCATCTTCATGGAAATGTCCTCAGACAGACATTTCTCTCTTCCTCATTTTTTAGTTTTCTTCACTCATCTCACATGAGTTCTTTCAGAACGTAAGAGGATGAGGAGGATGAGCTAGAACTCGTCAGGACCTCTCCAAGTTGCACCAGGCCTTGCGGCCTTGTCTTTCCATTCCCCAAATACCACAGCACTTCAGCTGGGTCCCTCTCAGATCTTGGTTCTTCTTCAATTTTCACATGGGAAGAAACTCCCAGTCACCATCGAGTCAGAACATCTTTGGAGTTCATCACTCTTCAGAAGAATGTGATCGCGATTCCAGAACCACCACTGCTCCAAACCATCAAGACTTTCACCCGAGACTGCATTCGGACAACTGTTCAACGACCAAGGCAATGCAAGTATCATACATTTAACTAAACAAAACAGAGGTTTAGTATAAGCTTTAGACAGCACTGATGGTTTCACTCAGGTGGTTAACTGACTCTTTTCATAGCTACATTCTCTTGTCTCTCTATCTGCTTCTCATTTGCCCTTCTCCCATGTATGAGTGATTTTATGTTCGTTTGTTTAGATTAGTTATGTGTTAGTCCTCCGTTAATAAAACCCTTGTGCACAAATTACATGAGTTTTGATTCTGATTCTGCCTTGCAAATTAATGTCCTGTAGCATCTGGACCAATCAGACATACAGTTATTTGTTACATTTAACAAATAGTATTTAAACCCAACAAGCCAGCTAAATGCTGGAGCTCTGGAGACAAAGCAACTAACACCCCAAAAGGGCTCAGTTGCCAGGACGACCATCTGATAAGAGGTTTTATTGCCCAAAGGAATGCACATTTGCCCATGCTACATTTGCCCATAGGAAAGACACAATGCCTATAGAAATAGACTCTTTCCTATTCATTCACAGACAAACCTTTCTTTGACCTTCCTATCACACATAGCCCAGGTCATTGTGTACAGTATTACTGCATTGTATTTTAATTTTGTCTGTTGTATTTGTATTTGTCTTTCTACTGTTTTATGCATGCGTTATGATAGATGACTAGTCGTATAACCCACCTATGCCATGTTTGGTCTCTTTGAGTTCATATTTTGATGATTTAAAAGATGGTGTAAATTAGATGTTGATACCTACAGGGGTTGGACAATGAAACTGAAACACTCGCCAATATAGTATTGGAGGTTTCATGGCTATATTTGCGCTGTCTGGTGCCCAATCTTCACTTATTGTACATTACACCAGTTAGAGCAGAGTGTAAAGTTTCATTATGTGCACCCAATGGTTCAAACATTGTACCTTGAAGGTAGTGCTCTGTATCAGGATAATAATGCACCAATACACACAGCAAGACTGGTGACAGACTGGTTTGATGAACATGAAAATTAAGTTGAACATCTCCCATGGCCTGCATAGTCACCAGATCTGAATATTATTGAGCCACTTTGGGGTGTTTTGGAGGAGCGAGTCAGGAAACGTTTTCCCACATCAGCATCACATAGTGACCTGGCCACTGTTCTGCAAGAGGAAAATGGCTCAAAATCCCTCTGGCTGCTTTGCAGGACTTGTATTTGTCACTCCCACGATGAAATGATGTTGTATTAGCTGCAAAAGGAGGCCCAATATCATACTAATTGTGATCTAAAACCAGGTGTTTCAGTTTCATTGTCCAACCCCTGTATGTAACATATTAGTGTTTTAAGAAACCTTAGTAGTTTTGCATCAACACCCAATCAAATTACATATGCAAAATTACATATGCTTTCCCTCCAAAGGCATCAGACGATTGATCGCCTCCCTCTCTTCACTCTTTTCGCTCTCTTTTTCTGATTGCTGCCCGTGTGGAGGAACCCATGGGGAGCCTGAGCCGGCACAGGGCATGCCCGGTGGGCCCGACAGGCCCCAACATCTAGAGCTGTGGCTCTCGACCACAAAGAGCCAGACACTTTCACTCAACCCTGGAATTCATCCTCATGAAATGTCCTCGAACAGACATTTCTCTCTTCCGTGTGTTTTTAGCTTTCTTCACTTGTCTCACATGAGTTCTTTCAGAACCTAAGAGGTTGAGGAGGATGAGCTTGAACTCGTCGGGACTCTAAGCTGCGCCAGGCCTTGTGACCTTGTCTTTCCATTCCCCAAAGACCACAGGACTTCAGCTGGGTCCCTCTCAGCTCTTGGTTCTTCTTCAGTTTTCACATGGGAAGAAACTCCCAGTCACCATCGAGTCAGAACATCCTTGGAGTTCATCACTCTTCGGACCCGGAAGAATGTGATCGCGATTCCAAAACCACCACTGCTCCGAACCATCGAGACTTTCACCCGAGACTGCATTCAGACACTTGTTCATCGACCAAGGCAATGCAAGTATCGTACATTTAACTAAACAAAATAGAGATTTAGTACAAGCTGTAGACGGCACTGATGGTTTCACTCAGGTGGTTGACGGATCTGCTGAACAATGCAAAGGGTTTATCCGTCAAGTGAGGCTGTATTTCGACCATCAGAAGGATCGGTTTGGATCGGAGGAAAAGAGGTGTGCTTTCCTCATGACTTTGCTTACGGGTAGAGCTATCGACAGGGCCTCAGTGGTGTGGGATTCTGATTCGCAATTCAAGAGCTCTGTCGATTACTTTCTCCAACAAACCCGTGAAGTGTTTGGATATCCCGCTGGGGGCAGGGATATTTCAACTCAACTCATCCACATAACTCAAGGTAACCATCAACCATGCACCCCCACAATGAACCCATGCAGCTAAGTGTCAGCCCGGCTTACTGAAGAGGAACGGGCGAGACGCCGACAGAATCATCTGTGTTTCTACTGCGGTGAAACAGGCCATCGCAGTTTAGGATGCCCGCACAAAACCAAGGCCTACTCCGGGGTAAATATTCAACATTTCTCTCTGCTTAGCAACCAAGCTCTAGCCTTACCTGTTTCCCTCAAGACTGATACTCTGTCTCTCGAATTAACAGCAATGATTAACTCTGGAGCTGCACTGAACCTGATTCATAAGGATATAGTTTCCAAATACAGCATCCCAACTCAACCATGCATTCCACCCATCCAAATCAAGGCCATCAACGACACTCTCATTGACCAAGGAATAACCCATCGAACGAAGACCCTCAAGCTTCAAGTTGGCCTGCTACATCAAGAAAATATTACGCTGTACATTGTCGACTCACCCAAATATGAAGTTATCCCGGGATATCCCTGGCTCTCCATCCATGATCCCGTCACTTCCTGGTATCAAGGTGGATTAATTCAGTGGTCCTAGTTTTGCCTCCAGAATTGCTTCTCAGCCAAACCTCAACCCTGCCTCACTACAAGCATCGAGAGTCCAGAGACCCAGGTGAAGGTAACCATCCCGGCTCATTATCTGGACCTGAAGGAAGTCTTTAGTAAGGCCAAAGCCACACAACTTTCCCCACACCGTCCTTGGGATTGTGCCATCGATCTGCTCCAAAATGCCATGCCTCCTAAAAGTAAAGTCTACCCACTATCCAGAACCGAAGACCAGGCTATAGAGGAGTACATTAACGAAGCCCTGGATTCTGGCTACATCCGCCCATCCACCTCACCGGCAGTGGCAGGGTTTTTCTTCGTGAGTAAGAAGGATGGTGGCCTCAGGCCCTGCATTGACTACCGAGGACTCAACAGCATCACCGTCAAGTTCCATTATCCACTCCCTTTGGTACCCTCAGCCTTGGAACAACTCCGAGAGGCCACCATCTACACTGAACTGGACTTACGAAGTGCTTATAACTTGATCAGGATCAAGGAGGGAGATGAATGGAAAACCGCTTTCCTCACCACCAGGGGGCACTATGAATATCAGGTCATGCCCTATGGGCTAGCTAACTCTCCAGCCGTCTTTCAATCCTTCATCAATGAGATACTCAAGGACTTCTTAAACAAGTTTGTTATCGCCTACATAGACGATATTCTGATCTGAAGCAGAACACATCAACCACGTTAGAACTGTCCTTTCCCGCCTATTGGAGAACCACCTCTATGTCAAGGCCGAGAAGTGTGAGTTCCACGTCAACCAAACTTCATTCCTCGGCTATCACATCAGTCATCAAGGAGTCAAGATGCACACCGCAAAGGTTCAAGCAGTGACAGAATGGCCACAACCCAACACGATCAAGGAGCTTCAAAGGTTCCTGGGCTTCGCCAACTTTTACAGACGCTTCATCCGTGACTACAGCATTTTAGCATCCCCACTAACATTTCTTCCTAAAGGCAAACCCAATAAACTCAAATGGACTGAGGAGGCCAACCAAGCTTTTATCTCCCTGAAGGAGAGATTCACGTCTGCTCCCATCCTCAAACATCCTGACCCCAACTTACCATTTGTAGTTGAAGTAGATGTTTCAGATTGTGGGATTGGGGCAGTCCTCTCACAACGACACGGCCAACCAGGCAAACTACATCCATGTGCCTTCTCAAGAAAACTCACCAGCGCCGAACGGAATTACGATGTTGGCAATAAGGAGCTCCTTATGAAGGCAGCCATTGAAGAATGGCGACACTGGCTGGAGGGCACGATCCATCCATTCCAAGTAATAACCGATCACAAGAATCTTGAGTACATTCGAGGAGCCAAGCGTCTTAACCCACAACAAGCTCACTGAGCCCTCTTCTTCACTCGTTTTCAATTCACGGTGACTTATCGACCAGGCAGCAAGAACAGTAAGGCGGACGCCCTCTCTAGAAGAGACGATCTCTCTAATGAATCTCTCAAACCCGAGCCCATACTCCCCCCTACAGTCATTCTGGCCCCCATAACCTGGGATATTATGGACGAGATAAACCGTGAGCAAGAGCAGGATCCACCACCTCCACAATGCCCTCCCGATAAGCAGTATGTTCCTCAAGGGTTACGCTCACGAGTGTTGCAATGGATTCACACTTCTCTCAGCGCAGGTCATCCCGGTATATCACAAACACTACAGCTTACGAAGAACTCATTCTGGTGGCCCACCATGACTAAAGATACCACAATGTTCGTTAAGTCCTGTCAGGTCTGCGCTCAATCCAAGACCCCCAAGGAATTGCCCTCAGGTCTCCTTCACCCACTACCCATTCCTCAAAGACCCTGGTCACACCTCTCCATTGACTTTGTCACTGATCTACCCCCATCAAATGGCTTCACCACCATTCTAGTAATCATCGACTGGTTTTCGAAGTCATGTCGTCTGGTAACATTGAAAGGATTGCCCACAGCCATGGAAACAGCTTTAGCCCTCTTTAACCACGTCTTCCGAGTATATGGACTCCCGGAGGATATCGTCAGCGATCGGCATACCCAATTCACCTCTCAAGTTTGGAGGGCTTTCTGCAAACAACTAGATATCAATGTTAGCCTCACCTCCGGCTACCATCCACAAGCTAATGGCCAGGTTGAACGCCTGAACCAAGAAATTGGCCGATACTTAAGAATCTATTGTAGTCAAGAGCAACATAGATGGTCTGAATTTCTTCCCTGGGCCGAATACGCCCAGAACTCTCTCATTCACTCCTCCACAGGCCTCACCCCCTTTCAGTGCGTCTTGGGGTTTCTGTAATGCCAAGCCAGCAGAGGGAGCCCTCACCCGAATACTGATCACATCGCTCCCTCTGCTGCTTCTACACTCACTTCCTGTTTGGGACTTACCCTTGTTGGATTGTTTGCCTGATTGGATTGTTATCACGGTTTGGACCTAGAGCCTGTTTATTCACGTTTGTCTTATGGTTTGCCCCTTGGATCGTTGACCGATCGGACTGCCTTACTGTTTTCACGTGTTTGTCTGCTGCCATTAACATCAATAAACTTCCGCATATGGATTCTAACGCCGCGTCCGCGTTACATTAACTGACTCTTTTCATAGCTACATTCTCTTGTCTCTCTAACTGCTTCTCACTGACCCTTCCCCTATGTATTAATAACTTCATGTTTGTTTGTTTGTTTAGATTAATTATGTGTTAGTCCTTCGTTAATAAACTCTTGTGCACAAATTACATGAGTTTTGATTCTGATTCTCCTTTGCAAATAAATGTCCCTTTACGATTCCGATTCGAGCTACATGCTCTAATGCAACAGTACTTTAAGAAAGTTATTTTCTGTGGCCAAGAAAATATCATTTCTTAGAGCTGATATAAAAATTATACTGAATGTTCACTGGACGAACAGATTAGTTGCTGGAAAATTAATTCTGCTACAGTTACTACTGGCAGCTGATATAAAAATTGTAATTAATCATAATTAATTGTAATTATTTATATACATTTTCCCTTTTGAGCTAAATCGCTACAGTGCTTTCAACCCCCAAATTTATCAAGTTAAGATATCAGGAGCTTCTCATAAATAAACATATACACAAGATTGTTCAAATCCCACTTGAAACTAAAATGAATTTGATGACATTCTCATGATCTATTTGATGATACTTCACAATAAGAGGCATGAGCAATATGTTACAGTACTTCTTAATCTTAGTTATTGTTAGTAATGTTAATAGACTCAAAAAATAGAACGTAACTAGAAATAACAGCAGAAATACAAAGAAATGCTTTACCTTTACTCATTCTTTCAAGTGTCTGCCTTTCTTCAATAGGAAATAAATATTGAAGGAACTCTGTGAGAAAATGAAATCAGAGTTCACATGATAATGAAATGACTTTAAAATTTAAACAGAACTGAATCTTGAAATGCATCTGCACCTTTTATTTTTTCCAAAACGGATCTAAGTATCTCGTCTTCATCAGCTAAAGCACTGCCACACAGAGCTGCAGAAAATACATTTATTTTTAAGTGTATACAATGAATGAAACAAAGACATAATGAATATAAAACAAAATAACAGTTCAATGCATGGAATTTTCATTTGAGCCCCTGATTTTTTTTTTTTTTTTTTTTTTTTTTTTAAGTTTGTTACCTTGCAGGTACAGCATGTCCATTTCAGGCTGAGGTTTTTTCTTTGAGCCTTTGTGAAACTGACTGCCGAAGCTGGATGTTTCCACAAACGCCCCAGTGAGGGAATAACCTGCTTCATGTGGACTGATCTCAAACCAGGGGTCTGCAGACAGAAAACATGGCCATATAACAGCTGATATGCTAATAATAATAATAATAATAATACTAAGCTGATATTCAAACACAATCCAACACAGACCTCCATACTCCTGCTGTTTGCATTGCTTGTCAATTGCTGTGTAGATGGGAAACGGGTCTTTACTGAGCTGGTCCCACTGATCTGTGAGTTTCTGTTCGTCAATCTGTAGAGGAAAAAAACATGACATAAAATGACAGTGAAACAGTTTTTGAAAAGTATCGCCAATATGCATTGATTTAACTTTTTTTCTGTAATGCAAAGTGTGAGAACATTTTGTAGAATATGTAGGCTAATCTATTTCATAGTGTAATAGTGTAAAAAAAAATAGCCTATTATTAATTGTCTTGCTGATGGGCCTGCTTGACAACTGAATACATGTTTTACCGAATAACAATGTGTGTTTGCTAAATTACTTAATGACAATCCAATTAACAGAAGATTATGTCATGTAGAACCAGCAATCTACCTTTTAATAATTCCATTGTTAATATATTATAATCAGTGCCCCTGGTGCTTTTTATTCTTCTCAAATAAAACATTGACATTTTTATTTTACATGCACTTGCAATAGAATTGCAGAAAATAGCACAACTGTAAATCATAAAAGAAACAAGGTAGCAATTACCGCTTCTGTGACGTTTTTGCATTCATGTGAAGTCAATACAATTGAAACATACTAAAGAATGCAAACTCTGTTATTTTAAAATACATTTGTATCCTTCAAATAATAGCCTAAATGTAATTGTTTTTTGATTATTTACGATCATCCCCAGTGATGCTACACTAACAAGACCAAAACAAACGCGCGTTGGCGATGACGTCAGCATCTCGCTGCCATACCGTCTCAGTTGACAAAGTTCTGAAGATACTTTAATATTTAATATTTTTATATCACTGTAAGTGTAAGTGCTGCACTTCATTAGACAAACAAATTAGATAGATCGCAATCTAACAAACTGCTCCATAAAGCACTGTAAGCAAGCAACAATTAGATAACCTGGCAGCAATAATTAATCATAA
Source organism: Cirrhinus mrigala (assembly GCA_036247105.1). NCBI lineage: Eukaryota > Metazoa > Chordata > Actinopteri > Cypriniformes > Cyprinidae > Cirrhinus > Cirrhinus mrigala. The sequence continues at coordinate 46,946,382 of CM070011.1, forward strand.
ATAATCTTTTTTATAATAATATTTTTTTTTTTTTTATTATTATTATAATGAAGATTATTCACTCAGTGCCAGCTGTCAGTCTAGGGCTGCCCACTTCTACATGTGTGAGGACTGCTGTGTCAGCGTAGCATGTTACAAATAAAATCAGCAACAGTTCGTAATTAAATCCCTTTCCTACCTTTTCTTGTAACTCGATAAAATCCATGGCAATGAATGTACTTGGAGATGTTTAATTCACAATCAGTCTGTAATCCACCTGTCACTCAAGTGGCCACGCCCTTAATTATGCAGAACTTTAAGGCTTAATATAAATAAAACGGATGAGTTACAAAAAAATTCACCCTCCTCACAGTTGTCATGAAGGGCAAAATTACCTATATATACCAAAATCACTTTTTGTACGAGGCTGTAAACATTTTTTTCCGCTGTAAAATTGGGCATTCTAACATGGGATTGCCTCTATGGGATTGCCTCTAGCGGCCAGTCGATGAATTGCAGTTTTAGTTATTTCCGTGTTGGCTTCAAGAGGGAGACCGGGAGGTTGCCGCCTGTGTCTAACCTGTTAATCTGTAAACCAATAGCGTTTAAGATATCATGTAGAACAGGCAGCTCTTGCAACCAATTCAAAGACTGTAGACGTCACAGTGACGTCACTTGCTGTTGAGCGCGCATAGTGTGTGACGGGTTGAAATGAGGGAGGAAGCAAATGCAGGTGAAATGGAGGTTTATTGAGAAGACGGAATGTGAACAAAGTCTGATGTTGAAGTCTCTCGGCTGGGTGAGGCAGAGGTTAGATGGCAGGCAGTGAAGTGGCGTGAGTCCCGTGGTGGTTGAAGTCCAGGTGGTGCAGACACAAAGACACGACGAAATCCAACACGAAGTGATCCCAACTGAAGACTAACACACACGAAGACTGAACCAACACCGCGACATCCAGTTGAACTATCGGACGAGGGGAGAGAGAATGAGGTGAGTATTTATAGGCTGAGGTAATGGGAAACACCTGTGCCGGACTGATTGGCAGCTCAGCTGAGCGAGCACACGATCACATGACAAACCAACAGATCACGAGACGTGAGAACACGGCAGATCTGTGAACCGTGACAGTACCCCCTCCCCTAGGAACGTCCCATGACGTTCCCAGAGCCCTTTACCTGTTGATTGTAATCATCAATAAGAGAGTGATCCAGGATGTCCCTGGCAGGTACCCAACTTCTCTCCTCCGGACCGTAACCTTCCCAGTCCACCAAGTACTGGTATCCGCGTCCCCTCCGCCTAGAGTCCAGAATGCGATTGACCGAATAGGTGGTTTCCCCGTCTACGAGTCGCGGCGGTGGGGGAACCGGGGCTGGTGGATTAATACGTGCGAAAAACACGGGTTTAATTTTGGAAACATGGAAGACGGGATGGATCCTCCTGTATACTGGAGGAAGTTTGAGGTGGACTGCCACCGGACTAATGATCTTGGTGACAGGAAATGGGCCAATGAATTTAGGAGCAAGTTTATTCGACACGGATCGGAGCAGAATGTTCTTGGTAGAAAGCCACACTTTAGAGCCGACGACGTATACGGGAGGCCTCGACCGGTGGCGATCAGCTTTGGCCTTGGTGCGTGCTCCCACTTGGAGTAGAGTCTCGCGGGCTCTAGTCCAAGTGCGATGACACCTCTGAACAAAGGCGTGGGCAGAGGGGACCGCGACTTCGGATTCCAGACTGGGAAAAATTGGTGGCTGGTACCCTAAACTACATTCAAATGGTGATAGGCCCATAGATGATACTGGTAATGAATTGTGGGCATACTCCACCATTGAGAGTTGTTGGCTCCAGGAGGAAGGATTTCTGGTGACCATACATCGCAACGTTCTCTCCAAATCTTGGTTGGCTCTCTCAGTTTGACCATTGGTCTGAGGGTGGAATCCTGAAGAGAGACTAACAGTTGCCCCCAATAATTTACAGAATTCTTGCCAAAATTTGGACACAAATTGGGGTCCCCTGTCGGAGACCACGTCCGTCGGGAGGCCATGTAACCGAAAAACGTGGTCAACGACAGTCACCGCTGTCTCCTTGGCTAAGGGTAATTTGGGCAAGGGAATAAAGTGGGCCGCCTTCGAGAATCGGTCCACCACGGTCAAAACTACCGTGTTGCCCTGGGAGGGCGGGAGGGCGGTGACAAAATCTAGCGCGATGTGGGACCAGGGTCTCGAAGGGACCGGCAGCGGTTGAAGGAGCCCATCAGGGGGTCTGTTAGAAGTCTTACCAATGGCACAAATTGAGCAAGCCAAGACAAAACTGCGAACGTCACGAGCCATGAGAGGCCACCAAAATCGTTGCTTAACCACATGTAAGGTTCGATTAACTTCTGGGTGACAAGCCACATTAGAACAATGTCCCCACTGAATAACCTCGGACCGTAATTCCTCTGGCACAAATAAGCGGTTCGGTGGACAAGCGACCGGAGGCGTTACCCCTTCTAAGGCTGTTTTAACCCTCGTTTCGACCTCCCATGTGAGAGTTGAAACGATAAGCGTCTCTGGAAAAATGCTCTCGGGAGTGGACGGGCGATCGGAATGGTCAAAAATTCGCGATAAAGAATCGGGTTTGACATTTTTGGAACCCGGGCGGTACGAAAGTGTAAAGTTAAAACGTCCGAAAAACAATGCCCACCGAGCCTGCCTAGAGTTCAATCTTTTAGCAGTTCTGATGTATTCGAGGTTTTTATGATCGGTCCATACAATGAAAGGTACCCCCGACCCTTCTAACCAGTGACGCCATTCTTCCAATGCCAACTTGACTGCCAACAACTCTCGATTACCAATATCATAATTTGACTCTGCAGGTGACAGACGATGTGAGTAAAACGCGCAGGGATGCATTTTGTCGTCCGTGGCCGAACGTTGGGACAGGACTGCTCCTACCCCCACCTCTGACGCGTCAACCTCTACCACGAACTGACGTGATGGATCAGGGGTCACTAGAATAGGGGCCGAAACAAAGCGGCTCTTTAGTTTGGCAAACGCAGCTTCCGCTGCGTCTGACCACCTGAACGTAGTTCTGGGGGAGGTCAAGGCGGTCAGAGGTGAGGCTAGTTGGCTGAAATTGCGAACAAAGCGCCGATAGAAATTGGCAAACCCCAGAAACCTCTGTAGGGCCTTACAGGAATCTGGAGTTGGCCAATCCACCACAGCCTTAACTTTCTCTGGATCCACACGAACTCCCTCAGCCGACAAGATGTACCCTAAAAAAGGAACAGACTGTGCATGAAAAACGCATTTCTCCGCCTTGACAAAAAGCCCATTCTCTAGCAGCCTCTGGAGCACTCGCCGAACGTGCTGCATATGTTCCTGGAGAGATGAGGAAAAAATCAATATGTCATCCAGGTAGACATATATGAACTGATTGACCATGTCTTGCAGCACGTCATTGACGAGTGCCTGAAAGACCCCTGGGGAGTTGGACAACCCGAAGGGCATGACCAAGTATTCAAAGTGCCCCCTGGGGGTATTAAAGGCGGTCTTCCATTCATCTCCCCTCCTGATGCGGACCAAATGATATGCATTTCTTAAGTCCAATTTAGTGAAGACTGATGCTCCCTGCAACCTCTCGAAAGCTGAAGATATCAACGGCAAAGGATAGGTATTCTTTACCGTGATATTATTCAGCCCTCGGTAATCAATGCAAGGTCGCAGAGATCCGTCTTTCTTCCCCACAAAAAAGAACCCCGCCCCCGCTGGAGAAGAGGAGGGTCGAATGAACCCGGCTGCTAGAGAATCAGAAATGTATTTCTCCATAGCCTTTCTCTCAGGAATGGAGAGCGAATATAATTTGCCCTTAGGCGGAGACGTACCTGGCAATAACTCTATCGCACAGTCATAGGGACGATGAGGAGGAAGAGAAGCAGCCCGAGACTTACTGAACACTTCCTTCAGGTCGAGATACTCTACGGGCACGTTACACAGATCCACCGCCTTCTCCTGAAACATAGAAGTAGAAACAGAGGGACAAGCAGACACAAGACAAGACTCATGACATTTAATGCTCCACTCAGACACAGACTTAAGCTGCCAATCAATCCGGGGATTGTGCTTGACTAACCACGGGTGTCCCAAAACAACGGGTGCATGAGGGGAGTCCAAAATGTAAAAGGGGATACTCTCACTGTGGTTGCCAGATACAGTGAGAGTGATGGGATCTGTGGTGAGAGTGATCTTGGGTAGAGTCTGGCCATTGAGTGCGGAGACAGCGATGGTATTGGTGAGGGGAGAGAGGGGAACATGATTACGGAGTGCAAAACTGTAGTCCATAAAGTTACCCTCAGCCCCAGAGTCCAGAAGTGCAGTGCAGTGATGATCGTAATTCTGCCATCTTAACCTGACCGGGAGGAGCGTGGAGGTCGAGCTGGATGAGGTCTTCTTAGCGGAGATCCCACCCGATCAAAATTTACTGTTACTGGCTAAATTTACTTTAGCCTCAAATTTACTGTCGGGCTGGCCCTTTTACCGGGCAGTTAAATGCAAAATGTCCTCCAGCACCACAGTACAGGCAAAGACCTTGGGACCTCCGCCTCTCCTTCTCCTCCCGAGAAAGCCGAGCTCGACCCACCTGCATGGGCTCGTGTTCGTCGTACTGGCTGATCGCGTTGCGGCCGCTGGCTCGAGGTGGAACTCCCTCCCCAGGGGGAAGCCGAGCGGATAATCCCCGCCGCTCGGCTCGGGAGAGACGAGAGTCTACCCGCAAAGCAAAGTCTATGAGTCCGTTGAGGTCGGCGGGTAGATCCAGGGCGTAGATCTCCTTTTGGACGCGATCAGCCAACCCATGCAGGAACCTATCCCACTGCGCCTCCTCGTTCCATTTGCACTCTGCCGCCAGGGTGCGAAACTCGATAGAATAATCTGAGACGGATCTCTCCCCCTGTCGGAGATCCATCAATCCATCAATTCAGGAAGGGAGGCCGCGCGGTCAAACACCCTCTTCATCTCGGCGGAGAGAGCCGCGAACAAGGCACAACAGGGATCTTGATTTTCCCACACCGCCGTACCCCAAAGTGCCGCCCTCCCCGTCAATAGGGTGAGCACGAACGCCACCTTACTCTCCTCACTAAGGAACGTGCGTGGTTGGAGAGCGAAATGCATAGAGCATTTAGTGAGGAAAGCTCGGCAGAAATTCGGCTCACCGCTATAGACCTCCGGCGGGGGAAGGCGGGGCTCAGGTTGAAGAGCCATGGCAGATGATCCGACCGCAGCGAGAGGGGCGGGCGGCGTGGGTGGCGTGACTGGCGCAGCGGGAAGTTGCAGCTGTTGCATTCGCTGGGTCAGCTCGGACACCTGCCCCACAAGAGCACGGATCGCCGAACCAACATCGCTCGTGCACTTCTCCTGTTTCTCCAGCCGAGAGATGCAGTCCTGAACGTAATCTTCCAGAGTGGGTTGTGGGGTGCCTGCTGCTTCCATGATTGGTCCGATAGTTCTGTGACGGGTTGAAATGAGGGAGGAAGCAAATGCAGGTGAAATGGAGGTTTATTGAGAAGACAGAATGTGAACAAAGTCTGATGTTGAAGTCTCTCGGCTGGGTGAGGCAGAGGTTAGATGGCAGGCAGTGAAGTGGCGTGAGTCCCGTGGTGGTTGAAGTCCAGGTGGTGCAGACACGAAGACACGACGAAATCCAACACGAAGTGATCCTAACTGAAGACTGACACACACGAAGACTGAACCAACACCGCGACATCCAGTTGAACTATCGGACGAGGGGAGAGAGAATGAGGTGAGTATTTATAGGCTGAGGTAATGGGAAACACCTGTGCCGGACTGATTGGCAGCTCAGCTGAGCGAGCACACGATCACATGACAAACCAACAGATCACGAGACGTGAGAACACGGCAGATCTGTGAACCGTGACATAGTGGTTGCAGAAAAACACGGGTAGCAAGTGGAGGTAAACGTGTAAACTCCATGGAATAAGAGAAAAAAAAATATTTTGTGCCTTTTGATGTTAAAATCGGAATGCAAATAATTTTTATACAATACTGTAGTCAAAGACGCCATTTGAAGCTAAACGCAGACTTTTAAACGGACATACTAAGGATGAAAACTGCTATGATTACTCTACTTTTAAAACATAAATTTGATTTAAACAATAGGTCTACATAATATTCACAAATGCTGTTCATAGGGGGATGTATTACCGTTACAGCATGACATATTATTTGAACATTACTAACCTTTTACCGAACATTTTTTTTATTTTTTCTCACGATTCTGACTTTTTTCCTCACAAATGCAAGCTTATATCTACTAATTCGGACTTTATAACTTGATTAACAAAACAAATGAGTTTGTTAATTCTGAGGGGGGGAAAGCCAGAAGTGTGGGATATAAGCTGAGGGAAAAGAGAGAATGAGGAGTTGTTTTTTCTCTAGATTTGTGGGATATAATCTCGGAATTGCGAAAATAAAGTCAGGATTTTGAAATATAAAATTGACTGCCAATTGAACCACCCATAAAAACATCATCCCGGGTTCGGATCTGTATAACTATCCCACTATCTAACGCCAATTTCGTTGAATAACAGTGCTTATTGCTGAGTGACAGGCTCTTGTAATATGCGAATAACATTTTGAAAATGACATCTAATCAATATAATCTATACTCTTTTTAATTGTAAGTATTTTGTCCTGTATGCTTGTAAATCTCTAGCCGTAAAGGCTATCTCTCCCGGGTTTTCTGCAACCATGCTGCGCGTGCATCCCGAATGTTTACAAACAGATAATTGGTCTTAATACCCAAGACTTGTCACTCCTATAGTTTTGAATGGGGAAAGATGCAACGCTGATTATGGCCGTGGAGCCCCGCCTTCTTAATGAAAGAGCCAATCGTTGATTAGTAAGTTCAGCGCATCACTGCAGCTGCCGTTAGAAGTCCCAGTTGCTATAGAAACAGCGTTCTGAGACATGCACTCAGTACTGCGCATGCGCACCAGCTGATCTTGCCTGAAAAATACGCTTTTTTAACGCTATTGGAGCATAAGGAACAATATTTATGAATCAGTTCTTGTCAGATTTCATTAGTTATTTTAAATAGAAAATTTTATCGTAAACTTGGTGAACAGTTTTGGAGAATTTTATGTTTCCCCATTCAAAGAGATAGAAGCTGCACTTGCCTGCCCGAGACGCGTTTCAAAGATGGTCACCGAGTGAAATGACTTGCCTTAAAGTGACTTTGAACCAATTGTAAAGCCCTTTAGACATGCCCCCATTCTGACACGCCCATTTCTCCGACCTGCAGCTAAACACTACAATAATACTGTTGAAGATCTCATCTAGTTTCTAAAATGGATTATAATATAAATACCACGAGTAACTAAAGTCATTTTAGGATAGTATCAGTTGAAATGGCTGAAAAATCATAAATGCAACCAATAATATAATTTAATGGCTTATCACTTTTGATGCGTTCTCTGTGAGGTGACTATGACACACACACATTTTGGTGTCATTATGCCAAAGCTTTACAGAGATACAGCCTCAGAAACATTTTGGCATTAAGCCTAAAATTTGTAGTGGCGCTGTACGAAAATGGTTAAGTCTACTGTTTTATTACAGTAGGCTAATCCAATCACAAGTTATTAGCATTTTTGGAAATTTCATTATTAATGTTTAATAAATGGTGTATTACTTCTGACCAGTAGGTGGCGCTGTTACCAAATTGATGTGGCATGGTCAGGGTGTGGTGACAATGGCACATATAAAATTTGGTGTCAATATGTCAAAGCTTTGCAGAGATACAGCCTCACATGTAGTTTGGCATCTTTCCAGCAAATTCGTTGATGCGCTAAATGAAAACGGTATCGTATATTGACACGAAATTCATAACTTTTTGCCAGCATGGTCTGCAGATGATCTGAGTAAAATTTGGTGAAAATCGGACTAACGGGCTAGGAGGAGTTTGATAAAAATACGTTTTGTACATTAATCAAAATGGCGGACAGGAAGTTTGGACAATTTTGGCATAATGGATATCAACGTTCTCGGCTTGAGTTTGCATTCATTACAATAGGCTAATGTAAACAGAAGTTATTTGCATTTTTGTAAATTTCTTTATAACTTTTGACCACAAGGTGGCGCATGTACATTATCCCTTAAATTGTTCCTCTTATTTTAAGTTGTTTGTTTAATGAGCTAATAAAATAGTTAAACGCAAATCAATATTTTTGTGTCTAATCATTTAGTTTTGTGGCAGGTAGACATGTAATAAGCGGTATAAGGTAAATTCGAAATAGAGGGTTTGTACTTTTGGCCAGTTACCTGGATGCGCAGCCATTTTGGCGATACTCGGATGTAAACAACAGTATGGATTGCACAGTTAATGTACTACTGATTCTGAATACATTGTTCAGCTAATTTATGCTGTCTAAAACACAGAAAAAAAATGTGGAAGCTGCTAAATCTTAAAGGAGAACTTAGTAAGCAGGAAAGGGCGCAATTTTTTGACAAATTAAAGTTAATGGTGGTAAAGATAAGTAGGAGCATTAAGATATTAGCCTCATTTCACCTACCTGATTGGAAATGATAAGCACAAACAAGAATGTCATCAAGATTCTTGTCCTGGAAATCCTGGTTCAGATTGGCCAACCACAAATGCCTTTTGTACCTCAGTTTTTTGCAGTCTTCTTGATTTGTTATAACTTTTGTCAGTCTAGGGGAGCACGGGGCACAACCTAACACTTTTTGAATTTCTCAGTTTGTGTAAATCCACGTGGGGTTCAGAGTATATTTTTTTATCCACGTTAATTTCACACTTGTCTAGTACAAATATGTTGCTTTTTTTCATAATTACAGTGTATATGTTTTTCGATATTTACCTCAAAAGAAAGGAAGTGAAAAGTGACAACATGCCCCGTATGTGGGGTGCATTGTAACATGTGAGTGGCACGTTGTAACATGACCATATGACAACTTAAAATGTTATCTGATAGAACGAAAAAAATATACACCCCAAACTAAAATATTTTGTCAATAAAATAAAATATTTAAATGAAATAATGGCGTTTTTTAAGAATTTAAAAAAATCGAATTTTTGAGGTTCACAACCATGCGTGGGACGGCCCTGATCCCAAAACACAGCTATACAATATAGTTCAAACAATGTGCACAAATAGATGAAACACATTCAGACATTCAAAAAAAAACACTTACCTCCCTCCAAACATGGCTCTCATTGAACACAAGACACATAAACGAGCCAAAATGCTTTACATTTCTTGAAATAATAATTTTTTCAACATTAAACACCGATTGTCGGTCTTTATTCACCTGTTTCTTGTGGTTTCTTTTTAAAATCCATAAAAGTAAATAGTGAAAATTACATGGCTAATGTCATAGAATAACAGTTTAATATAGCGGGGCAGATTATAACGCAGTGTTACAACGTTCCCCATCAGCGCGACTGGAATATAAAACTGGTTTGTGTCTTCTGCTGACTTGCCAAGCAATAATAAACTATCTAAACTGATAAATAACAGATTGGCGATTAAAATAATAGCATATTTGTCAAATTTTAAATGAATACTAAAAACTGAGATGAAAAATTTACTTCAGACAGAAACGTACTTTTATGGTAACATAAATATTCAGCAATATCTTCAAAAGGCTTTTGAATTTTGGCGCACTTTTTTTCTCTGTATAGTGTTGCTATGGCAACTAGTAAATACCATAAATTTGGTTATGTTAACCCCGTGTTAGTTTGTGCCCCATGCACAACAATTGATGATGCATTGTGAAAACACTCTATTTATAGTTTTCACAAATTACTTATTTCCCAAAATGTTGTTAAATTAAGATGTGCAGCTTACAAATATCAGATTTTCAATGTGGTCTGAAACTTTGTGTGTATATTATAGCAGGTAGATTTGTAGTATGGAATTCGTATCAACAGTCTATTAAAAAAAAGTACAGTACTTGTTTAAGACTGAATGTGACTAGCTGATCATGCAGGTTTGTGTTAGGAATAGTTACCTCTTTCACATATTCTGTGATGACCATCACTGCCCAGACGTCAGTCAAGCTGAAGTTGTCTTTCTTGTGATATTTCTTCAGTTTGGCATAGATGTCTCCCCAGCTAACTTCAGGACCGTTGAGTCTCTTGATGATTTTGTCTTTCACAGTGTCTAGTTTGGTGGACCAGTCTGGATCTTTATATAAGGAGGCCATGCACCTTCAGAGAAGAACATACTGCTGTCATTTTTGACATTCAACCCAGTTCGATCTCTCTGTGTTTGTTGTTTCTCAGGGTTCGTACCAGGTGGATCCAGAGACTCCGCTCAGATAAAGGATGCAGTCCAGAAGACCCGCTTTATTGAGCTGAACCAGGGATCCCAGCAAACCCACCATGGCTCTTTGTCCTCCTCCAGAACCCAGTAATGCAATGTGAGGCACCTCATTCTGAAACACACACAGTTTGATTGTGCAAGCATGAGCTACAGCACCATTTAATGGTCATTTCAAGAAAGAATAGTGGACAAATATACTGTATAAAGTATAAGATGTTTGACCTGACTGCAGTGTATCTCGAGTGCCTGCAGGCTTTGAAAAACAGTTTCTCTCCTTTTGATTACAAACTCCTCCTCATTCGTGTGTAGAGAGTGTCCGATTCTCACCTCACCACTGCATTGGCCACAAAACAAACAGACAGACCAGTGCTGGATTTAACATCACTTCTATTTCAGGGTTGCAACCACCATAGAAATGGCCAAATTGTCCCACCCAATATTTGATATTTGACAGAAAAAGCTCCCCCTTAGTGGTCTAAAAGCGCTCGTCAGTGTCAAAATTATTGAGATGGCCAATCAAATCAAAGAGGGCGGGGCTTTATTGTTCACAGCAAATCCAGCGTTAGAGATATTAGAGAGTGCAGGGTAAGATGTAAATTGCAGAATATTTAACAACTGTGTTATGATAGAAATGTTACATGACCAACTACTTGACTTTTTGTAATTGAAAATGTAGTCTGGCATATACATGATTCATGTAATGTGACGAGACGAGAAGCATTTTTTCATTCTACGGATTCAAAGTATAAATAAAATGTAATGTTTGCATATTTAAAAAAAAATAAAAAAGTTTCAATTGGTTACTTTACAAAAAACATACTGTTTCTCTTTCTTTTTCTTATCCTAATTCCTTTTAAATACTTTATTTATTTAATTCCTTTAAATTAGTAGTTCCTTTCTATTGCTGTATTTTTAATGAAAAAGACCCCACCCCATTCATGGCCTTGTGCTATTTAATATGTTTTTTATTTTAGACTGAAAACAACTCTAAACTTAATTTTGAAGTTGTTCACAGAATGATCCAGTTTGTAATAGACATTAATTGTGTGAGTAAGGCTGCACAGTACTTATATATAATAAAGTGTAGAGCTTCCATCATTAGCAATCTGAGCAGTTACAAACCTTTTCTGCTCTTTGGATGCACTCATCTGTAAAACAACAGAGTTGACATTGAAGTTACAAAAATTTGAAAATGGTTAAACCAATTCTTTTGATGAAAGTAAAATAAACGCTAAAAGTCATACCTCAAATGTCAATTATTAAGCCACAGTTTTTTTTAACAGTGTATATAGTTTTTAGTTTGCAAGTAATTTGTATTGGCCAAGTTTTAATTAAATAAAAAGAGTTAAATTCATACTATTGTTAAGCTTTTTAGTTGACCTGTTGAAAAAGATTTAACACATGTACTCACTGTTCTTGTGTAGTCTTGTAAAATTCTTCAGAAATAACAGCAGTAACCGTTGTTCCACGTATCGGGCTGAAGATGCTCTTTTATAAGGCTCTGGATCATCATGTGGGTGGAGATGGTGAACATGAAATTCAGTGAAAACGGGAAAACAGAAAACTTCCAAAAATTCTTCATGTGGGGACTTGTTGTTAATTGCAAATTAGGCTTGCAAAGATTAAGTCATATTTTTTGCATGATGGTCTTTCTTTAACACTCATGACTGTACATTATAATCTACAGTACAACAACTTCTATTTCCCAGAGTTTTACAGATTTCAGCTTTTATTATTGTTGTTAAATGAAAGTCACATTAAAATATTTATTTCTGCTATATTGCACTTTTATGTCTAAATTTTATGGTTTCACATTTGTTCCTGAAGTAAAATCTTAATCTATGAAAATCCATCTTTAAAAAAGACTATTACTGCATTTTTAAAACCATGATAATCTGAACAAAGTGTAAAATAAACTTTTTTTTTTTTTTTTTGATTGATTGATTGAAGTTTTGGTGCAGGAATGTATAGTGTAAATATGAATAGAAAATGAAGAAGTTTCTTTAAAACTTTATCAATCGTAATCTCTAGCTTCCACTAACTGTTGTATTGTGCGTTCACGAAAGAGTGGCATTCCAGCAGATGACATAGGATGTAGGGGTAGCGTAAGCTCTGGTGAGAATATGCCAGTCTTCCGAGAAGTACGTTTTGATTACAGCAAAGGAAAACCATTATCCTCTTGGCTTATATAGATATTAGGAATGTTACAATGCACCACAAGCCAGTTGAAAATCATTGGGTCATTCCGTGTCAACTCAACCAGAGGTCCCCAGCTCAAATTTTTGATTTTGCTAATATTTATTCTGAAGAAAGATAGACAAGTATAATGATGAAAGCCAAAATATTAAATGTGATGGATGAATATTTATTGAGTAATCCACTATTTTGTAGAGTGAGGTCAAAACGGCAATTTTCACCTCAGATTCAGAGTTACGGGGGGTAAAAATGACTTTAGAAAGATGGCAGCACCTTTATCTTATTTGTGCTCAGAGATTAATAGTCCTATTAGTAAAATCTGTTGACTTTATCAGTCTTTGTTGCATTATGTGCCAATGATGACCATTCAAAAATGGGAAAACGGCACTTTTCAAGTTTTTCTCCAAAGTTTGCATGCCTGTAACTCAAGAAATATTAAAGATATCTGAATGCTTTTTTAGATATTGGGTCTTAACAAACTGTCCTTTTGGCATCTTTATTTTTAATGCCTTATGAGATTCAGTTCCAGAGATATTGGAATTTCAATATGGCTCCAGGAGTAAATTGTTCAAATGTACACACATTCAGTGATCAAAAACCAAATGTGATACTTTTTTTCTTTTGAAAAGGGAATGTCTAAAGAACAAATAATGTTAAAACTAGAGATAAACAGTGATGACCAGATAAACACGAAACTACTTTTGGTTTTTGACCACTGAAAATAGGTAATATCCAACAATCTGCGCATGGAGCCTCATTGAGATCCCCATATTTCTGGGACTGAATAATATAGGGCCTTAAATTAAGATTCCATTGGCACATAATGCAACAAAGATTGATAAAGTCAACAGATTTTACTAACAGAATTAACAGTCTCTGTGTAAAAATAAGATAATGATGATGCCATCTTTCTGAAGCCATTTTTACCCGGCTGTAACTTGACTCTGAATCTAGGGTGAAAACTGCCATTTTGACCTCCCTCTACAAAATAGTGGATTACTCAGTAAATATTCATCCATGACATTTAATATTTTGGCTTTCATCATTATACATGTCTGTCTGTCTTTAAAAAAAATATTAGCAAAATCAAAAATTTGAGCCGGGGAAATTTCTGAAATTTGGTTGATTTGACACGGAATGAAGCATTAAAAATATGTGACGATTCAAAAAGAATCGCAGTACAATTGAGGTTGAGAGTTTATATCAGTGTATCTTTGAAGGGAACTGACTGTCTTTAGGAAAGTTTAGATGGCATTTTCTTTTCATTTTGGGTTAGGATGGTCAAATCTTGCCTAAACCTTGAATTACTCACCTGCCAGCAGGTTGAAGTTCTTTAGAAATGACGTAGAAGGCTCCCTTTGATTGCTCTTGTTTGTAACCTCACCGGAGGCAGTCGTAACAATAGAATCTCTTATTTAATTGGTTGCAATACAAAGCAGTTGTCCTTGATAGGATATCAGGTGTCCTTCATGCCCAATGCAGGCAGCATCTGAGGAGTGGTTTACTCCTCATACCTTTTATACTTCTTTTTTGGAGACATCCAATTACATATCAACGTCTGTGACTCTAGATAAGACGAATATCCTTCCTCTTACACTTACGCTGCTGTGCACTCTTCCTCTTCTTCACCGAAGTCTTTGTCTGTCTCATCTCAGCCTGATGTTGCAACATGCTCTCTTCACCTCTATGTACCTTCTCGTTAAGCTTTGCCAAACTCAGCCGTTTAACTTTCACAACTGTTGCTTATTCATCCTAACAAAGCAAGTATTACAAGTGCAAACATTTCTCATATCAAAGCATATATGGTGTTAACATAAAAACAAGCATATAACATAATAGCAATATCAATGTCAATATCCAAGACAATCCAGTGGTGTGTGAATTAATGACAGCAATGATAAAGCACAACTTCTTCACACCTAACTTCCGTACTTCACTGTGGGAATCAGGCACTTCTCACTGTACTCGCTGTAGAATTTAGTGTCATGAGACCAGACCAAATCTTTTACATTTTTAACACACTCTGTTAACTGTGATAATTGAGGAGTTTCATCTGGTCTAAACCTCTAAACCTAACCATAACTCTCTCTGTACAGTAATAAAGAAAAACATGAAAGAAGATAAGTGCAATCACAATCATTTATTTATTGCAAAAATGTCAAAATCAGGACCAAAAAGCAGTCCAAATGACGATGCGTTGTAGCCGCAATCCTCTCTGGTGGAATACGGAAGGTTTGTGTGAGGTGCAGGGCAGAATTTAAATTGTTAATCGCTGAAAATATTATCCAGATTATTTTCCCTATCCACTCCGAGAAGGTGCACGCATCATTCAAAACACACCTCACCAGAAACACAGCATGTCATAATCTGTAACGAATTCAATGAGCGTTTGATACTCCTGCCGTAAAACCTGTCGTTTCTTGATGTGGCAATAATAATGAAATTAACGCTGTGTTTTCGGTATTCATAAGGATTCGTTTTTAGGGGTCTCAGTACGTCAGTATTGTACGTTTAAATGCTAAAAATATGCAAGGATGCTGTAAATACGTCAGTATTGTACGTTTTAGTGTCTGGAAAAACGTAAGTAAATGTACCTTTTGTACAACCACATTTTACATAAAATACATACATGAATTATCATGAGATTACATTGGCCATTTTTCTGGGGCAAAAAATCACTCATCACTTAATGAAAGCTTAAAGTGAAAGCCTGATTATTTCGAGGAACTTTCAAGGGGGTGCGCTCATTTTTGCAACACAACATGATATTGCAAAATTTAATTTCCCTGAATTATTATGACATGCTACTTTGGCAATTAAGCAACAGCATCCCTTTTTACTTACAATAGCAGGCCCCTGTGGTGCATAGGGGCCCTGCCATTATGGTGGGCCAAGATTCACACATCTACCATTAGCCTTTGCCTTTTAGGGGCCAAGCACACTTCTTCTTCCTTTATTGAGTCTATGGCAGCCCATAGAACCACTTGTGGGAAAGTTATGAAATTTGGCACACAGATGGAAGAAAGACTCAACATTAAAGGAACACTTCACTTTTTTTGAAAATAGGCTCATTTTCCAACTCCCCTAGAGTTAAACAGTTGAGTTTTAAAGTTTTTGAATCCATTCAGCCGATCTCTGTGTCTGGCGGTAGCACTTTTAGCATAGCTTAGCATAGATCATTAAATCAGATTAGACCGTTGGCATCTCACTCAAAAATGACCAAAGTTCCTTGATTATTACGCCGGAATGAGAGTATAGTTCCTAGCCATATCGACCTAGAAAATCGCAACTTTTCATTTTTCGTCCGTCTTTGTACACGATGTAACTACAAAAGAGTCACGTTTTAAACAGGAAAAATTTCGAAACTCTTTGATCATTTTTGAGCGAGACGCTAACGGTCTAATCGGATTCAATGATCTATGCTAAGCTGTGCTAAATGTGCTACCGCCAGACCCGGAGATCGGCTGAATGGAGTTGAGGTAAACCTCAACTGTTTAACTCTAGGGGAGTTGGAAAATAAGCCTATTTCCAAAAAAAGTTGAGTGTTCCTTTAACTATAGCAAGTTTGAAGCAGTGTTGTGAAGCACGAGTTACGTAATCAGATTACTTTTTTCAAGTAACCAGTAAAGTAACGCATTACTTTTGAATTTCTAATAAAATATCTGAGATACTTTTTTAAATAAGTAATGCCAGTTACTTTTAAGACTGACAAGTCTAATGTCGGGAAATCGTGAGTAAGTGGTGTGCAAACATGTTACTGTAGTTAGAGACTAAATGTGCATTCATTTATCTCACAGATTTAGTTTAACCCATTTAAATGACGCAATCCTGCAGTAATTAAATATGTTAAATAATGCAAATATCCTTTATATATTTAACCCCATTTTATTAACCAATGTCTTTGCTGCTCACCTTCGATGATCCAATTCGTCCATACAAATAAGCAAAAATTACTTTAGATAAACTAACATTTGTGCTTCATTTTATTTATTGCTTCTCCTGCATGAATTTACTTTTTATTAAAAACAAACAAGCAAGTCCTGCCCAAATTTAAAAAGTAACACAAAAGTAACGTAATGCATTACTTTCCATAAAAAGTAATTATTGCTTGAAAGTCAAGCATGAAGGAACAGACTGCAACGTGCAGAAACATATTTCAGTGTAACAAAAAAAATTACATTAAAAAGAAAACATTAAAACATTATATTCAATATGATAGTAAGATCGTCATCCATCGCAACTTTTCTGCCTGATGGCTGCACGAATCTCCTCCAGTAGTTTCTCTCTGTTGTTTGAGATGTTATTTCCAGCAACCTCCATAAGATCAGTGATCATCTCAGCGCTGTAAGGACCTTGAAAGGTCTTATATTTATTCTTCCTGCTCTTAATATCATCTGATGAAACAAACAAAAACAACACACTTACATTAGAACACAGTTGATATTTTAGGTTAATTCAGCTAATCAATCTTAACTTGCCTCCACAGTTGACCACATTAAACAGAGGGATGTGAATCACGGTTGGAGCATTTTGGCCTTTGAACACATAGAAGTCCTTTGGTTTTTTCAGGTCTTCACTGGGAATGTTGACTTCAGGGAAAGGGATGTTTAGATCCTCACACAGCTTATAGGTTTCGGTCACTGTCTGCAGTGGAAAAACATAGCATTATCACTTCATTAAAAGGGCTACAAAAACATTTCCATTCAAATTAATGTTGTTATTTACTGAAATCATTAGTGGAAAACATGTAAATAAAATTACATTTTTAGTATTTTAATAATGTCAAAGACAAGTAAATGGTCAGTAATAATATAAGAACAAAATACAAGTATTAGAGCAAATAAATGCAGCTGAACAAAGATATAACTGAAATAATCAGTGTTTTAAGCAGTGCTGGGTCACTTACAAATTGTAGTCTGTTACTGATTACATGATAAAAATTGTAGTTAGTAACAATCTAGTTTACTCATTTTAGTTAGGCCTAATGTATTCTTCCTACTTTTTAGATTACATTTAAGTGGTTCATTTTAAACTTTACATTAACAAAATTCAATAATTCAAAAACATTATACTTTTTCGCTTATTTCCCTTGTTTAATGTCATAAAACCATCAAGTTAAGTCAGTAGTAGTACTGACAGTGTCGTGTAAACATGGCTGACAAAGCGGAAAGAGAACTGAATCAAATGAGTGAGTCATTCAAACTCATCGATTCAAACTCATGACTTCGATCATTCATTTCAAGCGATTCACTAGCAAAAACCAGATCAAATTTAAAGAGCCACTCATTTTTGAACTTCAAAACATCACTTGTAATGATTTTAAAAAGCACTTATAAAAATCCGTAAAAATACAGTACGATATACCCTAATAATTAAAGGAAATTTTCCGTTTTTGGTTTTTACAGGTGTTTTTCTGTATTTTTGAATCACGCTTTGCATTGTGGGAACAAGAACGTTGGTGGCTTATATAGGCGCGAAAACAGTGAAGAGAAGACGCGGAGAGTTTTTCGGTCAAAGTAATGCTGGCTTTCGAATTTGGGAAACATGTTTTTCATATACTCTTCGTGGCAAACGAGTTAAATGTCACATAAATTGTTTACGTAAGGTTAACTTAGTTGCTGTCTGGCTTGTTTGGCAAATGAACGTCGGAGCCGTCGCACTCAACATTTCTTTGCATATCGTCAGACATCTTCCTCGTGGAGTTTTCTGCCAAATGAGGTAAGTTTTGACCTTTTAGTGTCTGTTTTACACACACACACGGAAGATAAAATGCAAAACACGAGTTATCGAGTTATCTTTCGCACTCTAATGGACAAATGCACACGTCATTATGTCAAAATGACCGTTGTGTTTCTTTCTTTTTCTTTTTTAATGACAGGACGTGATTGCTGCTGTCCTGTGAATCTCAAGCACACCTGCATTCTTATCATGGGTTTGTACTCTGTTTTATTAAAGAGTTTTATTTAACATTAGTGTTAAGTATCAGAAAGAAAATAGTTATTGAGTGATTTATTTTGTTGACTTTCAATGTGAAGTTGTTTGCTGTCTGATGCGGCGGAAGCCACATCACAGACAACGTGCTAACCTTACCAAAATGATTGGATTGATTACTTTTGCATGTCATCATCCTTGTGTGTATAAGGTGTGTTCAAACTGCTTGTCATTATGTATATGGTAATTTTGTAATGTCTTTTGTGTTTAAGGTGACGGGCAGTTCAAGACTGCTGTCGTTCAAGAAGTTAATGACGACTGTTGTGGTTGTGAGCTACAAATACCCAGAAGAGGCGGCACTTGCATTGGAATTCATACAGAAGTAAGCAACCCGTATGTTATGAAATGTGTATCTGTTTATTTAATTGAAAATAATGAAGTATATTGTAAGACACAGATGATCTGACAAGCTCATATGACAGATGTAAATGGAGACTATTGGAAATGTAAGTTAAGCAATTTATAAACAAATATTTTAATTTGCAAGTATTAGGGTTAGCAGTTAATTTAATGAACTTAAAATACTGTATGATTGATTTTCCATCTCCAACCTGCATGTTACTCTGTAGTTCAGTTTCATTCATTTCATTTTTATCATTATCCATTTCTTTTAGAGTTTTCCTGTGAAGAAATCCTAAATGAGGGTTGAGATGAAGGCAACCAGGTGGGTTTGTATTCTGTTTCATTTAACATTAGTGTTCAATATTGAAAAGAAAGTCTTTGAGTCATTTATTCTGTTGACTTTTACAACAATGTGAAGTTGTTTGCTGAACACGCCTTCAAAGGTGTTCAAAGATGCTTGTCGTTATGTGTATGGTCATTTTGTAATGTCTTTTTTGTTTAAGGTGACCAAGGAGTTCAAGATTGCTGTCATTTGTGTGAACAAATCTTCTTTCCTGTTGCGGTTGTGAGCTACAAAATACCCAGAGGAGGCGGTACTTACTCTGGAGTTCATACAGAAGTAAGCAACACGTATGTTATAAAAATTGTATGAAGCATTTGGTCGTGTTGTTGTTTATTTAGTTGAAAATAATGAAGTATATTTTAGGACATAGTTCATTTGACAAGCTCATATGACCGATGCAAATGGAGACTATTGGAAATGTAAGTTAAGTAATGTGTAAACAATTGGAAAGTATTATGGATTGCTGTTGATTTAATTAACTTAAAATACTGTATGACTACTTTTACACTCCAACCTGCATATTACTCTGTAGTTCAGTTTAATTCATTTCATTTTTTTGTCATATCAATTTCTTTTTAGAATTCTCCTGTGAAGAAATCCTGAACGTGGTTTGAGATGAAGGCAACCAAGTGGCTATGCATTCCTCCAAGACTCTTGCATGAACAATTTCGAAAATCCATGTAATATTTGAGTTTGGAAAAAAGATTGGAAAAAAATGGCACTTGTATTAAACATGCAGTTAAATGGGAAATAATACATCCCCTATAATGAATTGCATCACTTCAATGATATTTCTGTTGCAGTGAACTTCAAAATTCTGTTGTCAAGCCACTGGAGTCACATACTTTATACCTTTCTGGACCTTGAAAATGGTAGTTGCATAGACAATCAATAGAGGGACAGAAAGTACCCAGATTTAACTAAAAATACTCTTAATTTGTGTTCTAAACATGAATGAAAGTCTTATGGGTTTGGAATGGTATGAGGCTGAGTAATTGACTGAATTAACATTTTTGTGTGAACTATCCCTCTAAACAATATTGTTTTCTCTTATAAGAAAAAAAAGTTTTGAATCTTGACTGTTTTACAGTTTGAAGTTTAAATTTTGTGACCACTTTTTAGTACAACACCTGTATTGTACAGATGCTCATGTTTTGTTTTGTTTTTTAATTCTGTCTGTTACTGTGTTAAAGCTAAACTGTCTTTTACAATAAACTGTCTTTTGAGTTGACACATTGTTAAATGAATTGAGTATTTGATATTGTTTAGTCCTAACCCACTTAAGGCAAACAAAAGCCATTGAATGCACTTTTAAGAATGTTTACATGAAGTAAAAACAAACCATGTTCAATTTGTATATTGTGCTGGATTTATTTGCTTTATATATATATATATATATATATATATATATATATATATATATATATATATATATATATATATAAATACACCATTAAAACAGAAAATTCCTGTTTTTTTACCGGTGGCAGACTGTAAATTAACAGACTGTAAATTTACAGTACAAAGTCCAGGTAATGAGCTGCCAGTACTTTTTCCGTTTTTTTATGGAATTTTTTTTTTTACAGTGTAGTGATGGGTGAAATTGATCTTTTTGAAACGCTGAATCAGTTAAACCATTCCGTCACAAAATAATTCACCGTTTCAAAGCGCTCCAATCAGATCGCATATCGCGAATCATTTGATTCGGATCAGGACTTCAAATTGTGTATCACGAATCATTTGATTAAGATCGGGACTTTAAATCGTGTATTGCAAATCATTTGATTCAGATCGGGGCTTAAAATCATTTATCATGAATCAATTGATGCGGATCGGGACTTAAAATCATGTATCGTGAATCATTTGATTTAGATCGTGACCTCAAATTGTGTATCACAAATCATTTGATTCGGATCGATACTTAAAATCGTGTATTGCAAATTATTTTATTTAGATCAGGACTTGAGAGTGGGTATGTAAATCATTTGATCGGAACTTCGCAAATGGGACTTCAAATCGTGTATCGTGACTCATTCAATTCGCTATCTGTGCTCCGAGTCCTGATCTGAAATGATAGCTTGTGAATCATTCAGATGAGACTTTGGAGCGTGGATCCCAAATCATTGGAATTAGATTGGAACTTCTGAGCAGGTTCCTGAATCATTTTGCGAATCATTATATCGGGGCTTCGGAGCGCAGAAACACAGATGAGGCTAATTAATTTTTTTTAAATTAAGTATTTTCCTGAATTCTCTTTTGAGTAGTCAAGCAATCCAAAGAAAACATCTTTAAAACTGAAAGAAAAAACACTTTCAAAGTGAGATTAGATGAACATTAAAAAAAAAAAAAAACAGATCAAAATGTGTCTGTGTGGGTACAAAACAAGTAAATGAATCTTCCTCAGAAGAGTGAAAAAAAAAATATTTCATATTTAAGGAGAGAACTTTAGTTTCCAAAATCAGACATCAACTGTTATGATTCTCAAGGGTGTAGAATTTTTTACACTTGAGCTTTCGTCACCAAATTTGAATGCTGTTATGTTTGCTGTGAATAAAAGACGAAATCTTCAGAAGGCATTTACCTTTTATTAGAGTATGATGTCTTATTAATGCATGTAATACCGTAAAAGGATTGTCATCACTAAAATCCAGGGAAATGATGAGGTCAATGTTTCTTTCTTCTCTCAGCACTGAAAAGTAGGGTGAGTTCAGCAACAGTCCTGCGTCTTCATAGTCTCTCGTCTCACTTTCCAGAAGAGTAGGAGGCACTGTTTTAGCTGGAGGATCACAGCATCAAATGAGTATATTTACTGCATTATTCACATTGAATTTTTAGTTAATAGTAGGTCTGTTCTCACTTGTCATTTTGTTGAGGAAATTATAATTGCTGCCCCAGATCCACTTAGCCATGCATATACAAATGCGTGTCCACATCTGAAAAACTGAAATACAAATTATATTATATATTGTTTTTTATTCTGTATATTGTTTTTCAGTTGACTTTAAAGTAGGGCTGTGTGATTAATCAAATTTGAGTTTCAATTTCGGCTTTCAGTGATAATGAAAACACGATAATCCAGACAAATGTGTGACGTGTTTATTTTAATTCTTTATGGTTGTTGTTTCAACTTTTAAAAAAGTACATGTTTGTGCTGCCTTAAATGAAAACGTGGATATTTGGGTTGAGTAAACTTAAAATTTTAAGGTAGCAGCACGAACACTCACTTTTTTTTAAGTTGAAACAACTTTGTTTTTAAGTTGTCGTTTTTTTGTACAGTGAAAGTTCTTGGTGAATAGACTTTAAACAAAAGGACAGAAATCTCTTATCTTGCATTATTAAATGATTAATTACTAAATTATCTTCACTTGTGCTTGGAGGATGAATAAAAGTCTTGAGGGTGAGTAAATGATGACGGATTTTCATTTTGGGGTGAACTGTCCCTTTAAATAATCATGTTTATTTATTGATTTATTTGATTGATTGATTGATTGATTGATTGCCATAATTGTACTTAACTGGTTGTCTAAAGCAAATGTTCTTCTTTATTGAAGATCTTTACTGCTTTATTGAATCTTAGAGTAAATCATTTCTGGGTTCATGCATTAATCTTGCTAGAAGATAAAAAAAATAAATAAATGAAACCTACCATAACACTCAGAATGGAACAAATTACTCAAATGAGTACATACATCCTCAGTGTATTTTGCACCTTGTTTTACAGCAAGATCACTTTTTTCCTCTGGAAAAATCAGGTGACATTTGCCTCCACTGAGCTCTGTAAATCAGGGAAATTGAGGTGTATTGTTAATAATGTATAATTCTAGTTTGTCTGTCTTCCTTCAATTTAGTTTTTGTTGGCCAAAACAGATGTTTTTGCATGTTGCCTCAGTGTTTCCCATATATTGATTTATTTGGTGGCCCACAACAATATCAACACTGACTGCCTCAAATAGGTATTAAAAATAACTAGATTTCTCTAAATCAATTATAGCAGACTTTAGGAAAAGCTCACCTTTCAGTGTTCTTTTGATGGATTGAACAAGATCAGAAGGATCAATGCCATTCAAAACGGAGAGATTCATGTCCACAAGATCCATGAGCACCCGGAAACACTTGTGTATGGATGGGTCATTTGGATCTTTAAAAAAAAAAAAAAAAAAAAAAAAACTCACATATTTGAACAAACATGAACACACTGCAACGTGTCTTGAATATAACTGATTTCCACCCCTTAAATTCATCATATTCAGATAACAGGAGTTTCACACTAGCAAACATACACACAACATTGCCCAAATTCAGTATTCAGTAACACTATATTTTTTAATGTTTGTAAATGTTAGTAAACATGCAATTGCTCATTGTTAGCTCAGGTCAATTTAGTTGCATCTGTTAATATTTTTATTAGAATAATGTTTCACCAAATGTTACAGTAAGAATGTTTTATTTGGAAAAGGAATTTTATTGTGAAGTTTTACTTCAAGTGTGAAGTGTTATGGGTTATTAAAGATTATCATTATTATTGCTCATCTTTTATTTTTCACCTTCATAGAGTTTGACATTTCAGCGGGAAGCATGAACATCAGTAGACTAAAAAAATAAAACAGTAATAAATAAAAGCAGAAATGCAAAGAAATGCTTTACCTTTTCTGATTTCATCAAACATCTCCAATTCTATTATAGGTGTTAAACACTGAGCACTGAAACCTGGGGGGAAAAAATCAAATGTGATCAGAGTTCACATGACAATAAAATGATCATCTTTAGGCAGAACTGAATCTTTAAATGCAGCTTCACCTTTTATTTCTTCCCAGAGGAATTTAAGGATCTCCTCTCCATCAGCTAAAGCGCTGCCACACAGAGCTGTAGTAAACGCATTTACATTTCAGTGTTTTCAGGGAATGGAACAAAAACGTATCACTTTTAAAACAAAAACTATAATATAAGTCTAATGAAAGAAATTGTCCAATTTGAGACCTTAAATTGTTCACCATAAATGAGCTCTCCTTTAAGTCACTGTTTATTGAGAAGTTTTATTTTGAAAAACAATGTGCTTTAACAATGCACTTTAACATTTCTAATTGTAATGATGTTTATATTTCAGGTTTGACACAAAGTTTGGTGTACGTTGATATTACAAATATTAATAACAGAGTTTGTTACCTTGCAGGTACAGCATGTCCATTTCAGGCTGAGGTTTTTTCTTTGAGCCTTTGTCAAACTGACTGCCGAAGCTGGATGTTTCCACAAACGCTCCAGTGAGGGAATAACCTGCTTCATATGGACTGATCTCAAACCAGGGATCTGCTGTGTCTGCAGACAGAAAACAAGACCACATAACACCTGACACGAGCACAATAACAGTCTTTTATACACCAACACAGACCTCCTCCCTTCTCTTCCTCCTTTTTACACTGCTTGTCGATCACTGTGTAGATGGGAAACGGGTCTTTACTTAGAGGGTCCCAATGATCTGTGAGTGTGAGTTCGTCAATCTGTAGAGAAAATATATTCATTTGTTTATGTATCTACCTATCATGTTAGTCAAGGCTGCATTTGATGTTTTTCAGATCTGAAGGTAAGTCCATGAGCTCCTGCAAGAACTTTAAAGACTGTCAGCGGTTCTTCTGGTAACACTTAATCACAAATTCATGTTTTGGAAGCAGGAAAAATGGACAAGCGAGTGACTTTGACAAGGGCCGAATAGTGATGGCTACAACAGTGTCAGAGTCTAAAACAGCAAGTATTGGGGTTTGCCAAGTCAGCATTGGCTAACCTGATTCCAGTTGATTACACGTTCACATGTTGACCACATGATGTCTAAGTTATACAAATTTATAAATTGCTATATAAGCTAGTTATATCCCTGCTGAAAAAACAATAGAACCATCACAGAAAATTCTAATGGTTTCCACTACAAATACCATTACAAACATTACAAACCATCAACTTTTAACCATTAAAACCATTAAAAAATGGTTTTCTGTAGTTTGTTTTGGGATATATTCCATTAGGATTTATTGGTTTTAACAAGCCACCAATAGAAGGTGACCAATTACCAGCAGAGACCAACAGGGTCCATTACAGTTTCCATTAAATCCAATACAAGTTCCATTATAACCATTAAAACCATTACAAATTTTGTTTTTTTCAGCAGGGATATGGGCCATTCTACAGAAAAAAAAAATATATTAAAAAAAAAAAAAAATTATTATTATTATTTTTTTTTATTTTTTTTTATTTTTTTTTTCCCCAAAAATTTCTATGTATGCAAATTGTATAATATCCAAGGTACACATTTCTAGTAATTGTGTAGTTAATTCTCATATTGTATTTTCAGAAGGTTTTGGAATATTTGTCCTCTCCCCAAATTTGTCTCTACCAAAACGCAGTGATAATAATTTAATTAGAAGGGTTATATTGACCTATTAACATTTTGCTTCCACCTACATTGTAAATGTATATATTTTTCTATTTTATTAACATTTGTTCAGAGGTAAATCCATTTTCTTTGTAAAATGCAACAAGTTGATCATACTGATTTAAAGGTTAGGGATTTGTTGGTTTAAATATACACTGAACAAAAACAAAATCATAACATCTTGATAATTTAGTACATTTCAGTAGTGACAGTATGCTTTGGTGGCAACCACATTAACTTGCATACTAAAACATACCAAAATACTAAAAATATTGCATAACAGTACTAAAATTTAGTTTTTTTCCCCCCCAGATATGAGGAATATGTGTTCCCTTGTGTTACTACTAAAATGATGATGACATGTTTCAGATGCCACTACCGAAACTTCACCAAATGTTTCGATCGTGACAATTTTTGGATAGTTTTGGACCTAGCTCAAACAGTTCTGAACAGTTGTACACATATAAAAACTAAATGTTATGGAATAACTCCCAAAAAGTGTGCTTAATTGCAGAAAAAAAAGGTGTTCGGTAGTGACGTACCTTGAAGTTAAACACAGATTTTTCCGATTTTGAACACATTTACCTCAAAATGATGAGACCTACACACAGAAAAATCCAGCTTGTCACTGGAGCAGTACCCTTAAGAGGGCATCTTTGTACCTTTTTTTTACCCATAATAGGTACATATTAGTACTTTAAAGGTACGTATTACCACTCTTAGGTACTAATATGTACCTATTACACTGTCAGGAAAAAGGGTACAGTTCTGTCGCTGGGGTGGTACCCTAAGGTACAAAGTGAAAAGGTACAAATATGTAAAGTACTAATATGTACTTTTAAGGTACCAATATGTACTTTCAAAGTACTAGAATGTACCTTTAAGGTACTAATATGTCCAGTTTAGGGGTAGGTAAGGTACAAAAACGTACCTTTTCCCTTTTGTACCTTTTTTCTGAGAGTGTAGGGGTCAAAAAGGTACAAAGATGTCCTTTTAAGGCTACTGCACCAGCGACAAGCTTTCGTACAATTTGAAACCCCTTTTTTTCTGTGTGTAGGGACACAGGAATATTAGCTTGCACCAGTTCTGTAGAATGGCCCATATAAGACCATATAAGACCAGGTTTGTTTTTTAATCTTGACAAAAGTTAGCTTCCTCCATACCCGCCACCATGCCACCATCTTGGAGGTGACACCAAATGGAACGTCTTGCTGAGGTTGGGGTTGATCAATCGGCCCCAAGTATTTCCAAGACAAGTGTATGGTGGTAAAACCAGAATTTCGAGTTGTCTGGAATGCAGCATTAGTACCTGCCAAACGGCTCACTGAAATGCTTGATTCTGATTGGTCCGTCGTGACATTCCTAAAGTCAGTTACCATGCTTTCGAGTCCTTCTGGGAAGTTATGCATACAACGTTTTTATGTTTTTATTCAATTCACAAAAGTAAATTAAATTTGTTATATATACGTTATGTTAGTTTAGTAGCATAATCCATTACGTCACACATTTTAGGTAATGTACAACTTTTTGACTCAATTTATTTTAAATGGGAAAAAAGTTTTAATATTTTTTATAAATTTACCATCAGTACATCTGTTGCATCTGCTTCTCCACATTCCCCAACTCTGATTCCAAATTACATGATAAAAATTCATTACGTTACACATTTTAGCTAATGTAAACTGAGTATTTTTTGATTACCTAAGTTGTTGATTTAAATAAGATAATCTTCTACCATATAGATATTAAAAAACAATGCAAAGAGAAAGAAAATATATTCCATTTAATGTCACTAACAACCTGAAGTGCATTAAACCTTACATTACCACAGGGGGTGCGTGACTTTAATGGAAAGCTAATTTTTAAATCATAAAAATGTAAAACTAAAATAAGTCATTTTAAGTAAAACACTTACTAAGAAAAGTATGAAATATTTTATTTGTTTACCTGCATGTCATGTCACAATAATCCACTAGGTGATAATTTAATACAAATGAATGTGTTCATCAGTAGTTAATGCAATGTTGAGAAAACACTTCTATATATCTATGAATACTTACTGACCTCTTTCACGAATGTTGTGATGACTACCGCTGCCCAGACATCAGTCAAGTTGAAGAAATCTTTATCATGATAATAGTTCATAAGTTTGACACATGCGTTTCCCCGGCTAACTTTAGAGCTGCTGAGTCTCTTGATGATTTCGTCTTTCACAGTCTCTAGTTTGGTGGACCAGTCTGGTTCTTTGTATAAGGAGGCCATGCACCTTCAGAGTAGAACATACTGCTGTCATTTGAGACATTTAACCCAATTCAATCGCTCTGTGTTTGTTGTTTCTCAGGGTTCATACCAGGTGGATCCAGAGACTCCGCTCAGATAAAGGATGCAGTCCAGAAGACCTGCTTTATCGAGCTCAACCAGGGATCCCAGCAAACCCACCATGGCTCTTTGTCCTCCTCCAGAACCCAGTAATGCAATGTTTGGCACTTCAGTCTGAAATGCACAAGCTTGATTTTGCATTCATCAGCTACAACACCATTTCAAGAAGTAATGGTAGACAGATATCTAAAGTATAAGATGTTTTACCTGACTGCAGTGTATCTTGAGTTTCTGCAGGCTTTGAAAAACAGTTTCTTTCCTTCTGATTACAAACTCCTTCTCCTTTGTATTGAGAGAGTGTCCAATTCTAACCTCACCACTGCACAGGACAGACAAACCAACAGACCACTGCTGAATTTAACATCACTTACTGCTATTTCAGGGCGTTAACAATAGAAAATGACTTTATTTATCACAGTTGCAAGTTTATATCTTGCAATTTATAGCTTGCAATTCTAAGAAGAAAAAAAAAATCTGAATTGTGAGTTTATGCATGCAACTGTGAGAAAAAGTCAGAATTGCAAGTTTATATCTCAGTTCTAAAAAAAAAAAAAAAAAAAAGTCAGAATTCGAAGAAGAAAGTCAGAATTCCAAGATATAAACTTGCAATTGTGAGATAAAAATGTCAATTTCAAACTTTTTATCTCACAGTTCTGAGAAAAACATAATACTGAACAGCGTTGGGGGT
This sequence comes from Cirrhinus mrigala, assembly GCA_036247105.1. NCBI lineage: Eukaryota > Metazoa > Chordata > Actinopteri > Cypriniformes > Cyprinidae > Cirrhinus > Cirrhinus mrigala. The sequence goes on from CM070011.1 coordinate 46,975,063, forward strand.
AACGCATTACAAGTAACGCGAGTTACGTAGTAATATTACTTTTTTCAAGTAACTAAGGCATTACTTTTGAATTTCTAAGAAAATATCTGAGTTACTTTTTCAAATAAGTAACACCAGTTAATTTTTTCCCCCATTTATTGATTGACAAGTCTTCGGTCGGGAAATTGGGAGTAAACATGATGTTACTGTATTTTAGACTAAATGTGAACATGCATTAATTCATCTCACTCACAAAAAACAGATTCAGTATTCCTCAAAATGATTAAAAACAGTGAAATGCAAAAGAATATTACACAACCCCACAATAATTAAATATGTTAAATAAAACAAATATCCTTTAATCCCATTTTATGAACCAGTGTCTTTGCTGCCGACCTTCAATGATGCAATTCAACCATACTGATAAGAAAAAAATACTTTAGATTAACATTTGTGCTTTTTTTATAGCTGAAGAGTGATCTCCTGCATAAATGTATGTTTCTTTCAGCCTGAGGTGAATTAATTTCACTTTTAGTGTAAAAGGGCTTTTACATTAGAATTGTTTTATATTAAAAACAAAGCCCCAAGAACATATTAGGCATATAAATAAGATTGATATGCATATAAAAAAAATAAAATTGATTACAAAAACCTTACTAATCCTTGTTCTTTTCTATTTCTTGTTCTTTTTATTTATTACCATAAATCCATTTAAATCTTCATTTAATTCATTTAAATAGACCTTTCAGACATGGTTACGGCTTTGTGCTAATATACTTTTATTTTAGATTTTAATGCAACTAGCTAAGTTTATTTTGAAATTATTCACAGAATCATCCAGTTTGTATAACAGACAATATAGGCAAGTAATGCAGTACAGTGTTTGGCTGTATATAAAGTGCACAGCTTCCATCTTTCTTGAAATCTGAGCAGGATTACGAACCTTTCCTGAAGTTCGGATGCATTCATCTGTAAAACAACATTAAAGTTCAAATCTATCATTGAAAAATAAAATATTTTGATAAATTCTTAAAGAATTACACAAGTCATACCTCAAATGTCAAGCCACTGTTTTTTTTATTAGTAGTGTATGTAGTTTCTATTTTGCAGGTTACATTGGCCAAAATTTAGCTAGAGTTAAATTCATTTATTCTATCATTGTCACTATAAATATAATGACATTAAGCTTTTTAGTTGCTCTGTTTTAAAAGCTTTAAACAATACACTCACCGTTTTTGTGTAGTCTTGAAAATCCTGAGTTTCAGTAATAACAACAGCAGCCTTTGTCTCTCGTATCAGGCGGAAGATCTTTTATAGGACTCTGGATCTTCGCGGGGGCTGAAGGTGATGAACATGAATGAAAAACAGAAAACTGATAACTGGATGAGAGGAGGAGTGAAAATTCATGTGGGTACTTGTTAATTGTTAAACAGGTTAGGCTTGCACAGATTAAATCATAATTTATCTATGATTGTGTTTCTTTACCATTCAAGACTGCATAAATTATAATTTACAGTACAACTTTTATTTCCCAAAGATTAACTTTTAACTTTTAAATGAACAGGTTTCTTGGAAATGTGTTACCTTTACGCCTTTCTTTATTTCAGCTGCCTTACACTTTTATGTCTCCATTTTGTTGTTTTACATTTGCTCTACACTTTCAGATTTGAAAAGACCATTATAAAAACATGCTGTTTAAAACTGAACAAAGACTACAGTAAACAAATTATGTAAAGTTCATTGATATTTTTGGTGCATGTATGTACAATGTGAATATAAAAGTGTAAGAATTTTTTAACTTCTTAAATAAGGAGATTTTTGTGAATCCGACAGAGGGTTATTACACTAAAACTGTCATTTAAAAAAAAAAATGACTTGAAATATAAAGTAAACTTATTTATTTCTCATTTTAGCTGGCAACACTTCTTATTTTAATATATTTTAATACTTGAAATACAAAAATACCAAAAAAAACATTACACTACAAAACGTTTACTAAAAAAATGGAAAATCTAAAAATAAAATCAAATTCAAAATATTAAGCAAAAATTATATCTATGTGTGAGTGTAGTACATTTTGTTGCAACATCAGTAAAATCCAGCCTATGATATACAAATTAAAGTCCAGTGTTTGTTTAAAACATGCTTATATGTGACCCTGGACCACAATTGAGATTTATGCATCTTCTGAAAGCTGAATAATAAGCTTTAAGTTGATGTATGGTTTGTTAGGAAAGGACAATATTCAGCCGAGATACAACTATTTGAAAATCTGGAATCTGATGGTGCAAAAAAATCTAAATACTAAGAAAATCGCCTTTAATGTTATCCAAATGAAGTTCATAGCAATGCATATTACTAATCAAAAATTAAGTTTTGATATATTTACGGTGGGAAATTTACAAAATATCTTCATGGAACATAATCTTTACTTAAAGTCCTAATGATTTTTGGCATAAAAGAAAAATCAATAAATTTGACCCATCCGATGTATTTTTGGCTATTGCTACAAATATTCCCGTGTGGTTTTGTTGCCCAGGGTAACATATGTGCTGTTTTCTATAGTGAGATACAATGTTTGTTTATTTGTTCAGACCTACAGCATTCCTCTCAACCAGTCTTTCCAGGAATCTCATTAAAATACCACACTTTGTCTCACTTACACTTTCACCTCATGGTTGTGTAGTTACTTTCTCTTAGCTCGCTTTATGCAATGTGTCTGATAAATGCAGTGAAGCTTTCTGACAAATTTAAAGGAAAGTCAAGACCAGATCAAACCTGTGCGTTTTTGTTATCTAATTTGGAAATATTTGAATTGGGGAAAATTATTCTGCTTAGCCAAAAAATAAAAGGTATTATAAAATGTATCAAATTTATATCAGTGAACACATACTAACCTGAATTTGCTGTAAAATTTACAAAAGGTCTATAATTATTCTTTAATAAATTATTCTTAGCTGTTTTAATTCATTTTAAAAACTATTTTAAATAATTAAAAAAAAATATTCCTTGCTCTTACCGTGATTATTTTTATGATTATTTTAATTCCTTTTTTGTAAAGCACTTTGAATTACCATTGTGTATGAAATGTGATATATAAATAAAGTTGCCTTGCCTTTAACTGTAAATAATACTTTTTTATTTTTTCCCTTGATTTTTGTGTTCTGTCTTGGCTTGGTAAAATGAAGTTTAAAAAACGTATGGAAAAGCGCTGAAGAATCTGAAAATTTCGTATGTACTATATGTGTGATGTGACTTTTTCAAACAAATAAAAGATCTTAAAAGTACCAAATAAACAAATAAATAATCTAATATCGGTATTCATGACAAATTTATTTTGAAATGGAAACGTAAAATGTTTTGATATATATGAAAATGTCCCGCCTTCTAAATGAAAGAGCCAATCGCTAATCGGTAAAGTCATTGCGTCACTGCAGCTGCCGTTAGAACAGTGTTGCCAAGTCCGCGGTTTTCCTGCGAAATTTTGCTGCTTTAACACTGTTGCCGCGGGTTGTTCTTCATGTCTGCGAGTTGAAGCGATCCCGATAACATTATATTTTGCCACTGGAACTGTACCAGAGTATTCCCGTCAAAAAAAAAAAAAAAAAAAAACGTATCACCCTCAAAACGCAGTTGGGCTAGTTTTGAGTAGCAATTGGACGGGTTTTATTGTGAAAACCTGGCAACCCTGTGTTAGAAGCTCCGTACGCATTGGCTTATCTAGCCTTACAAACAAGCATTTTAACGCCATTTGAGCACACTGAACAATATTTATGGAGCTGTTCATTTCCGATTTTGTTGCTGATTTGAAATATGTAATTTAATTGCGAATTCAGCCAGATTTGAGAATTTAGGATTCCCCCATTCATTTAGATACGAGTTGGTCTCCGATGCCCGAAAAAGCTGCCCGGAGGTGTTGAAAATATGGCTGCAGAAACACGTGTGTTTCCTCACATCATGGAGTTTGAGGGCTGCAGCTACTTCAGAGACTTCAGAGTAAAAATACCAAACATCAGATCTAAAGATGACAATCCCGGCATGCGAGGTGTGTTTATATCACAACATCACACATGACACATGTGACATAGTATGTAAGCAATCAATAACAGCGAATCGTCTATGATTATCATATATCTACAGCACATGTTGTACTTTTGAGATTTAAGTTAAAAGTATTCCTTGGTTGATTAAGATTACAGAGTTTTATTTTGGGAAAAAAAAAGGGTTTTTTTTTTTTTCTGTGATCAAATTAGGATAGCAGTTATCACTTTGATTAATAGTGAGCACTTGTGCTTTTTGAAATCAAATGACAAGGACAAAACCGTATTTTTATAGAACACTTTTAATTAATTGGAACGGAGGCAAAACTGTGTTGTGCTTGCAAATAATTAATTAAAATTCAACAACTTACTTAGACTTTTTTTTATTATTATTTTGAGCAGCCATTTTAGTGAAATAAAATAACATATCTAAGCTGACTGAAGAACAGCTTAATATCAGTTATTTAACCTGAAAAATTTGTAAACAATAAGTGTAACAGGAACATAGTTTTAAAAGGAATACGTTTGTTGGCGCCAATAGCCTTGTGGTTAGTGCGTCGACATATGTGCGCTCACGGCGACCAGAGTTCGATTCCCGTCTCGAGGTCCTCAGGACTTTGCCTCCTCATTGTAGAACACTGCGTGCGACTGATATTCAGACTTTCATTAGCTGTTCTTTTCACTCAACGACAACTCGAATCTGCTCCTCCAGTTTCTCTCTGTTGTTTGAGATGTTTTTTCCAGCCACCTCCATAAGATCGGTGATCATCTCAGCGCCGTAAGGACCTTGAAATGTGCGATATTTGTTCCTCCAGGTCTCAACGTCATCTGAAGAAACAGTAAAACACTTATATATTATACATATATTTCAGTTTCATTCAGATAGACAGATAGACAGTTAACTTGCCTCTACAGTTGACCACATTAAACAGAGGGATGTGAATCACGGTTGGAGCGTTTTCGCCTTTAAACACATAGAAGTTCTTTGGTTTCTCCAGCTCTTCACTGGGAATGTTGACTTCAGGGAAAGGGATGTTTAGTTTCTTGCACATCTCAGCAGCATCTCTCACCGTCTGCAGTGGAAAAGCAACACAGCGTTAAATTTAAGTTGTTATTCACTGAAATCATAAGGCTGAGATGAATGTTAGCAGATGCTTTCTCGAGGTATTATAGATAAATATCAGTTAAAATGAAAATGTATGCACTTTAGTTGATTTTAATCAAATTAAATGATACACAGCATTTGCAATTATGTCAGTGTTTTTTTTAAGGTTAGTGTGAACTAGGCATGTGACAAGATCCGAGGTGTCAGATCTGGTGATGATATCCTAGCAAAACATTTTGCAGTGTTTACATTAGAGCTGCACGATTCATCCTTAAAATATGGAGATCTCGATTCAAACACTCACACGATCTTATTCCTGAATGACAACGATTTAGCTGTGTCTATTAGGACTGTTTCACATCGCGAGTGTCAGTGGAGCGTGAGAAGCAGGTTTTGTCGCTGCCCATGTTAATGAATCAGAGGGTCGGGGTAAATGTGAACGCAGAAAGAGCAACACAAATAGTCTTTTCAGCCACATTATAATAATTATTTCTGTGTTACAGACATTTAAATAACAGAAGTACTGGGATAAAAGTTTATAGTTTGGATATAAACACTTATTGTCTACAGCAGCGATCAAAACGAAAGTAGCTTAACACTTGTATGTATTGTAACGCTTATCCTCTTCCGCCAGGAGGTGGCGACAACTGCCCGTTTAAAAAAAAAAGTATGTCATTGAATCATTTAACTCAGGAGATTCCAATAGTCAAACATTTCCAATAGTCAAACATTTTTTATTATTATTTTATTTTATTTTTTTAATTTTGTTTAAATGAATATATCTTTTTAAAAGACTTAAGCAATGAAAAGTTTGTCAGAACCACTAGTAAATTGTTATTTTGTTTAGTTTTCTATTCTTTTTTCTCCAGAATTGTGAGAAAATCATGGTCTCCCATTTATTAAAAACAACTGGGATTCTCAATTTATCCAGAATCGTGACGCTCTTGTTTAAATGTTGTTTATTACTGCATATAATTAATTAAAATGGAAGTTTAATTTCATAAAGTTCAAAATGCACCTACATTTTTTTTTGCATTTTGTCTTTTTCAGTTGAATAAAAGACTGTTTTTTTTTCTATATATTTCATCACTGAGGATTTCTTAAAAAAAGTAAAAAAATCTTGTCTCGTTTCGTTCTCGTGAACCCAGTCTCGTGTCTCGTCTTGTGGAATAAGTGTCTCGTCACACCCCTAGTGTAAACTCTTGTGGTCCAATGAATGTCATGAGGATAAAAGCAGTAAGATTGTTTAAAAAAAAAAAAAATCTCCTGTTGTTTTCTACTGAACGAAGAGATAAATATGGATTTGGAATGACATAAGGGGGAGTGAATAATGATTTCTGTCCTTAGGTTTTATTAAAGTATGTCTTAAAAATGTGTGTTATACCATGAAAGCATCGCCTTCACTGAAATCCAGAGCAATGATGAGATCAATCTTTCGTTCTTTTCTCAGCACTGAGATGTAGGGTGAGTTGAGTAACAGTCCTGCATCTTCATAGTCTCTTGTCTCAGTTTCCAGAAGAGCGGAAGGCACTGTTTCATCTGAAAGATCACAGCATGAAATGAGTCTGTTTATTATATTGTTCACATTACCGAATTTCTAGTTCTCACCTGTCATTTTGTGGAGGAAGTTATAATTCCTGCCCCAGATCCACAGAACCATGCATTTACAAATGCTCAAGAAAAAATCTGAAATACAAATGCTAAAATGTAACAGCTGAGAAAGAAATCAGATGTGAAGAAAAGCCAAAATTAAATCTATTCATCTTGATTGTGTCTCTTCAGAAAACTCAAATTAAGTTATCTAAATCATATTGGATTTAAGTTACAATTCTTTATGAAAGTTTTGGAGCATCATAGTTTTGGGTGAACAGACTTTAAATGGAAGGACAGAAATTTCATTTCAGTCTTCAATCTTTCAATCTTCATTTGTGTTTTGGAGATAAACCAAAGTCTCACAGGTTTGAAATGACATGAGGGTGAGTAAATGATGTGAACAGTCAATGATTATGATTTTTGCCATAATCGTACTTTACACTCTTAAAAATAAAGATGCTTCAAAAGGTTCTTCAAGCGATGCAATAGAAGAACCATTTTTGGTTCCACAAACAACCATTCAGTCAAAGGTTCTTTAAAGAACCATTTCTTTCTTACCTTTTTATAATCTGAAGAACCTTATTAGCCACAAAGAACCTTTTGTGAAACAGAAAGGTTCTTCAAATGTTAAAGGTTCTTTATGAAACCATTTAGACAAAAAGGTTCTTCTATGGCATTGTGAAGCACCTTTATTTTTAAAGAGTGTAAAGCAAAGGTTTTTCCTTGGCATCAGTTAAAACTTTTTTGTTGCTAATTGGAATCTCTATTAAATCTTAGAGTAAAGCACTTCTTGGTGCAATATATAGTTTAAAAATGACAATATAGAGATTAAATTCATCGTAAAGACAGTTCAACCTACCGAAAGGCCCCGAACTGAACCGACTCAAATTATTACACACATCCTCAGTGTATTGCTTCATATACAGTTTTGCAGCTTCTTTATCAGTGAGATTCAGTTTTTGTGTTGGAAAAATCAGCTGACTTTTGCCTCCAGCAAGCTCTGTGAAAGAGAGAAACATTACTGAGTTCTTATCTGGTAACGTATAATTCAAGTTCATCTTGATGTATTTGCATGCTGCAGTTTTGCAGTTTCATCTAGTTTTAAATTCGATAACTTTTTTGATTGTCTACACTGCAAATATAATTTATTTTTGTTTTGTTTCTAGTCTAAATATCTAAAAATTCTTGACAAGTAAATTGACTTAAGATATTATGTCTTGAGCTTATTTTTGTTTAGGTTCCATAATTTTTCCATAATGTTTTATTATGTAGTGCATGTCTTTGATTGTATAGTTTGCATTTGTAAACTTACTTCATTCATGTGTACAGTGTAGACAAATATAGTCTGTATTTTACATTGAAAATATGTACTATGTTAAAATTGTGTACTGGCTCTTTAAGAATCGTATGTGTTAAGTCTGGCGGGCTTTTGAAATGCAGCGGAGTCACACAGTTTTCCGTACCGCGTCTGTGATATTTGAGATTTAGGTTTACATTTTGTTCATTAGCTTTTATTTGTTTTATTTATCGCTCAGTGAAAATTAAAGGAAGGTATTTAATAAGAAAACGGAGTAGTGCGTAGATTCCTTTATTGGGTGCTGAGCCAGTAAAACTGAAACTGAAACAAAAATGCGCACTCACATCTTGTTTTCTGAAAAAAATTATCAAAATTTTGTTAGTAGTGCTTAAATCAAACAAAAATATCTGCCAATGAGGTAAGAAAAATAATCTTAATTCAAAGGCTAAAAAAGATTCATTTGTTTGCCCCATTGGCGGATATTTTTGCTTGTTTTAAACAAAAACTAACAAAATTTGGATTTTTTTTTTTTTTTTTTTTTTTTTTTTTAGAAAACAAGACATAACATGTTAAGTTATTTTACTTGACAAGTAAATACATCAATAATTTTTAGTTATTAATACTAGAAAACAAGACGAAAATGCTAAGTAAGAAAATAATTTTTACTTTTTTTTGTTTTCTTATTTTTTGTCTAGACAAGTAAAAGTTATTGTATTGTTTTCAGAAAAAAAAAAAAAAGTCAATATTTAGTAAGTTTTAGCTTGAAACAAGCAAAATAATCTGCCATTGGGGTAAGCAAAGTAGTCTTGTTTTCTGTTTGAAATAAGATTATTTTGCTTACCTCACTGGGGCAAAACTCAATTTTGACTTGTTTTTTTTTTTTTTTCTAATTGTAATTGTTAGATATTTTGGCTGGAAACAAGACAAAAATATCTAAGTAAGAAAAGCATTTTTTGCAGTGAAACCTTGAGAAATATTGACAGTACGTGTGATAACTAGACTCTAAAATGAGCTAGTCTCCTCTATATGAATTGTAACACTCTCTTACCATTCAGATTTGTTCTGATGGATTGATCAAGATCAGAAGGATCTTTGCCATTTAAAACACAGAGATTCATGTCCACAAGATCCATGAGCACCTGGTAACACCTTTCTACAGGTGGGGCGTTTGGGTCTTTTGAAGAAAATACACATTAAGCAAACATGAACACACTGCAAAACGTCCTGAATGTAAGTGCTTTTAACCCTGAAATTCATCGTGTTCAGATATCAGGAGTTTCCCACATGCAAATATACAGAAAGCATTGTTCAAAAGCCATTTAAGATGCTTTGATTTGAAGCTAAAAAGTACTATGATATATTTGTGTATGCACACATGCGCATGAGCAGTACATTTGTTATCGTCTTGGTTAATATGTTAGTCAAATAAAAGATAGAACATATTAATAAATAAAAGCAGAAGAAATGCAAAGAAATGCTTTACCTTCCTTCATTTCCTCAAACATATTAATTTCTTTGTTTGGTTTTGAATATTTCAAGAAATCTGGGGGAAAAATCAATAATCAGGTTTCATGATAATGAAATTAATGTCGGCTCTAGTCAGAACTAAATGTTTAAATGCAGCTGCACCTTGTATTTTTTCCCAGATGAATTCTTTACTATCTTCTCCAGCTAAAGCGCTGCCACACAGAGCTGTAGAAAACACAATTATGTTTAAAAGTGTTTACAATAAATGAAACAAAACACCGATTTTAAAGCAATATGTGTGATATAACAGACTAAAGCATTAAACTATTATTTGAGCCCTTCAAAAGTTCACCATAAATGATCTGTACTTTAATTTATTGCATGAGAAGTTTTGTGTTTAAAAACAGCATCTTGCTGTGCAGTTAAAACTGCTGTAAATGATTTTTTACATTTCTAACACCCATTAACTTTGTTGTTTAGTTTGCTGATATTGCAAATATTAATAAACACTCATGTGACAGAGTTTGTTACCTTGCAGGTACAGCATGTCCATTTCAGGCTGAGGTTTTTTCTTTGAGCCTTTGTCAAACTGACTGCCGAAGCTGGATGTTTCCACAAACGCTCCAGTGAGGGAATAACCTGCTTCATATGGACTGATCTCAAACCAGGGGTCTGCAGAGAGACAACACGTCCATATAACAACTGACATGAGCACGATAACTGTCTTTAAATTTTTTCAGGCAAAAACACGGACCTCCTCCCTCCTCCTGTTTGCTTTGCTTGTCAGTCGCTGTGTAGATGGGAAACGGGTCTTTACTGTGTTGGTTCCACTGATCTGTCAGAGTGTGTTCATCAATCTGTAGGAAAAAGATTTTTAAATGTGTATATATTCCAACAGTTTATTACAAATACTACCGTAAATCATGCACAAATTATTTACAGACCTCTTTCATGTATGTTGTGATGACCATCGCTGCCCAGACGTCAGTCAAGCTGAAGAAATCTTTTCCATAGTAATATTTCTTCAGTTTGGCCAATGCATCTGTCAAGCTGACTCGTGGACCGCTGAGTCTCTTGATGATTTTGTCTTTCACAGTGTCTAGTTTGGTGGACCAGTCTGGATCTTTATATAAGGAGGCCATGCACCTTCAGAGAAGAACATACTGCTGTCATTTTTGACATTCAACATAATTCGATCTCTCTGTGTTTGTTGTTTCTCAGGGTTCGTACCAGGTGGATCCAGAGACTCCGCTCAGATAAAGGATGCAGTCCAGAAGACCTGCTTTATCGAGCTGAACCAGGGATCCCAGCAAACCCACCATGGCTCTTTGTCCTCCTCCAGAGCTTAGTAATGCAATGTTTGGCACTTTATTCTGAAATGCACACAGTTTGATTGTGCAAACATGCATTTGTAGGTCATTTCATAAATTCATAAATGAATAAGTATAAGATGTTTGACCTGACTACAGTGTATCTCAAGTTTCTGCAGGCTTTGAAAAACAGTTTCTCTCCTTTTGGCTATGAACTCCTGCTCATTTGTGTGTAGAGAGTGTGCGATTCTCACTTCACCACTGCATTATAGCCACAAAACAGACAGAAAGACCAGTGCTGAATTTAACATCACTTATTGATGTGCAAAGTAAGATAAACATTTAATATAGTTTACATTTTTGTTGAAAACCAAATAATAGTACTATCCAGTCATGGTCTGGCATTTACATAATTGAATGTGACGAGACAAGAAGCAGTTTTCATTTTGACATAAAATTGAATTTATGCATGTTTTATCCCTAATCCTTTTAAATCATTTATTTAATTTCTTTTAATTAATCATCCATTTGGGGTGTTTTAAATAAAAAGACACCCCTCCATTCTTGGCCTTGTGCTATTTAATATATATTTGATTTCAGATTTGAATTTAACTCTAAAGTTAATTTTGAATTTGTTCACAGAATGATCCAGTTTGTAACAGGCATTAATTGTGTGAGTTGCAATACAGAATTTATTTACAAAGAAGTGCTGAGCTTCCATCATTAGGAATCTGAGCACAGTTACAAACCTTTCCTGGTGTTTGGATGCACTCATCTGTAAACACAAGAGTTGACATTAAAGTTAAAATAATTTGAAAACTATTAGGGAAAGTCTTTTGATAGTGTTGGGTTCAAGTCCAATGAAACACTACTGTTTGTCAGTATCTTAACATTGTTTTAACCTTTACAACTAGAAAAATGCAATGTCAATTGAAATATAAGAAAAGGAAACCTCTGTTGGATCTTGCCATTTTGATTTCTGATTTCAAACCATCTCATGTGTCCTGCTCTGCTTAGCAAACTTAGTCAATGTAACAGAAGTTACATTAGGTTTGGATTTTGTATTCCCTGTACAGAACATTAACGTAAAAACATTCTGTGTCTGTAGCACCAGTGTTATATGCAAAAAGTTAGCATACAGCCCTGATATAATGTTTAAATGTTTAAAAAGTAAAAAGAGGAAATTAATAATGTTAAAAATAGTGTCTTATCTCTATTCTGCCACCAGAGGTCACCTAATGACCAACAAACACATTAGGCTACTATGTTTACGAAATTAGTGTCTACAAAACTGACCAAAATACATTTTCTAAGTGCTTGAGTACAAATGATTGTATGTGGGTTCCTCAAAAAAGTACATCCGTCTCCTTGTTTCCATCTAATCTTTCTCCTATATGTTGCTGGTTCATTAATATTCAACATATGATAACCATACTGGGCAGAAATGCAAATTCAAAAAGTCTAAAAGTTACTAGTAACTAAAAAAAAGTAATAGTTTTATTTCTTAACAAGAAGAGTATGACTAAATAGTCACTATTGGAATATGTAAAAACCACAACAAATTCCTCGTGCGCACACTTGGCGAATAAAGCTAATTCTGATTCTGATTCTGATGTACTAGTATCTAATAAATAAGAGCTAGTATCTAATGAATAAGTATTGGTAACTTTACAAAAGACACTAGTACCTAAAGAATAAGTACTAGTACTTAATGGAAAAGATGCTAGTATCTAAAAAAATAAATAGTAGCATGAAAATGGATACTAATACGGCTTTTAGATTAAATGTTAAAACGGCTTGCCATAGTCGGCGGCTGCGGGTTTACGCTGCTGTCGCTTTAAGATCTGACGCATACATCAAATATTTTGACACATCAGCTTTCAAGTACTGGATAAAAAACTCGTGCGAATACTGAATATCACTTTCGTGATAATGCATCGGTTCAGTGACATTTCCGTCAACTGTGCCTGGACTCGGTTAAACTCGGAAACATTTTCCGAGTACGAAAGGCTCAAGTCCGAGAATAAATGCATCCAAGTCCGTGACAAGTTTTAATTGGAGTTACATTCATATTATTGTTGTCACTATAAATTTAATAACATATTTTTTTTAATTGCCTGTTGTAAATATACTTACTGTTCTTGATTAGTCTTGTAAAGTCCCGAGATTCACCAACAACAACTCAGCTGCCCTTTATCCCACAGATCAGGCAGAAAAACAGAAAACATCCAAAAAATCTTGTGTGGTGACTTGCTGTGAATTGTTGCACATGGTTAGGCTTGCACAGATAAAATCAGATGTTATCCATGAATGCACAAGTTGAATAAAAAAGGTAAGGAAATCCTTTTTAATTAGGAGATTTTTGTGAATCTGGCCCAGAGTTGTTAAAGGGTAAATAAAATGTTATATATATATATATATAATTGCTTGAAATAAAAGAAAATATTTAAAAAAGTATTTATTTTTTTTATTTATGTCTTTGACATTTTTCATTTTAATTTAGTTTAACTGGATGTACCAAAAGACCAAATTAAAACTGAAATAAAAAATAGACAAAAAAAGCAGTAATTTCTAAAGAAATTGTTAATAAAAACTATAATAGTATCTCGATGTGTAACACATTTTGTTGCAACATCTGTAACATCCAGCTTTTGATATTTTTGTATTTATTTGCTACAAATTAAAGTCCATAAATGTTGTTATTCTGATGTGTTTTGTTGTTTCCTTTAGTGAGATGAGGGCATGCCCTCTGAACAAATCCAAAAGATTTTTTTTCTTAATGATCACTAATGTATACTAATATAAAGACAGAAAAAGTGTTTAATTACCTGTAAAATACTTAAATTAGCCTATTTTGTTTAAACTTCCTTAAACTCATTGACTTTAATGGAGATTGTTGCTCAACTCATCTCTACAAAATCCCCCAAACTCAAGAATGTCAAGGCTGGGTGAAATACTTGAAAATACTTGTCCACTGAAGAACTTTCACCTTGGGAGAATGTATTAATTGTCATGTTGAAACAACATCCAGCAATGCAGGGAATGAGAAAAGGGTGGCATTTTCCGTTTCAAGTTTTTGTATACGACATATAAGTTCATGACAGCATTGATAAAGCACAACTCCCTTACACCTTCAGCACTCATACATCCCATAAGAACTTTACTACCACCGGACTTCACTAAAACACTTCTTACTGTACTCTTATCAACTCTGTGGCATTTTAGATGCCATTAGATCCAAAATGATTGAATTGGTCTTGTGAGATCATAGTATGGATTCCCAGAGGTCTGTATTTTGTAAATATGGCTCTTGGAAAAGGCTAAATGAGTTTCTTGTGCTTTAGTAGTTCCGGTCTGGACAACAACCATGCATTTCACTTCTGTACGTTGCAGACACTTGCCTGGCATTTTCCAGATGTATACATGTCATATCCACTTAGTGTCGCTTTTTGACGTTCAAGGTACCCCTCTAGCGTCACTTTTGGACGTTCAGGGTCCTCCATTGATTTCAGTTGTTTGCCTTAATTTAATGGTTTCCATGCATTTGTAAAAAATATATATATATATTTTAAGAAAAAGTATACTTTAATTGGAGCACCTAAACCCACCCTTACCCTAAACCTAGCACTTTTCTGAACAATATAAAACACATAACAGGCAAATATAAGCAAATGTATATTTATTGCAGAAACTGACCATAAACAAGCGGTATAAAAGCATTACAAAACAAGTTTTGTTGCATTCTGTGTCTTCTGAAGCCATACGATATTTTTATGTTAAGAAGAAGAGAGTAAAACATAAGGTTTTGATCGCTGATAATGATCTTACTGCATTAAAGAAGTCCACTTCCAGAACAAAGATTCACATATAATGTACTCACCCCCTTGTCATCCAAGATGTTCATATTTTTCTTTCTTTAGTCGTAAAGAAATTATGTTTTTTGAGGAAAACATTTCTGCATTTCTCTCCATATAATGGACTGGTATGGGGCCGCGATTTTGAATTTCTAAAATTAAGTTTAAATGCGGCTTAAAACGATCCCAAATGCAGTTGTAAACAAGTCCAGCCGAGGAAGAAAGGTCTTATCTAGCGAAACGATCGGTTATTTCATAAAAATAATACAGGCTCCTCGTGCCTTTCTCTCCCTGAACTCTGTGTATTCTGACTCAAGACAGTTAGGGTATGTCAAAAAAAACTCTGATCAAATTTTCTCCCTCAACTTAAAAAATAATTTCAAAATCATCCTACATCGCAGCAAAAGTACCGACCCAGTTATTGCAAAGTGAACATGCAAAGAAGATCAAACACCTTAACAAAAAAGGTAAAACAGCGGAATAGGACGATTTCGAAGTTGAGGGAGAACATGAGATGGGAGTTTTTCGACATACCCTAACTGTCAAGAATCGGAACAAAAACAGTCCAGGCGGAGTAAGACAAGACGAGCGTTTGGCATTAAAAAGTATATAAACTATTATTTTAATGAAAATAACCAATCGTTGTGCTAGATAAGACCCTTCTTCCTCGGCTGGCATCGTTTACAACCGCGTTTAAAGGCGCATTTAAACAGCATAACGGAATTTCAAAATCGGGACACCATAACAGTCCAGAAGAAAAATGCTGAAATGTTTTCCTTAAAAAAACAATGTCTTTACGACTGAAGAAAGAAAGACATGAACATCTTGTTTGGAAGTAGACTTCTTTCAGTAGAAAACAACTTTTTCATCATGACATTCATTGTGACCACCAGAGGTCACACTAACCTTGCTTTAGATAATTACAAATGCTGTGTATCATTTAAACATGAAAACAAGAAAGAAAACCAATTAAACATAAGTGAAGTGAACTAGCATTCCCATTTATCTCAGCCTTATGATTTCAGTGAATGCTCAAATTATGTTTCTCACAACCTTTTAATGAACTGATACTGCTGTGCTTTTCCACTGCAGACAGTGACTGAAACTGCTGATGTGTACAAGAAACTAATGAAATCAACATTACCAGTGAGAACTCACAGAAACCGAAAGACTTCCATGTGGTCAGAAGCCAAAATGATTCAACCACGATTCACATCCTTCTGTTTAATTTGGTCAACCGTAGAGGCAAGTTAAAACTGTCTAGTTAAACTGAAATATCAGTGTTCTCATTTAAGTGTTCTGCTCTTTCTTCCAATGATAATGAGGACTGGAGGAACAAATATGTCATCTTTTAAGGTCCTAACAGCCCTGAGATGATCACTGATCACTGAATGGGTGCCTGGGGCATGACATTATTGATTCAGCCAATGGGTGAGTTTGGGGTGTGGCTCCTCACAACTAAACAGTTTATGATAATGAGAATATGTGCTGTTTGAAATCAAGTGACCAAGGCAAACCTTGTTTTAACAGAATGGTTTATTAATTCACTTGAACAGAAGCAGAGTATTACAACATTTTAATCAGTAATCATAATTGTAATCACATCTGAGTTATGGTGGATTTGATTATTAATAATTAGCTATGAAAAAAACTGACTAAAACATGCAAAAACACTAAACAATTTCAGATTCCCATCAGTTGTGTCTTTTTTTCCGAACAGCTTCCTCAATCTGTTTCTTCAGTTTCTCCTTGTTGTATAAGATGTTTTTTCCAGCCAGGTCCATAAGTTCAGTGATCTTCTCATGGTTGTAAGGACATTGAAAGGTCTCATATTCGTGCCTGTAGGTCTCAAGTTTATCTGAAGAAACAGTAACACACTTACATCAGAACACGGTTGATATTTCAGTTTTATTCAATAAGACAATCCAAACTTGCCTCCACAGTTGACCACATTAAACAGAGGGATGTGAATCACGGTTGGAGCGTTTTTGCCTTTGAACACATAGAAGTCTTTCGGTTTCTCCAGGTCTTCACTAGGAATGTTGACTTCAGGGAAAGGGATGTTTAGTTTCTCACACAGTTTGTGAGTTTCGATCACTGACTGCAATGGAAAAAGCATAGCAGTATCACTTCATTAAAAGGGCTAGATTTGTTAGATAATTAGATCATTTGTTATTCTCTTAAATCGTCAGGAATGCTAATGGATGCTCTCTCAGGTTCTATAGATAAATACTGTTTAATTGATAGTGTATGCACATATGCATTTAAATGGTTTTCTTTCTTGCTTTTTATCTGTTTACAGTATTTGTAATTATCTGTCAGTGTTTTTGGTCACAAGTAAAAAAAACTGCAAGATTATTAAAAAAAACCTGTTTTCTACTAAAAGAAATATGTAATAATATGAATTGTATGTAATCATGTAATCCAAAAGTAACTGTAATCTGATTATAAATGCAATGTACTTGATTTTTAGAATCTGAATACGTAATCCAGATTACATGTAGTCAGTTACTACCCAGCTCTGCACGCAAAAGATAACTCTGTTTAGTGATGGCAAAAGGCTGTTAGATGGCAAAAAGGCTCTGTGTGTGTGTGCGAGTACTGTTTCACTTATTATTGCGCTGGAACGGTTTTAAATCGTTTGAATGCTTAAACTAGCAAGACTTAAATGCTTTCTAGTTTCTAAGTAAAAAGCAGGTTTTTGATACCAAGCGGCCAAAGAGCACAATCTCCCTTGAAACCTGGGGCCAGTTGTTCAAAAGTAATCTGATTGGAATTTGGGCCGTCAATTTGGATCAAATCTTGAAAATGGGTTGTTCTAAAGGAAAAAAAAAAAAAAGAGGATTCTAAATTTGGATTAGATCACAAAATCTAATCTTGGTTTTGATCTGGATGAAATCCTTAGTTTGTGTTGTTCAAAACGTTTCAGTAAGATTTAGATACTTTTGATCCAAAAAAAAAAAAAAAAAGGATTATTCTGATCCCAGCAGAAGGGTGGATCTCAGGAACAAAAATTTAATAAACTTTAAAACTTTAAAATCCTCAAATCCCTAAACAGCTGTCAATGTCAAACAAAAATATTCTATTCAAAGTCAAACGATTAATCGTTTTACATATATATATAATTATATATATATATATATAATTACAAACAGTACGCACACATATATTAGGCAAACTCAGACTGTTATTTTGTATGCAATTAGTCACAATGAATCGTTTGACAGCCCTAAATTTTAAAGTGTTTTTTTTTTTTTTTTTTTTTTTTATCACTTATTGTAAGCTACATTGGCACAATCATCAGAGATGGACCAGCCAGAAGTAGTTATTTGTGTAAATGCAATGCACAACTTCAGGGGCTCTGTAGAGCAACCCATTTTCAAGATTTGATTCAATCCGATGGCCAAAATCCGGCCCTGGATAGCAAACCATGGGATTTCCATATCAAGATCATTCTGATCCAGATTAACCTTTTTGAACAACTGGCCCCTGATGCTTCAAAATGTGTATAAACAGATATCAACCAAAGTCTTGTGGGCTTGGAACAACATGTGGGTGAGTAAATGATGACAGAATCGATGACAGAGGAGTGAACTAAACATTTAGACTAAGTTTTATTAGAGTATGTTGTCTTATAAACGTGTGTAATACCGTGAAAGGAACATCATCACTGAAATCCAGGGAAATGATGAGATCAATTTGTCTTTCTTCTCTCAGCACTGAGAAGTAGGGTGAGTTCAGCAACAGTCCTGCGTCTTCATAGTCTCTCGTCTCACTTTTTAGAAGAGCGGAAGGCACTGCTTTATCTGAGGGGTCACAGCATTAAATGAGTCTGTTTATTATATTATTCACATTGAATGAATGTCTTTGATAGGAGGTCTTTTCTCACTTGTGATTTTGTGGAGGAAGTTATAATTCCTGCCCCAGATCCAGTAACACATGCATATCAAAATTCTCTTGGAAAGATCTGGAATACAAAAACACAGCGATTCTTAAATTTAGTATATGGTTCTTCATTTCTGATATTGTTTTATATATTGCTTTTCACCTGACTATATGATTCTTTGGAGCTTAAAAGTACTGTAGCGCTGTGTGATTAATCAAATTTTAGTTTCGATTTCGGCTTTCAATGATTATGAAAACACAATAATCGAGACAGCTGTGGCGTGTGTTTATTTTACAATTCTTTTAGGTGAAAAATTATTTTATTTTACAAGTTTTAGGTGAACAGACTTTCAACAGAGGGACAAAAATCTCTCAGATTTCATGAAAATGATCTTCATTTGTGCTTGGAAGATAAGTCTTATGGGTGATTAAATGAAGACAGATTATCATTTTTGGGTGAACTGTCTCTTTAAATAATCATTATTAAAGATTAAAACCTGTTTTTTTTTTTTTTTTTTTAGAGTAAAGCACTTATCGGTTTACACATTAATCTGGATATAAAATTAAAAAAGAAGTACAATATAAAAATCAATTGTAGACAATTCAACCTACCGAAAGTCTCCGATTGGAGCCAGTTCAAATCCTTACATATATGCTCAGTCAATTCCTTCACATGCAATTTTGCATCTTGTTTTTCAGTAAAATTCGTTTTTTCCCCTGGAAAAGTCAGGTGACTCTTGCCTCCACCGAGCTCTGTGAATGAGGGAAACATAAGATTATTGAATGCTGTAACTCTGGTTTTAGATGTTTTTGTATGTTGCCTTACAGTTTTGCCATTCCATTTATTTATTTTTTCTTGGTCCTGAACTGAATCAAACGATTCGCAAGCGCGCAACGAAGTCCCGATCTGAATCAAATGATTCGCGTTTCGCGCTCCGAAGCTTCGATCTAAATGTAATAATTCGCAAGGCATCATTTCAGATCAGTACTTGGACCGCGAACCATTCATTCCCGAAATGATTCATGAACCTGCCCCGAAGTTCCGATCTAAATCAAATGATTCGTGAATCGCACTACGAAGTCCCAAACTAAAACAAACGATTCGCAATGCGCGCTTCGAAGTTCCGATCTGAATAAAAAGATTCACAAATCAAATTATTCGCAACCGCGCCCTGATATAAGTCCCGATCTGATTTGCGAACCATCATTTCAGATCAGAAAACGGAGAGCGGATCGCTAATCATTAATTCGCGAAATGATTCATGAACCCACTCTGAAGTCCCGATCTGGGGTAAGCGATCCGATTGGAGCGCTTCGAAACAGTGAATCAATTCGGAGTTTTGAAAAGCTCCGTTTCACCCATCACTATACGTGCTTTTTAAAATGATTAGATGCTATGTCAAAATTTGAAAATGAATGGCTCTTTTGATCTGGTTTTTGCTAGTGAATTGCTTGAAATTAATGATCGAAGTCACGAGTTTGAATCAATCGGAGCGTTCAAGCGTAAATGACTCACTCAAATGATTCGTTCTATCTGTTCCTTTTTTCTCGTTTTCAGCGTTGTTCACACGACACTGTCAGTACTACTACTGGCTTAGCTCGCTAGTTTTATGACATTATTTGAAATAAGCTAAAAAAGTATGATATTTTTCCAGATGTTTTTGCATGTTGCCTTACAGTTTTGCCATTCTATTTATTAGTTTTTTTCTTGTTCTGTGGTTTAAATTTTGCTGAAGAGCCAAGCAACCTTGTTTTTGTACAAGTTATGTACCTATATGTACCCAAAAAAATTTTTTTAGAAAAAAAGCATGAAGGCCCACCCCTAAACATAACGTCATAAGCAGATCATACAATTTCATAGGAACTACTGTAGCTTCACTCTAAAATGAACTAAAAAATAACTAGACTTCTATAAATGAATTCTACCAAACTTTAGGAAAAGCTCACCTTTCAGTGTATCAAAGATTGATTGATCAAGATCAAATGAATCTTTGCCATTTAAAACAGAGAGATTCATGTCCACAAGATCCATAAGCATCTGGTAACACTTGTATTCAAGTGTGTTTTTTGGATCTTTTGAAGAAAACACATTAAACAAACATGAACACACTGCAGAATGTCTTGAATGTAAGTGCTTTACACCTCTAAATGTATAATTTTTTAGATATCAGGTGTTTCCCACAAAGCACAAGCAAATATACACTTATTCTCACTATCTATTTGGTAACACTTTAAAGTATTGTTAATGTTAGTAAAAATACAGCAGTTCATTGTTACCTCAGGTCAGTTTAGTTGAATGTTAATATTTTGGATTTTTATGTATAAGTAAATGTTGACATTAAGATCACTTCAGATTAATAAATGCTTTAGAAGCATTTTTCATTGAAAAAAATAGAATTTTAGTTTAAAGTGTTACAATATGCTTATTCTTTTATTTTTCATCTTGATGTTTCATTTCTCAGTAGGAAGCATGAGCACATAGATAGACAAAAAAATACAACTTTTCCATAAATAAAAGCATAAATGCAAGGATATGCTTCACCTGTTTTCATTTCCTCAGTCATATCCCTTTCTATTGTAGATGTTAAATGTTTAAAGAAATCTGGGGAAAAATCAAATGTAATCAGAGTTCACATGATGAAGAAATGACTGTCATCTTTAGGCAGAACTGAGTCTTTAAATGCAGCTTCACCTTTTATTCTTTCCCACAGGAATTTAAGGATCTTCTTTCTCTCAGCTAAAGCGCTGCCACACAGAGCTGCAGAAAACACATTTACAGTTTACAGTGTTTTCAATGAATGGAACAAAAATATGTCACTTTTACAAAATGTATAATATAGCTCTAATGGATTAAATTGTTCACCATAAATGATCTCTCCTTTAAATCACTGTGTATTGAGAAGTTTTATGTTGAAAAACAATGTGCTTTAACAATGCGTTTTAACATTTCTAATTGTAATGAGGTTTATATTTCAGCTTTGACATATACTGTAAGTTCAGTGTACATTGATATTACAATATTAATAATCTTTTGTGACAGAGTTCGTTACCTTGCAGGTACAGCATGTCCATTTCAGGCTGAGGTTTTTTCTTTGAGCCTTTGTGAAACTGACTGCCGAAGCTGGATGTTTCCACAAACGCTCCAGTGAGGGAATAACCTGCTTCATATGGACTGATCTCAAACCAGGGATCTGCAGACAGAAAACACCACCATATAACGGCTGATATGAGAACACAAACTTTCTTTCATACACAATCCAACACAGACCTCCATTCTCCTGCTTGCATTGCTTGTCAATCGCTGCGTAGATGGGAAACGGGTCTTTACAGAGAGGGTCCCAAAGATCTGTGAGTGTGAGTTCGTCAATCTGTAGAGAAAACATATTTGTTTATTTATTTATGTATCTATCTATCATGTTCAGTCAAGGCTCCATTTAATATTTTTCAGATCGCCACACTGGTGGAACATCACTGAGGAACTTACAAAACAGATAGGCTCCTGCAAGAGCTTTAAAGACTGTCAGCAATTCATTTTCATTACATTTTAGGTAACGTAATTGGGCTACTTTTTTATTTATTTTTATTACAAAAAAAAAAAAACTATAATTAAACCATTGTAATCACAAATTAACCATTGTTTTTCTACATTACCCCAAGTTAGAAACACATAGTATTTGTAAACTGTAGTTATACAAAATAAAACATGGTTACTACACTTTTACTATAGTAAAACCATGGTTGGCTTACTTAAGGGATTTGTATTTGTTGTGTATATTTCCTTTGTTTTGTTTTTGTACTGTGCTGCTTTAATGGTTTGATGTTTTCTACTGTTTTTTAAATGAAATCTGAAAAAAGACCCGCGAAACCGCTCTGAAATCCTGATCTGAAACTAATTATTTGGGATACGTGCTCCGAGGTCCTGAACTGAATCAAGCGATTCGCAAAACCGCACCGAAGTTCCGATATGAATAAAATTATTCGCGATCCGCGATCCGAAGGTACGGTCTGAGGCAAAAGATTCGTGAACATGCTGCGAAGTTTCGATCTAAATGTAATGATTCGCAAGGCATCGTTGCAGATCAGGACTCGGAGTGCGGACCGCGAGTCATTCATCGCGAAATGATTCACTTGTTCCGAAGTTGCTATCTAAATCAAATGATTTGTGAATCGCGCTCCGAAGTTCCAAACTAAAACAAATTATTCGCAATCCGCGGTCCGAAGTTTCGATCTGAAAAAAAAAAAAAAAGATTCATGAACTTGCTACGAAGTTCAGAACTTCAGATCGAAATCAAATGATTCGCAATCCGCGCCCTGAATTAAGTCCCGATCTGATTTGCGAACCATAATTTCAGATCAGGACTCGGAGCGCGGATCGCAAATCATTACTTCGCGAAATGATTCATGAACCCGCTCGAAGTTCCGATCTAAATCAAATGGTCCATAATGCGCGATCCGATTAGAGCGCTTCGAAATAGTGAATCATTTCGGAGCTTTCATGATTCTGAGTTTAGAAAAGCTCCGCTTCACCCATCACTATACGAGCTTTTTAAAATCGTTAACAAGCCATGTCGAAATTCGAAAATTATCTTTTAATTTGAAATGGTTTTTGCTAGTGAATCGCTTGAACTGAATGATCGAAGTCACGAGTTTGAATCAATCGGAGCGGTTCCAGCGTAAATGACTCACTCAATTGATTCGGTCCATCTGTTCCTCTCTTTGCGTCTTCAGCCACGTTTACACGACACTGTCAGTACTACTACTGGCTTAGCTCGCTAGTTTTATGACATTAATTGAAATAAGCTAAAAAGTATGATATTTTTGCATAAATTTTGCGTAGAAAGATATGTGTTTTTGAGAAAAAAAAAAAAAAAAATACATTACAATACATTACCTTTCAAAAATTTCAGCACTTTTCAAGTATCACCTGCGAAATATTGTTATTTTCAAGGGTATTTTCAAACACTACTTTATTTACTGTAAAGTGAAACTGGAGATTTCAGCATTATGCCTGCTACAGTAAATGATAAAGCAGTTTCAAATCAATATTTCATGTCCACATAATTATTTATTGGTGAAGATCTGTGTAAAAAGTGGTATATTAAATGTTCATCTCATCTCATGAGTGTTCCGAACCACTTGCTAGGAATTGTTTTTCTTCGCGGAAGGTTTGCGCTTAATGCGCTAATAAAATATTTCAACTTAAATCTGTATTTTGTGTCCAAGTGGGATAATGTGCATTTATAATTTCTTATCACAAATTAATTATTTATAATTTTTTAGTCCAAAAATGTTCTTTATCTCCAGAATCTCTTATTTTAAATGTGGTCTCACTCTCAGACTTTAAACCCCACTTCCTATTGCAGGTAGATTTGCAATGATTTGTAATCAGAAGAATGTTGCAGTATGTGTTTATATGTGTTTCAGGTTCATTGACATCCATGATCAACAATCTATTAAAGATACAGCACTTGTTTAAGACTGAATGTGACTACCAGATCATGCAGGGTTGTGTTTTCAATAGTTACAGACCTCTTTCACATATTCTGTGATGACTATCGCTGCCCAGACGTCAGTCAAGCTGAAGAGGTCTTTTTCATTGTAATATTTCTTCAGTTTGTCAAATGCATCTGTCCAGCTAACTTTAGAGATTCTGAGTCTCTCGATGATTTTGTCTTCCACGGTCTCTAGTTTGGTGGACCAGTCTGGTTCTTTGTATAAGGAGGCCATGCACCTTCAGAGAAGAACATACTGCTCTTATTTTGACATTCAACCCAATTCAATCTCTCTGTGTTTGTTGTTTCTCAGGGTTCGTACCAGGCGGATCCAGAGACTCCGCTCAGATAAAGGATGCAGTCCAGAAGACCCGCTTTATCGAGCTCAACCAGGGATCCCAGCAAACCCACCATGGCTCTTTGTCCTCCTCCAGAACCCAGTAATGCAATGTTTGGCACCTCATCCTGAAATGCACAAGCTTGATTTTGCATTCATCAGCTACAGAACCATTTGAAGGTAATGTAAAGAGGGAATAGCAGGCAGATACATGAAGTATAAGATGTTTGACCTGACTGCAGTGTATTTCGAGTTTCTGCAGGCTTTGAAAAACAGTTTCTCTCCTTCTGGCTACAAACTCCTTCTCGTTCGTGTTTAGAGAGTGTTCGATTCTCACCTCACCACTGCAGTGGCCACAAAGACAGACAGACCAGTGCTCAATTTAACATCATTTAATGCTATTTCAGGGCTATAAACACCAGACTGAGAGGGTTTAATCCCCTTAATAATAAATTAAAAATTGCAACTTTTTACTTCACAGTTCCTTTTTTCTCTCAGAATTGGACACAATTTCACAATTGTAAGAAAGAAGTCAGAATTTCAAGTTTATATCTCAGCTTTATTGAGATACAATTCTGACTTTGTATCTTGAAATTCCAAGAAAATGTCAGAATTGTGAGTTTGTTTTGGTGCAGTTCTGAGAGAAAATATCAGAATAGTGAGTTTATTCACAAGAAAAAGTCAGAATCATGAAAAAAGTCTGAACTGGGATATATAAACTTGCATTTGAGAGAAAAAAAAGTCAGAATTGTGAGTTTATATGATGCTATTCTGGGACAAAATGTCAGAATCATGAGTTTATTCATGCAATTGCGAGAAAAAAAAGTCAAAATTGCAAGTTTGCATCTCTCAATTCTGAGAAAAGAAGTCAGACTTAGAGGAAAAAGTCAGAATTGCACATTTTCATCTCACAATTCTTTGAAAAAAAAAGTTGCACGTTTATATCTCAACTCTGAGAAAAAGCCAGAATTAGGAGATAAACACGTGAAGTTTATATCTCGCAATTCTGACTTTGTAACAGCTGAGAAAAACTCTGAATTGTGAGTTTATATGATACTATTCTAAGAGAAAATGTCAGAATTGTGAGTTTATTCATGCATTTGCAAGGAAAAAAGTACGAATTGTGAGTTTACAGTATATCTCAATTCTGAGAAAAAAAAGTCAGAATTGCACATTTTTATCTCAGAATTCTGTGAAAAAAGAGTCTTAATTGCAAGTTTACAGTGTATTTTAATTCTGAGGGGGAAAAAAAGTCAGAATTAGGAGATAAACTTGCAGTTCCGACTTTGTAACAACTGAGGAAAAAAAGTCAGAACTGTAAGTTTATATGATGCTATTCTGGGAGAAAATGTCAGAATCGTGAGTTTATTCATACAATTGTGAGAAAAAAAGTCAGAATTCCCGGTTTATATCTCTCAATTCTGAGAAAAAACGTCAGAATTAGGAGAAAAAAAAGTGGAATTGCAAGATAAACTCATAACGCTTATATCTTGCAGTTCTGACTTTGTAACAATTGAGAAAAAGTAGGAATTGTGAGTTTACAGTATATATCAATTCTAAGAAAAAAAGTCAGAATTAAGAGGAAAAAAATCTAAATTGTAACATATTAACTCACAGTTGTGAGAAAAAAAGTCAGAATTGCACATTTTTATCTCACAATTCTGTGAAAGTCAAAATTGCAAGTTTATATTTAAATTCTAGAAAAAAAAGTCAGAATTAGGAGATTACCTTGTGAAGTTTACATATCGCAATTCTGACTTTGTTACAATTGAGAAAAAGTCAGAATTGTGAGTTTATATGATGCTATTCTGAGAGAAAATGTCAGAATTGTGAGTTTATTCATGCATTTGCAAGAAAAAAGTAGAAATTGTGAGTTTACAGTATATCTCAATTCTGAGAGAAAAAAAAAGTCAGAATTAGGAGAAAAAAATCAAAATTGCAGTTGTGAGGAAAAAGTCAGAATTGCAAAAAAAAAAAGTCAGAATTTCAAGTTTATATCTCAACTCTGAGAAAAAATTATAAGAGATAAACTCTGAGATAAACACGTAAAGTTTAAATCTCGAATTCTGACTTTGTAACAATTGAGAAAAAGTCAGAATTGTGAGTTTATATGATGCTATTCAGAGAGAAACTGTCAGAATCATGAGTTTATTCATGCAGTTGTGAGAAAAAAGTCAGAATCAGAGCAATAAAGGTCAGAATTGTGAGTTTATATGAAGCAGTTTATTGATTAATAAATCTGAGGAGGATTACGAACCTTTCCTGAAGTTTGGATGCACTCATCTGTAAAACAACAGAGTGAACATTAAATATCTATAATATCTATCATTTTAAAATTATTAGGAAAAAGCTTTACACATACTTCATTCTTCAAATTTCAATATTAAGTCACTGTTTTAATATAGTTTTCAGTTTGCAAGTCACTGGGATTGGTCTTTAAAGCACACTCACCGTTTTTGTGTAGTCTTGAAGATCCTGAGTTTCTGCAATAACAGCAGTGGTTGTGTTGCGGAAGGTCTTTTGACTTTAGATCCTCATGGAGGGAGGAAATGATGAAAATGAATGAAAAACAGAAAACTAATAAATGGACAAGAGGAGGAACTGAAAATTCATGTGGGTACTTGTGAATTGTTGCATGATTGTGATGATTATCTAACATTCACGTACATTATAATTTACAGTGCAACAACTTTTATATCCCAGAGTTTAGTTTTGATTAAACAGATTTCAGCTTTTGTCTTCAGGTCACATTAAAGCTTGTTATCTTGGAAATGTAATACCTTAATGCCCTCATTTATTTCTGCTACTTTACACTTTTTCGGTTTAACTTGATGTACAAAAATACCAAACTAAAACTGAAGTAAGAAACATTACACTATTACTAAACATTTTTGATTAAGATTAAAATGAAAACTACAAAAATGAAAACTAATTCAAAAGGTTAATAAAAAAAAAACTCTAGACCAGTATCTTAATGATACAGTGTGAGTATAACACTGGTGTAACATCTGTAACATCCAGCCTTTGATATTCTTGGTATTTGGTATTTATCTGTTACAAAAAAATCAACATCCACCCGTTTGTTTAAAACATGCTTATATGTGCTGTTTTCTTAAAGGGAGATAAAATGTTTATTTCAGCATGTTATTTCTGCAGATCTACAGCATTCCTCTCAACCAGTCTCTCAAGGGATCTCATAATTCAACACCTTGTTTCACTTACACTTTCACTTCATGATTGTGTAGTTGCTTTCTCTTAGCTCGCTTTATGCAATGTGTCTGATAAATGCAGTGACGCTTTCTGACAAATTAAGGGAGGTCAAGGCCAGATTAAACCAACATGCTTTTAATGTGATAGTCTAGAATTGGGAAATGTCGGCACTAGGGAAAATGCATCTGTTTAGCTAATTATAAAATGTATAAAATATACATTAGTCACTGGACACATACTAACCTGAATTCACTGTAAATTCAAAAAAGGTCTATAATGAATGTCATATTTGTGTATTATTGACATTAGATTAACAAATAAATTAGCTATACCTTAAATAATTTTTCCTTGATTTTTTTGTGCTTTGTCTTGGTTTTGTAAAATGATGCTTAAAAAAGGTTCACAAAAGCACTAATGAATATGAAAATATCTTATGTAGTAAGTAATGTGACTTTTCCAAACAAAAAGTTCAACCAACGCCAAACTGTAAACTCTTTAATTTTAATATTCACAAATAAATGAGATCAAATCCCAGTAAATACATAAATTATGTAGTATTAATATTCATGACAAAGATATTAAATAACTAAATATTAAATTGGAAAACTGGTTTCTATTATTTATATTTTAACCTTTTTAATTTAAATATATATTCACATTATTTTATTTGATTAGAAAGTTTGTTTAGCATGATAAAACAGTATAGATTGAAATAATTTAAAAGGCCTTTTTCTACAATGTAGGCCTTTTTTTCTTTCTACAATGCATCTCCATTCTAAGGTATCCAAGTTGAAGAAGTTTTTTTTTTTTAATTGCAAGACAAAAAAAATAAAATAATTATTGCAAGACATAAAATACAATAACATAAAGGACAGAAGGGAAGGGAAAATAAACGAAATCAAAAACAAAAACAACAATGGCACCTCAATCAGTACAAAAAATATCTTGATAAGACTTAAGAAACTTGTTATTCTTATTGATTGAACAATAAACAATATCTCAGCTGAGGAAGTTGTCGCCCTCTTGTGGTCATCTTTTTGCCTTCGCGTTTTGTCTCTTGCGGGCTCCCGTCGCGCTTCCGTGTTGAGTCCAGTTCGCTGCAGAAACACGTGTGTCTCCTCACATCATGGAGTTTGAGGGCTACAGCTACTTCAGACAGAGATTCGTGTTGTCCACACTAAGCGGGAAACGAGTCAAAATACGAAACATAAGATCTAAAGATGACAATTCCGGCCCCGGAGGTGCGTTTAAATTGGAACTTCGCACATGACATGTGACGTTGTATGTAATCGATCAAAAACATAGATCTTCATCATCATCATCATCAAATCATCTATACATGCATTATCATTACAGCATCTTATAGCCTAACTACAGCACATGTTGTCATAATGTAACTTAATGTAAATTTCAAAATATGATGGAGATTCCAGATTTTTAGTTTACATTTTTTTCCCTCCCAGGTGAAAAAGGTGCATTAAATGCAGTTTATTTCAGTGTAATGTACTAGAAGTGCTCTATTTTCATGCACTAATTTTGTGCTTAATACACTAAAATTATTATTTAGTACTACTTAAGATCATTTTAAGAACATCTAAGTTTACTCAACTGCTATTTTGAAACGCCGTGCATATACTGTAAACTAAAATGTGCTTTTAACATACCATCTTTCTATTGAAAAAAAAATGGATTTAGTTACCACTTGTAGTACACTTCAACCCATCTTTTAAACATACCCATCATGCACAGAAAATACGTATGGATTATTTAAAGTGTAAGAATTATATATCATAAATATATACAAAATGTATTTGGAATGTATTGCTCACATATTTTTATTTATACATAATTCATTTCAAATGTATTGTAACTATGTTAATATTCTTTTTATATGATACTTCTCTACATGTTAATGGTGTCCTTAGGGATAGTTTACCCCAAAATGAAAACTCTGGCATTATTACTCACTCTAATGTTGTTCCAACTCATAAGACCTTTGCTCATCTTTGAAACACAAATTAAGATAGAGCTCTCTGACCCTCCATTGACAGCAAGGGTCCTACAAGGTCCCTGTTCAAGGTCCAGAAAGGTACCATGGTATATGCTCAGGCAAAACATGGTTTTTCTGGCCCTGCGCTTTGTTGCTTTTAGGCCCAGGTGACCTTGATGCAGCTGTCTGATGTAATAGTGTTGCAGTGAGTGGGGAATGACGAAACACTGACCACAGAGCAGTAGGCAATTATCAACCGTAAGTTCGTCCCTTATGGCAGAATTGCCTGAGGTCATGTCGCAGCATCATTAATGAATGAGGCCATAGATGGTCTGCCTGTGTTTCTTGTCTCAGTTCCTCAATTCTCCTTGAGGAGAGGGCTTCCACTGTCATTACATCATAGTCCTCACTAGTGTTGGCCCAGTCAGTGGAGGGCAGGTGTGCACGTGAGAGCGTGTCCACTAGGTATAGCTCTTTGCCTCTCTTGTAGATGACAGTGAGGTTATAGCACTGCAGCTTAAAGGAGAAGTCCATTTCCAAAGCAAAAATTTACAGATAATGAACTCACCCCCTTGTCATCCAAGATGTTCATGTCTTTCTTTCTTCAGTCGTAAAGAAATTATGTTTTTTGAGGAAAACATTTCAGGATTTGAAAGTTTAAACTTCCAAAATGCAGTTCAAATGCGGCTTCAAACGATCCCAAATGCGGTTGTAAACGATCCCAGCCGAGGAAGAAGGGTCTTATCTAGCGAAACAGTCAATTATTTTCATTAAAAAAAAATACAATTTAAATATTTTTTAATCTAAAATGCTCATCTTGTCTTGCTCTCCCTGAACTCTGTGTATTCTGGCTCAAGACAGTTAGGGTATGTCAAAAAACTCCAATCGTATTTTCTCCCTCAACTTCAAAAATCATTTCAAAATCATCCTACATCACTGCAGAAGTACCGACCCAGTCTTTGCAAAGTGAACATGCAAAGAAGATCAAACACCCTTAACAAAAAAGGTAAAACAGCAATATAGGACGGTTTTGAAGTTGAGAGAGAACATGAGATGGGAATTTTTCAACATACCCTAACTGTCATGAACCGGAAAAAAACAGAGTCCAGGCAGAGTGAGACAAGATGAGTGTTTGAGATTAAAAAGTATTTAAATTGTATTTTTTTAATGAAAATAACCGATCGTTTCGCCAGATAAGACCCTTCTTCCTCGGCTGGGATCGTTTACAACCGCATTTGGGATCATTTGAAACCACATTTAAACTGCATTTTGGATGCTCAAGCTCGGGGCAAAATAGAAGTCCACTACATGGAGAAAAATGCTGAAATGAGTGTAGTTTTTTTCTTTTTTACAATAGTGATGTGGGGCTGATGATCCGTTTCGACGGTCACTGGATGGCCATATATGTAGTTGTGGAATTTCTGACAAGCATAGACAAGGACCAGCAGCTCCTTCTCTGTCTGAGCATATCGTGATTCAGTCTCTGTAAGCGCTCTTGAGGCAAATGCCAGTGGTTTGTTGTTCTGGGGTGGGGTGCTGTGATTTCGCTATAGCCCAGGATGAATTTTGACAAACAGTTTGTCATGCCCGAGAACCTTTGAACATCATGCTTATCCACTGGGGTTGCCATAGAACTGACTGCATCTGTCTTTGTAGGGTCAAGCTTTATGCCCTGGTCAGTTAGAAGGTGACCCACATAGGAGACCTCACACACCCAGAAACGGCACTTGTCAGGGTTCATCTTAAAATTTACGGTGCGTATTCCGTCCATGACCTGCCGGAGGCCCAGATTATGCTCCTCTGTTGTGCTGCCCCAAACAAGAATGTCATCAACAACGATTGCACATGGCTGTCCTTCAAAAAGCTGCTCCATACACCTTTGGAAGACTTCACTTCCTGTGGATATTCCATAGGTCATTCAGAGGAAGGCATATCTTGAAGGTGGTCAGTCTTGATGACTCATCACTGAGTGGCACCTGCCAAAATCCACACTTCACATCAAGGATGCTGAACATCGTGGCTCCTGGCATGTCAGCGAACACCTGTTCTACTGTTTTCATGGGATGATGCGGTCTGAGGAGGGCTTTGCTGAGGTGGACAGGGTCAACACAGAGTCTTATGGCACCATCTTTTTTACATTCAGCCACCATAAAAGAAACCTTAAAAGAAACCTCCTGAAATGGCTTAATGACTTTGTTTGGTCATTCATTCTTTGTCATGTGTTTTTTTTTTTTTTGTTACTTATTTTAGGCACATGTGATACACTACAGGCAGTTTGCCTATAGTGCTGCAGTCAAAAAGATCTTTATACACTGTGAGCTCAGGAGCCCCCTGCTGGAGAACGTGCACATTCCGGGCAAGCTGACACTGTCTCTGAGGTCCAATAGAGGATTTACATCACTGTCTATGACATGGAACTGTAGTGTCCCACATGTGACGTTTACGTTAGTAACACCTAAAGTCCTTATGATCGGGCCACCATAAACTGAGTGGAAAACGAGTGAAAATACCAAACATCAGGTCTAAAGATGACAATCCCGGCCTACAAGGTGCGTTCATATCACAACATCATCACGTAATATGTAATCAATCAATAGCATAGCTCTTCATCATCATCATCATAAAAACATATATACATGCGTTATACTAAATATCATCACAGCATCATTTATCTACAGCACGTCATGTTGTACTATTGAGATTAAATTGCAGAATATGATTAAGATTTCAGATTTTTTGTTTTAAAAACTTTTTTTCTCTGTCCAAATTATGTATTTGTCATTTTTATAAAATATTTTTTCTGTAGTTATTTTTATTTATTCTAGATTAATTTATTTTCTTTTTATTTATATTCTGAATCAATTAAATGCATTTTTTAATTCATCTTTTAAATTCTTCCTTTCTTTATTTCTGTCTTTCTTTCTTTTTATATATATCATTTCTGCACTACTGTCCTTACCAAATTGAATTGTAGTCAATTTGTTTGAATGGTATTATTGATTCAACCAATGGGGTGAGTTTGGGGTGGGGCTGCTGGTTTGTTTAATGGTAGATGGGGAGAGTTTAAAACCTGCTAGACTTGAAATGAAAGATGACGTTGAAATTTAAAAAAATAAAAAAATCTTTGTCCAAAATACTAGAAACTAGAGGTTTGTAGTTATACATGAGTTCTTGTAATATGAATTTTAAATGTGTCATTTGAATTCAAATGACAAGTTCAAAACCTTATTTTTAAAGAACAGTTTAATTTGCTGGAATAGAAGCAGAGTAATACAGTATTTTAATCAGCAATAATTGTAATCACATCTGTGTTACAGTTGATTTGATTATTAATGATTATCTATTTATTGCTTAATGAAAGTCAAGCATAATTCTGAAACATGCAGAAATAAACCAGTTAAACCCCACCTCTCAATTCCGTAAACATTCTGCATCTGCAAATCTGTTTGAATGAACAAATAATGGTGTTAATGACAAGGTTATAGCGACATTCAAACTTGAAATTAATAGAAAAGATCATCTGTGAGGGTGTTTTTAGCGAGAAATCAAATGGTCCAAAAATAAGCTGACAGCTTGACAGTCAGCTCACAAAAAAAAGGAACTATGAAATTTCTTATTCTTCTGTTATAATCACTGTTTTGGAATAAATGTATAAATGCATAAAAGGCATAAACTTGATTAAATTGATCCTTTGTTTTACTAAACAGAGCATTAGTTAGTTATTAAAAAAAAAAAATTAAATCAAACAGCGAGGGCTTTATTCAAAACGCTGCGCTCCGATATTCAGGTTGTCATCAGTTGTGCCTTTTGTGCTCAATAACTGCACAAATCTGCTCCTTCAGTTTCTCTCTGTTGTGTTTGATGTTGTTTCCAGCAGCCTCCATAAGATCAGTGATCTTCTCAAGACAGTAAGGACATTGAATGGTGCTATATTTTCTTCTCCAGGTCTCAAGTTCATCTGAAGAAACAGTAACACACATCAGAACAGTTGATATTTCAGTTTTATTTATTTAGACAATCTGAACTTGCCTCCACAGTTGACCACATTAAACAGAGGGATGTGAATCACGGTTGGAGTTTTATTTTGGCCTTTGAACACATAGAAGTCCTTTGGTTTCTGTGAGTCCTCACTGGGAATGTTGACTTCAGGGAAAGAGATCTTTAGTTCCTCACACAGTTTTTGAGTGTCAGTCACTGTCTGCAGTGGAAACATAGCAGTAACTTCATTAAAAGGGCTAGAGAAACATTTCTGTTGAAATTTTAATTTGTTATTCACTGAAATTGTCAGGTCGAGATGAATGGGAATTAGCCATTTAAGCCATTTAACGTTTATTAAAGGATGTGTTACTATATATGCGCGTCATACCGTGAAAGGATCATCATCACTGAAATCCAGGGAAATGATGAGATCAATGTCTCTTTTTTTTCTCAGCACTGAGAAGTAGGGTGAGTTCAGCAACAGTCCAGCGTCTTCATAGTCTCTCGTCTCACTTTCCAGAAGAGTAGAAGGCACTGCTTCATCTGAGTCACCACGGTGTGAAATCAGTCTGTTTATTATATTATTTACATTGAATTTCTAGTTAATAGCAGGTTTGCTCTCACCTGTCATTTTGTTGAGGAAGTTATAATTCCTGCCCCAGATCCAATGAGCCATGCATTTAAAAATCCTAACCTACATCAGAAGACCTGAAATGCAAATACACAGTGGTTCTTAAATATAGTAAATTATATTGTTTTATAATCTGTATATTGTTTTTCACTTGACTAAATGGTTTTTCTCAGATGATTTTTGATGTTTCATTATAGTTTCTTCATTGTAGTTTCTTCTTGTGCTGGTAAAGGGGTCATCGGATGCTAAGTTCACTTTTTCATGTTGTTTGCCCATTAATGTGTGTTGGCAGTGTATGTACAAATCTACCCTATAATGATAAAAATCCATGCAGTGGTTTTTAATTAATCTGTAATAATAATATCTCCTTTTTCAAATCGAGTCGTTCTCAGATGCCTGTCGTTGTGGCGTCGCACCCACAGACGCTGCTCCCACGATAGTTGATTGACATGAGCGTTTTACCTCAGATCAGGTGTAACAGTCCTCCCTCTTTGTTTCGATGCCGGAGCAGGGATGTAAGTTGGACGAGTATCTCAGATTGAGCGATTGAGGTTTTGTGTTGCTGGATGTAATAATGAACATAGTGGTCGTCATTTACTCCCGACATCTGAGCCGCTGAAGATGCAGTGGATTACATTTGTTTGTGAATGGAATGCGCCTCCGGATCTACATATATCCGTCTATGTTCACGCGAATCATTCATGATCCAGCTTCACTTACAGCAGAAGTGAGTATAA
Source organism: Cirrhinus mrigala (assembly GCA_036247105.1). Lineage (NCBI taxonomy): Eukaryota > Metazoa > Chordata > Actinopteri > Cypriniformes > Cyprinidae > Cirrhinus > Cirrhinus mrigala. The sequence goes on from CM070011.1 coordinate 47,009,968, forward strand.
TGATTTTTTTATGAATCTTTGCGATCTCTTTCCTAATAATGTGTTAGTTAGCAAGTTTAGCGGCTAAACACACTAAATACTGCTAAAGTAAACAATCTCTCAGAGCAGCAGAGAGAAGAGAGGGGCGTGGCGAGCAGAGCTCATTTGCATTTAAAGGAACAACTCCTTAGAATGCGATAATTTTTGCAGAGCTGGTTTTGAAAAGGTAAAAAGGGTGTTGTTTTACAAAACCATTGAGAATTTTTAACTAAGGTATATGTTAGACTTTTCATTAAGACCGTAAAGAATCATATCAACATGAGGAAAATGGGCATCCGATGACCCCTTGAAATGAATGAAATTCTTATAGGGTTGGAGCAACAAGAGGGTGAATGACAAATTTCCTTTTTTTTTTTTTTTTTTTTTTTTTTTGCCATAATCATACTTTATTGGCTGTCTAAAGGAAAAGTTTTTCTCAGTCTGATAAAACATGTTTTGTTGCTAAACGGAAGCTTTATTGAATCTTATATTAAATCACATTTCTCTGGCTAGAAAATCAAAAAAGAAGTACAGTATAAAATTCAAATAGATTTGTACAGATAATTCAACCTACCTAAAGGGCTCAAACTGAACAGCTGACCCAAAAAATCACATACATCCTCTGTGTATTTCTTCACATTAAAACGTGTGGCTTGTTTTTCAGCAAGATTCAGTTTTTCCCCTGAAAACATCAGGTGACTTTTGTCTCCACCAAGCTCTGTAAATGAAGGAAACATACATTATTGACTTCAATAATTGATAATGTATAATTCTTGGCAGTGTACAGTTTTGCCAGTATCATCAGTTAGTTTGTTTTTTATGTTATATTGTTTCAATTTAGCAGAAAAGCAAAGAGACCTTGATACATTTTAAATACAAGTTAAACAAAAACAAAATCAAAAATCAAAACTGACATTCAGATGACAAAAATCACTTGACATTTTGTAACTATTTTACAAGGTGGCAATTTCATATGGGTTTGAAACAGTTAAACATACTGTTACAGGGCAAAAGCAGATCACAAATTCATACAAACTAACTTCACAGTAACTAGACACTAAAATTAAATGAATTCTAGCTCACCATTCAGTGTTTTTGTGATGGATTGAAGAAGATCAGAAGGGTCTTTGCCATTCAAAACAGCTAGATTTACATCCACAAGATCCATGAGCACCTGGTAACACTTGTATACAGATGGGGAGTTTGGATCTTTTGAAGAAAACACAATGAACAAACATGAACACACTGCAAAACGTCTTGAATGTAAGTGATTTCCACCCTCAAATGCATCATGTTCAGATATTAGGAGTTTCCCACAAGCAAACAGACACACAACATTGTCCAGAACCCATTTAAGATACTTTGATTTGAAGCTGATTGAATGATTGGTTTGAAATGAATTTGATGGATGTTCTCATGATCTATTCAATAACGGTGCATGAGCAATATGTTACAGTATTTATTTATTAGAGATATTAGTAAAAACACAACCATTCTTTGTTAGACACAAAAGATAAAACTTATCCATTAATAAAAGCAGAAACACTTCACCTTTCCTTAGTTCCTTAATCATTTCTGATTCTATTATAGGTGTTAAATATTTAAAGAAATCTGAGGGGGGAAAATAAAATGTCATCAGAGTTCACATGATAAGGAAAGGACTGTCATCTTTAGGTAGAACTATATATTCAAATGCAGCTGCACCTTTTATTTTTTTCCAGAGGAATTTACGGATCTCCTCTCCATCAGCTACAGCGCTGCCACACAGAGCTGCAGAAAATACATTTATCTTTAAAAGTGTTTACAATAAATTAAACAAAAACATTTTAAAACCAAATGTGTAACTGTTAAGGTTTTTATTATTATTATTATTATTATTTTTTTTTAAGCTGGTCCCTGAGTTGGGTTGTAACAATAACAGTCTAATGCATCCAACTGTTATTTGAGCCTTGGACAATTAAACTTTCTTTATAGGCTCTATTTGAGGTTTTTCAGAATGTCACACTGGCAGAAACATCTGAAGATAAACATCACTAAGGAATTTGCAAAACCGAGTCCAATAAGCTCCTGCAAGAACTTTAATAACTGTCAATGGTTCTTCTGGTAACTTCTCTAAGGAAAAGCTTTGAGACACATTCAGTTTTTGAATGTCATATTTTGCAAAGAAAAAAAAAGGGCAAGCAAAAAGATCTGAGTGTAGGGTTCGTACCAAGGTTATTTTCGTAAACGAAAACTAACACGAAAACGATTGGTCAAAAAACATTTTCGTAAACTGAAATGAAATAAAAATAACTAAATGAAAAACTAAAACGAAACGAAACTAACAACACTTACTGAAAAACTAACTGAAATAAAATAATTATCTAAAATAAGTAATCGTTTTCGTAATAATTACGTTCTCATCCGGTGGTGGAAAAAAATGTACGAGCTGTGTGGTGGTTTAGGGAAATAGCCTACCTGTAAACGGCGCATCATAGAGGTCAGGTTATCTGACAGATAGATGAAAACAGTCCTGCACGGGTGCTGCTTGGTAAAGCCGCACCAACAGTAGGCTGCTTAACAGAACACCCGACCCGTTATCCGACAGCAGCACATTCTGTACCCGGCCTGTTTGACATTCCCTAGACAGCGACCTGAACCGCCGGCACCGCATTAAATCTGCTGCATCAGTAAGGCGAAATTATTTATTTTCTCATGTAACACAAGCGATTAACATAGGCATTTTAAGTAGGTGCTTTGTTGAAAAATAGACAAGTCTCTAAATAAATAATACATTTACTGCTTTTAATTATGATAAGGTAAGCTCAACTTGTGTAGATTTAAGCAGTAAAAATGCTTGACTGCTTGTATACTTCTACCACCTAATCAAGCTCAGCATGCTTTAATTTTGCGTCATAAGGTTACATTAAGTTGTTGGTCTGCGCTCTGAAGGTGATCTTTTTTCGTAAAACTAAAACTGAAACTAAACTATATAAAAATGAAATAGAAATGTGCTCACAAACTAAAAACTAAACTAAAACTAACAAAATTCTTAATGAAACTAATAAAAACGAAACTAAATTCTATAATAACCTTGGCTCGTACAAGGTGCTTGAAGTACTTAAGTTTGACTTTTTTTTAAATTCAAGGCCTGAAAAACCTTTGAAAATAGCAATATTCTTAAAGAGGTACTTGAAAAGTGCTTGAATTATTGAAAGACAATATATCTAAGTATTTATTTTGTCAGTAAGATCATATCTTTTCACGCAATTAAAAAATAACATACTTTTTATGCCTTTTTCAGTTAATGTCATAAAATAAACGAGCTAAGCTATTAGTAGTACTGACAGTGTTGTGTTAAAATGGCTGAAGATCCAAAAAGAGGAACAGATGAACCTAATCAATTGAGTGAGTCATTTATGCTGGAACCGTTCTGATTGATTCAAACTCATGACTTCGATCTTTCGTTTTAAGCGATTCACTCGCAAAAACCAGTTCAAATGAAAAGAGCCATTAATTTTGTGAATTTTCACATCGTTTGTAATGATTTTAAAAACCATGTTAAGTGAAGGGTGCAACTGAACTTTTCGAAACTCAGAATCAGTTAAACCATTACGTCGCAAAACGATTCACTGTTTCAAAACGCTCCAATCGTATCGTGTATGGTGAATCATTTGATTTTGATCTGGACTTTGGAGCAGGTTCATGCACGGTGTTGGCGAAAGTTACTTTTAAAAGTAATGCATTGCAATATTGAGTTACTCCCTAAAAAAAGTAACTAATTGCATTACTTAATTACTTAATTCCATAATTTTTATGGAAAGTAATGTGTTACTTTACTTTTGCGTTACTTTTTAAATCTGGGCAGGGCTTGCTTGTTTGTTTTTAATATAGAAAGTTATATTTTTGGCAAATGTAAAAGCCTTTCAAACCAAAAGCCTCAGGCTTTGAGAAAAGTAAATTTATGTCTGTACAGTAGACCGCAGAAGAAAAAAATGTCAACTTTATCTTGAGTAATTTTTGCTTATTAGTATGGTTGAATTGGATCATCCAAGGTCGGCAACAAAGACATCGGTGCTCACTCCCAAGTCGTCACATAAGCTGTGTCCGAAACCGCTCCCTATCCACTATATAGTGCACTATATCGGGTGTCAGCCATTTTGTAGTGATGTCCGAATTCTGAGTGAACGACTTCATTCCCTACATTCGTTCACTACTTTTTACCCACAATGCATTCTGATTTCGAGTGTACAACCGATGTACACTCGCTGAAGCACTATATCCCACAATCCAATGCGGAGAACCGACGAGCTGGAAGAGAGAGCGGGAGCGAACAAATTTGAATGAGAGATGGCGTTTACATCTTCATTATTTCTGCTTTATTGTTTATTTCATGCATTATTCATATCAAAATATATTATATAGGCATTAACTCAGTTTAATATTTTACTAATTTAATGAGCTGGCATTTTTGTTAATTTACAAAAAATGATGATAATTTGGTGGATATTTAAAAATGTTGGTTGGTAGCGTATTCATTCTGATGTAATATTAACGGTCGCCTGAGGGCGCTCTACGACCATTGGCATGTTGCTGCTCGGGAGAGTTTCAAGATACTACAAACAATAAATACATAACATTATTGACATGTAATTAATGTATGTTTATTTATTTATTTATTTTTTTTGACAGTATTTTAATAGTATTTAATGATTATGAACACATAAGCATTACAAAACAAATACCATTAATAAAGCCATAAAGCTGACGCGGTGGTATGTATAATTACAGTATAAAGTCATTTAAAGTGTTATTGCTATTAATATTATTTTCTAAAATAAGGTACATGTAATATAAAAGTACATGTGACAAAGATGTTTTTCGGAACAGCTCCAAGTCTCATGCGAAGTGTAACGTTATACGTCACCGTCCGAATTCGTTCACTTCATTTCGTTCACTCCTTCTGATATAGTCCACTCAACGGCCATTTACTATATAGGGATTAGTGAATAAGTGAACGAGTGAGCGATTTCGGACACAGCTATATTGACGATTGGTCAGGACCCCTTGGCGTCGCTTTTTGACGCCCAGGGTCCTCCTTTGTTTTCAGTTGTTTGTCTTAATTTAGTGGTTTGCATGCATTTGTAAAAATAGAAATTATTTTATATAAATATATACGTTCATTGGAGCCCCTAACCCCACCCCTACCCTAAACCTACCCACTTCTGAACAATATGAAACACGCAACAGGCAAATATAAGTACAGTCACAGGTATTTATTGCAAAAACTGACCATAAACAAGCAGTATAAAAGCATTACAAACAAGTCCTGTTGTATTCCGAGTCTTCTGAAGCCTTACGATATCCTTATGCGAATAACAGAAGGTTTTAATCGCTGAAAATGATCCCGCTCCGTTAACGCGCTCACATCTCATTCAAGAAGATACACCCGAGCATTTACATGACGCAATCGGTCACGAGACACATACGAGCCAATGGCATTTCACAACAGCATCGGTCACGAGACACACAAGAGCCAACAGCATTTCACAACCAAGGCTTGTTTCTTCTGGCGGCATTTTTTGAATTCAAGCACAGACAGACTGCAGTGCAGCACACAGAACGGCGGACGGAGACGGCAATCGCGTCTATTCTTCTCACAGATCAATCCAGGAACCATTGGAATATTAATACTTTTTGAATAAATTATGAATATAGTTGTAATTGCCTGTTATATCTTGTGTTTTGTTGACAAATGGTTAGGTTTAGGGGCACAGGTTGGGTTCAATGTGTAAATAGTGTAATATAAATTCAACTGTTTTGACTGTTCGCATTGAAAAAAAAAAAATACACCCCAACATATATGCAATAATAGCAATATTATTACCCAATATATAATTTAATCATGACGCATCCCGTGCCTTTCGCGTCAGTATGTTGACGCCAAGGGTTTCTTATGTTAAGTACTGGAGGACCCTGGACATAGAAAAATGACGCTAAAGGGGTACCCTGAGCGTCCAGAAGTGACGCCAAAGGGGGCCCTGCCCAATCGTCAAAATGTGACGAGTTAGGAGTGAGAACGTGTTGATTTAGCAGACAAAATGCTTGATATCGATAATGTATCTTTCAACTAAAAAAAAAAAAAAGACGTAATCTAGAACATTACAACCCACTGAACAGACTGTACGTCTGTCTCTCACGTCTTTTTTTTCTTTCTGGACAATTACGGTTATTAATGTTAACATTTTAGATTGTGCCTGTTCAGAAACTGAACCTTGAGAAATATTCACTGTAGACTCTGAAATGAACTAAAAAACAGCTCACCTTTCAGTGTTTTTTTTTTTATTTTTTGATCAAAAGCAGAAGGATCTTATTCAAGAAGCCGAGATTCATTTCCACAAGATCCATGAGCACCTGGTAACACTTGCATACAGATGGAGAGTTTGGATCTTTTGAAAAAAACACACATTGAACAAACATCATGAACATGAACAACAGCACAATGCAAAATTGAATGTAAGTGCTTTCCAACCCTAAATTTATTAGAAACCAAGTGTTTCCCACAAGCAAACAAGTACACAGCACTGTCCAATCTAAGATGCTTTGATTTGAAGCTAAAAAGAAATTGATGCAATACTCATTATCTATTTGGTAACGCTTTACAGTGAGGTGCATGAGCAATACATTACAGCATTTATTCATTTTTGTTAATGTTAGTACTGTCAGTAGATCAACAGATGCAAAAGATAGAACTTGACAATAAATGAAAGCATAAATGTAAAAAATGCTTTACCTTTCCTCAGTTCCTCAATCATTTCTGATTCTATTATAGGTGTTAAACCTTGCAAAAAATCTGGGGAAAAAAATCAAATGTTCACATGATAATGAAATGACTGTCATCTTTAGGCAGAACTGAATCTTTAAATGCAGCTTTACCATATATTTTTTCCCAGATGAAATTTTCAATCTTCTCTCCATCAGCTAAAGCGCTGCTACACAGAGCTGCAGAAAATACATTTACAGTGCTTTCAATAAAATAAACAAAAACACATACTTTTTGAAACAAAATGTATAATAGTCTGCATCAAACTGTTTCATTGTCAAATTTGAGCCTATAAATTGTTCAGCATAACTGATCTTTATTTAAATCGTTGTGCATTGATAAGTTTTATGTTGAAAAACAATGTGCTGTTAAAACTGCTTTAAATGATTTTTAACATTTCTAATTGTAATGCTGTTTTTATTACAGCTTTAACACACATTATAAGTTCAGTGTACATTGATATTACAGTGCCCTCCACTAATATTGGCACCCTTGGTAAATATGAGCAAAGGTGGCTGTGAAAATAAATCTGCATTGTTTATCCTTTTAATCTTTCATTCAAAAAATTCACAAAATTCTAACCTGTCACTGAAGTAAAACAATGGAAGGCAGGGGGGAAATCTCATTATGAAATAAATGTTTTTCTCTAGTTCATGCTGACCACAATTATTGGCACCCAATTATTGCAGCGTCCTTTATTCAAGATAACAGCTCTGAGTTTTCTCCTTTAATGCCTGAAGAGTTTGGAGAACACCTGACAAGAGATCAGAGACCATTCCCTCATACAGAATCTCTCCAGATCCTTCAGTTTGCCAGCTCTATGCTGGTGCTTCTTCTCTTCACTTCACCTCACACATTTTCTATAGGGTTCAGGTCAGGCAACTGGGACGGCCATGGCAGAAGCTTCATTTTATGCTCAGTGACACATTTTTGTGTTTATTTTGATGTTTGATTTGGATCATTGTCCTGATGGAAGATCCAGCCACAGCTCATTATAGAACTTCTAACAGATGTAGTCAGATTTAGATATTTTATCTGTAGGTATTTGCTAGAATCCGTGATGCCATGTATCTGAACAAGATGTCCAGGACCTCTGGCAGGAAAATAAGCCCACAACATGAGAGATCCAGCAGTATATTTAACTGTGGGCATGGGGTACTTTTTGTACCAAACCCATCTGGTGGGTTTGTTGCCAGAAAGCTCTTTTTTTAGTTTCTTTTGACCACAGAAGCCAGTCCCATTTGAAATTCAAGTCGTGTTTGACAACTGAATATGCTGGAGTTTGTTTTTGGATGAGCAAGGAGGATTTTTCTTAAAACCCTCCTGAACAACATGTGTTGATGTAGGGGCTGTTTGATTTTTTTTTTTTTTTTAGTCTTTTGACCCCAAGACTCAACTAATCTCTGCAGTTCTCCTGATGTGATACTTGGAGAGTCTTTGGACACTTAAACTGTCCTCCTCACCATCTATTAGGACGATATAGACACACATCCTTTTCCAGGCAGATTTGTAACATCTTTAGTTGATTGGAATTCTTAATTATTGTTCTAATGATGGAAATGGGGATTTTCAATTCTTTAGCTCTTTTCTTACAGTCACTTTCTATTTTGTGAAGCTCAACAATCTCGTTCTGCACATCAGAACTATATTATTTGGTTTTATTCCTTGTGATGGATGGTTAAGGGAATTTGGCCTTTGTGCTCCTCATATTTATAATCCTGTAAAACAGGAAGTCATGGCTGGACAATATCACATTCCTAGTCATTCTAGTGTGCTAAATAAATGCAAATATGAATGGGAATATACTTCAGAGATATTTTACTCATTATAATTTCTAAGGGTGCCAATAATTGTGGCCAGCATGAACTAGAGAAAAACATTTATTTCATAATGAGATTTCCCCCCTGCTTTCCATTGTTTTACTTCAATGATAGGTTAGAATTTTGTGAATTTTTTGAATGAAAGATTAAAAGGATAAACAATGCAGATTTATTTTCACAGCCACCTTTGCTCATATTTACCAAGGGTGCCAATATTAGTGGAGGGCACTGTAAATATTAATAAACTCTACTGTGACAGAGTTTGTTACCTTGCAGGTACAGCATGTCTATTTCAGGCAGGGGATTCTTCTTGGAGCCATTGTCAAACTGGCTGCCAAAGCTGGATGTATCCACAAACGCTCCAATGAGGGAATAACCTGCTTCATATGGACTGATCTCAAACCAGGGGTCTGCAGACAGAAAACACCACCATATAACAGCTGACATGAGCACAGTAACTAACTTTAATTCTTTCAGACTCACAACAACACAGCCCTCCTCCCTTCTCTTCGTCCTTTTCACACTGCTTGTCGATCACTGTGTAAATGGGAAGCGGGTCTTTACTGTGATTGTCCCACTGATCTGTGAGTGTGTGTTCATCGATCTTTAGAAAAAAAAATTATATATGTCACTTACTGTCTTGTGTGTTCATTTGTCTAGCTTACAAACCACTTGGTAGAATGTTTTTTCATGTTGCCTATCGCAGATAGATTTGCAGTAGTTTGCAATCAGAAGAATGTTGCAGTGAGTGTTCATATGTGTCTTGTGTTCCTTGGCATCCCAAGATCATCAGTCTACACTGACCAAAATTATAAACACAACACTTTTGTTTTTGCCCCCATTTTTCATGAACTCAAAGATCTAAGACTTTTTCTATGTGCACAAAAGGCCTATTTCTCTCAAATGTTGTTCACAAATCTGTCTAAATCTGTGTTAAACCGGGCTCACACTACAGGATTTTTAGCGCGATTTTGCTCCGATTTTCCCCTCCCGAGAATCGGAACAAAAATCTTGTCGAGCACCTCGATCGGTCCCGATGTTCGGCACAGATTATCTGGTAATGTGAGCCGTTCACAGATCAAATCTTGCACCTCCCGATCTGCTCTCACACAAATCGGGATGATCTCGGCTATGATTACGTCAATACTTTCACAACAGTCAATGCGCAACTGCAAAACAGCTGCTGTACGGTCCATTGGATAGTGGAGATGGAGGAAACTGCTTCTTATGTTTTTGTAGTAACACTGTCTGTATAATATGTTGAAAACATACCACAACCGCAAGGAGCAAAGAAAGCTCTGGAGTGAAATCGTCTCCGTTTTCAACATAGGCCCGGCTCCAGAAATGAGATGAAGGGTGGGCCAAGTGATATTCGAGGTGGGCCTGGGGTGAGTGTAGTGGTAATCACATAGATTATTTTAATACAGAGATATTGATTACATTACTTGAACACCACTGCACCGCCTTCACTGACGTTTAGCATTTTTATAAAAATAAAAATCATTAGTTCAGTTGGAAAACATACGCTACAATTCTAAACTGAGAGCATCTGCTGTACCAACGTGATCTCATGATAATACGTATGTATTTTCAATAAAGTGGTTCTATAAAACGTACATTCACTTACGTTTTTTTCCAGACACTAAAACGTACAATATTGACGTATTTACTGTACAGCATCTAAACGTACACATACTTATGTATTTTCAGCATTTAAACGTACAATACTGACGTATTGACGTCACCTAAAAACGAATCCTTATGAATATTAAAATCGCGGTATTAATTGCATTATTATTGTTGTTTTTAGTTGTCGTATCAATGGCCTTATGTTTTCAAGTGATTGTTTAATCGTTTACTCAATATGAAATGATAACATTTCGTTCTGTTTTGTGTGATTTCTGCTGATCCATAATGTTAAACAACATAATGATAACTACACTTTAAACCCTTAAAATAAATAACGTTTCTGCAATTGTTTAACCATTCATGTAATATTTACTTTGTTTGCCGTGGTCAATGACAAACATCCTTTACACAGAGTGCGTGAAAAGTGAAATCAAAAGTGAAAGTAAACTTCACCCTGCAGGGTATTGACCCCACCGCCACCACAGGCCACTCGATCCACAACGTTACATCAGCAAACCGCTCACCCACACGACGCCATACACACCTCTCCAAAGTGCCAGATGCCATCGCAGCATGAGCATGCAGATGAGCTTCCCTGAGACGGTTTCTGACAGTTTGTGCAGAAACTTTTTGGTTATGCAAACCGATTGTTGCAGCAGCTGTCCGGGTGGCTGCTCTCAGACGATCTTGGAGGTGAAGATGCTGGATGTGGAGGTCCTGGGCTGGTGTGGTTACACGTGGTCTGCGGTTGTGAGGCCGGTTGGATGTACTGCCAAATTCTTTGAAACGCCTTTGGAGACGGCTTATGGTAGAGAAATGAACATTCAATTCATGGGCAACAGCTCTGGTTCCTGCAGTCAGCATGCCAATTGCACGCTCCTTCAAAACTTGCTGTGGCATTAAGCTGTGTGGTAAAACTGCACATTTTAGAGTGTGGCCACCTGTGCAATAATCATGCTGTCTAATCAGCATCTTGATATGCCACACCTGTGAGGTGGATGGATTATCTCGGCTCACTAATACAGATTTAGACAGATTTGTGAACAATATTTGAGAGAAATAGGCCTTTTGTGTACATAGAAAAAGTCTTAGAACTTGAGTTCAGCTCATGAAAAATGGGGGCAAAAACAAAAGTGTTGCGTTTATAATTTTGGTCAGTGTATTAAAAATACAGCACTTTACTGAATGTGACTACCAGATCATGCAGGTTTGTGTTATGAATAGTTACAGACCTCTTTCACATATGTTGTGATGACTATCGCTGCCCAAAAGTCAGTCAAGCTGAAGTCTTTCCCATTCTTTCCTTCTCTTTCCCAGTATTTCTTCAGTTTGTTATATGCATTTCCCCAGCTGACTTTAGAGCTGCTGAGTCTCTCAATGATTTTGTCTTTCACGGTGTCTAGTTTGGTGGACCAGTCTGGTTCTTTGTATAAGGTGGCCATGCACCTTAGGAGAAGAACATACTGCTGTCATTTTTGACATTCAACCCAATTCAATCTCTCTGTGTTTGTTGTTTCTCAGGGTTCGTACCAGGTGGATCCAGAGACTCCGCTCAGATAAAGGATGCAGTCCAGAAGACCCGCTTTATCGAGCTCAACCAGGGATCCCAGCAAACCCACCATGGCTCTTTGTCCTCCTCCAGAAGCCAGTAATGCAATGTTTGGCACTTCATCCTGAAATGCACAAGGTTTAATTTTGCATTCATCAGCTACAACACCATTTGTAGGGAATTTAAAGAAAGAAAAGCAGGTGGATAAATTAAGTAAAAGATGCTTGACCTGACTGCAGTGTATCTCGAGTTTCTGCAGGCTTTGAAAAACAGTTTCTCTCCTTCTGGCTACAAACTCCCTCTCGTTCGTGTTTAGAGAGTGTGCGATTCTCACCTCACCACTGCAGTGGCCACAAAGACAGACAAACAGACAAACCAGTGCTGAATTTAACATCACACTTTTTCAGGGGCGACCTAATTAGTAGTGGGCAAATTGCCCCACCCCTTATTAGTTATTGACAAATAGTTTTAAAAGCTGAGATCTAACAGCACTCATCAATGTCACAATGATTGAGATGGCCAATCAAATCAAAGAGGGCGGGGCTACATTGTTCACAGAAGCACATTCAATATGACAACTGTTTTTTGATAGAAATGTTAAAGACCGACAGTAATTCAGTAATGAAAACTACTCGACTGCATCAAATTTTGTCTGTTTAAATTCAAAATATAGTCTGGTATTCATATAATTCATGTAATTCACAACTTAATATAAGGAGGCAGTCACCCTTTTTTCCCGTTTTGTGTTCTCAACATAGAAATTAGGGATGTACCGATACCACTTTTTCTAGAGCAAGGCTCTTGCTGTTACCCATTACCTGTATTTTCAATGCATTTGTAATTTTTAAAAATATGAAAATATGAATCATATTAGTTGGCTTAATTCACCTAGTTGCTAACACTCATAATTATGCCTGATAAAAAGTATTTTACAAGCTTCTGTTAATTTCCCTGTTCATGTTATTGCTCTGCGTAAATGAATGATGTAATAGCAAAAGTTTATACTTGCATTTTTGTGGTATATAAGTTGTGTTCTTATCAACATGCTGCGACTTGCGTAGCCGCCCTAATGCAATTAATGTCAAGTGCAAAACATATTTTTAGCCTATTGGAGATACGTGTAGGTCTATTTATATACTAAACCCATTTCAATCTTTTTCTCTTTTGATTCCTTTAATAGTCCATTTCAAAATAAAAAGAGCCATTCAAGACATGGTTATGGCCTTGTGCTAATTAATATATTTGGATATAATTGAATACAACTCTAAAGCTTGTTTCACAGAATGATCCAGTTTGTAATAGACATTGTGTAAGTAATGCAGTACAATACTTTTATATAATGAAGTGCACAGCTTTCATCATTCTTTAAATCTGAGCAGGATTACAAACCTTTCCTGAAGTTTAGATGCACTCATCTGTAAAACAAGACAGTTTAATGTTAAAATTAAAAAAATTACACAAGTCATACCTCAAATATTGATTATTAAGCCACTTTTTTTTCTTTCTTTCTTTTCTTTTGTTTCTTTTTTTTTTTTCAATTTTCAGGTTGTTGATATTGGCCAAGTTATTAATTAGTTAAATTCATTTTTGTTAAGCTTTTTAGTCGCCTATAGATTTTAGTAAAATATTTTACAGCATATACTCACTGTTCTTGATTAGTCTTGTAAAGTCCTGAGATTCATCAATAACAACAGCAGCCGTTGTCTCTCGTATCGGGCAGAAGATGCTCTTTTATACGCTCTGGATCACCATGTGGGTGGAGATGATAAACATGAACTTAAGACAACAGAAAAACTTAAAACTAGCAACTGACAAAAGGGCGAGTGAAAACTGTGAATTGTGGAACAGGTTAGGCTTGCACAGACTGTAATATTTCATCCATGATTGTGTTTGTTTGACATTCATGACTGAACATTGTTATTTATGTTACAACCACTTTTATTTTACAGATTTTACAGGCAATTTTGACTTAAACTAACAGATTTAAACTTTACTCTTCAGGCCTTTAGGTTCTCTTCAGTTGTGTTGGAAACTTGGTTACATTTATGCCTTCATTTATTTAGCTGTTTAAAATCGTTCTAGATGTTAAATCTTAAAAAATGAAGGTCCACGATAAAAATATACTGTTACTGCATGCTTGATATGATGATCTGAAAAAAGTGTAAAATAAACAAATCGTGTGAAGTTGATATAATTTTTGTGAATCTGGCAAAGGGTTGTAATATTAAAACTATAACTTGAAATGAAACCATATTTATTACTCTTTTTAGCTGGTTTTCAAGGTAATATTTCTTGCTTTAATTTAGTACACATATTTTATACATTTTTCATTTTGATTTATTTTACCTTGATATACAACCCTAAACCTAAAACTGAAAATAAATAAATAAACAGATAAATAATGTATAGACATTAAAAAGCAGTAACTAATAAAAATGGCAAAAACACTACACTGTTACTAAAACTTTCAAATTAAAATGGAAAATATAAAAATGAAAACAAATTCAAAATGTTAATAAAATCTATAGGCCAGTCTCAGGGAGTGTAACACTTTTGTTGCAACATCTGTAACATCCAACCTTTGATATTCTTGTATTTATCTGCTACAAATTAAAGTCCATAAGTGTTTGTTTAAAACATTCTTATATGTGCTGTTTCTTATAGTGAGATATAATGTGTATTTGTTTATTTCTACATGTTATAACAAGAGTTGTTTTTGCCAAGCTGCAGCATTCCTCTTAACCCTCTGTCCAGAAAATCTCATTATAATACCACAATTATTTCTCACTTAATACTTACACTTTCACTTCATGATTGTGTGGTAACATTCTTTCATTTATAGAGCCTGCCTTATGCAGTGTGTCTGAAAAGCAGTGAAGCTTTCTGACATATTAAAGGAGGTCAAGGCCAGATAAAACCACTGTACTTTTAATGTAGTAGTCTAGAGTTGGGAAATATCCACACTACACAGTAAAAAACAATTTGTTGAGTCAACTTAGAATAATTTGTTACCTGGCTGCCTTAAAATTTTAGGTTCAGTCAACTCAAAAAAAGTTTATTCAACTTGAAATGTTAAATTATACTAAGTGACAACTTGGATATTTGAGTTGATTTAACTTAAAATTTTAAGGCAGCTGGGTTACCCATCTGTTAAGTTCAACAAACACAAATATCTAAGTTTCTACTTAGTACAACTTAACATTTCAAGTTGACTAAACTTATTTGAGTTGACTGAACTTAATATTTTAAGGCAGCAAGGTAACAAATTATTTAAGTTGACTCAACAAATTGTGTTTTTTGTTTTTTACAGTGTAGGGAATATGTATCTGCTTAGCTAATTATAAAATGTATCAAATATATGTCAGTGAACACATAGCCTACTAACCTGAATTCACTGTAAATTCATAAAATGTTTATAATAAATGGCATATTTGTGTATTATTGACATTAGATTAACAAATAAATTAGCTATACCTTAAATATTTTTTCACTGATTTTTGTGTTTGTCTTGGATTTGTAAAATGATGTTTAAAAAAATTTACAGAAAAGCACTGATGAATATGAAAATATCAAAATAAATACCAAACTGTAAAATCTTTCATTTTAATATTCACAAATAAATGCAATCAAATGCCAGTAAATAAAAAAATAATGTATTCATGACAAAGATATTAAATCACTAAATATTAAATTGGAAACATATACATTTTAATATATTTATATGTAAATATTTTAATTTTTTATAATCATTTTATATTTTATTTTAATAAATGTATAAATCTATATTATGTTTTTTATATATACATAATTTATGTTTTTTCAGCTGGTTTCTATTTAATAGTTATTTAAAAATTTTAAATTTTAATATATATTCACATTTTTATTTGATTATGAAGTTTATTTAGCATGATAAAACAGCATAGATTGAAATAATTTAAAATGCCTTTTTCCACAGTTTATCTCCATTCTAAGGTGTCCAAGTTGAGGAAGTTGTCGCCCTCTTGTGTTCATCAGATGTAACGTCATCTTTCCGCCTTCGCGTTTGTGTTTTGTCCCTCGCGGTCTCCCGTAGCGCGTCCGTGTTGAGTCCAGTTCGCTGCAGAAACACGTGTGTCTCCTCACATCATGGAGTTTGAGGGCTGTAACTGCTTTAGACAGAGACTCGTGTTGTCCACACTGAGCGGAAAACGAGTGAAAATACGAAACATCAGATCTAAAGATGACAACCCTGGCATGCGAGGTGCGTTTATATCACAACATCACACTTGACACATGTGACGTAGTATGTAATCAGTCAACAACACAGATCTTCATCACCATCAAAACAAATGTACAGGCTTTATATGAAATACATTATCATTACAGAATCGTTTATTTACAGCACATGTTGTCGTGATGTACTTTTGAGATTAAGATTCAAATTATGATTCCTTTTCTGATTCAGATTCCCGATTTTTCATCTCTGTAGTTTAAGAAATGTTTAATATTTGCATTTTTAATTCTTTTTTCATTGTAGTTAATTTTTTTATTTGTTTGGAATTTTTTGTTTTTATTTAATTATTATTTTTTTTTATTTTTAAGTAAAATGCTACTGCATGTTTGTTTATTGTTTATTTATTTGTTTGTCATTTTGTATTCTAAGTATTCTAGACGTATTTGCCATTGTTTTCTAAATAAAATGCTACTCCATGTCTTATTTATTTATTTATTTACTTATTATATGTTTGTCTTTTTGTACTCTGTTTATTCTAGACTTATCTGCCCAGTTTATTTTTTTAAAAAATAAAATACTACTCCATGTTCCATTTTATTTATTTATTTATTTATTTGTTTATTTGTTTGTTTGTCATTGTGTAGTCTATTTATTTATTTATTTATTTTATTTTTTTATTTATTAATTTATATATATCTATTTTTGCTTATTTATCTGTTTGTCTTTTTGTACTCTATTCATTCTTGACTTATTTGCCTAGTTTATTTTTTTAAGCAAAATACCACTACTGTTTATTTATTTTTACTCATTTATTTATTTGTTTGTCTTTTTGCACTGTTTATTCTAAACTTATCTGCCCAGTTTATTTTTTAAATAAAACACTACTCCATGTCCTTTTTTAGATTTATTTATTTATTTATTTATTTTTCTCATTTATTTATTTATTTATTTACTTGCCATTCTGTATTCTATTTATTCTAGATGTATTTATTTCCCTTTTTGTTTTCTAAATAAAATGCTACTGTATTACCTTTTTATTTATTTATTTTTACCTGCTTATTTATTTATTTATTTGTCATTTTGTACTCTATTTATTCTAGACTTATTTGCCCAGTTTAATTATTCAGTAAAATACTACTCCATGCCCTATTTATTTACTTTTATTAATTTAGTTATTTTTTTGTCTTTTTGTACTCTGCTTATTCTAGACTTATTTGCTAGTTTATTTTCTAAATAAAATGTTATTGTCACCATATTTTGAATTTTTTTTTTTTATTAAAATAATAATCTTTATTGTAAATGTAATGCTTTTATTTAATTTTTTTTTTTAATTTTTTGACTCTTTGGATGATCTTCATGATCCTCTTTACTTCACTATACATTACAACTCATCAATTTAAGTGCATTGTACTACATTATAGTTTTGAAAAAAGAAAAAAAAAAGTGCATATGCAAATTTATGTTTGACTGCAAAACTGGTTTGAGGCATTTAAGCAGAAGCTTTTATATCAGCAACTTCTGACAGTGGCTTAAATGTGGCTGTTTTATTGTTTTTTTTGTTGTTGTTGTTGTTGTTTTTTTAAGTGTTTCAAACTGTGCATCTGTTTTTGCTCCGTTGAGGAAGAAAGATTAAAATTTAATCATCAGATGTGTTTGTGTTGTTCAGATTTTGAAGCGAGCTTCGTCAGGCTCCTCGACAAGGTGACCAACGGCACCAGAATCGAAATCAACCAGACAGGTGAGCTCTAGTGAACATTGATTGACTGATTGACAGGTGTGTTGGTTGTTCTCTGATGTCATGTGTGTGTTGACGCAGGAACGGTGTTGTTCTATCAGCCGGGTTTGCTGTACGGCGGCTCCGTGGAGCACGAGTGTCACGTCCAGCGCTCTATCGGATATTATCTGGAGGGTTTGCTCATGCTGGCCCCGTTCATGAAGGCGCCGCTCAGAGCCGTGCTGAAGGGCGTCACCAACGACCCCACAGACCCATCGGTGAGTTTCCACCCATTAATCAACTCCTTGTGAAAAATCAGTGCCGCCTGGTCAGGGATGGAAACCTCTAACCTTTATTTTTAATTTGTCACTTTAAAGGAACAATTCACCCAAAAATTTAATTCTGTCATCATTTACTCACCCTCATGTTGTTCCAAACCCTATATGAGTTTGTTTCTTCTTTTGAACAAAAAAGCCCAAAAATTTTGAGGAATGTTTGAAACCGGAGAGTTGATGGCAGCCATTGACTTCCATAGTATTTGTTTTCATAATATGGTTTGATTGCCAGTGTTCTTAAAATATCTTCTTTTGTTTTCAACAGAATGAAGAAACTCATTACATTAATAAAATAAAGAGTAAAAAATGTTAAATGTAAAAATTTAATTTTAATTTTTGGGTAAACTATCCCTTTAAATAAAAAATGTGACTTGTCACAGATCCAGTGAGCTTTTATTTTTGTGATTGAGACGAGTTATTGACATAAATGTCAATGATGTTATGTCAGTCTTGTTGTTAAGTTAATAAAAGTCATGTTAATATCAGCCTTGTTAACGTGAAATTGCTGCAAGGGTTTATAATTTTGCTCATCCAGTCATGTGCTTCGTAATGTTTTATAATTTTACAATCTTTCTGTCTTTTTACAAAATAAACGCTATGAAGTAGTTTTTTGCAAATGAAACATAAGAAGGTTTCATATATAAGGTTTTATATATATATATATATATATATATATATATATATATATACACACATCTTAAAAACTGAAAATTTATATCAGAGCGCATGGACTTATTATATACTGAATTACACTTGAGTTGAGTTGATTTTATTTCTAGAAATGTTTATTTTTCTCCGTTTCTTGTTATTGGATTCTTTTTTTGTTGTTGTTGTTTTATATTTATATTTTTACTTAATTTAATTAATTTATTTAAAAAAATATTTTTAGTTTAAATAAATTAAAGACATTGTTAATCTTAATTAATTTTATTTTTGTTCATATTTTGTTTTGTAACTTTTTAAAGCACATTATATTCCTTATATTGAGTGTGTGTGTAATACACTAGTAATCTCATTTGATTCTTCTGCTTTGATGTCTAATTATCGGTATAAATTGCCCATTTTCTCTAGGTGGATCTTTTGAAGCTCACTGCTATTCCTTTGATGAAGCAGTTTGGGATTGATGGAGACAGTCTGGAAATAAAGGTCTGTCAGGAGTGTGTGTCAAACAAAAACCATTTTGTAACAAGTCTATTAACTTGGCTTTATTTCTCTGTGAATGCATGAACTGATAAAGCATGTATGTTGCATGCAGTGCAAGTTGCTTTGGATAAAAGCATCTGCCACATTCATAAATGCGGTTGGATTGTGTTCTAGCGTTGTGTTGATGGTGTTTGTAGGTGGTGAAGCGAGGCATGGCTCCTGCAGGAGGAGGTGAGGTGCTCTTCACTTGTCCCGTTCGCCGCAACATGAAACCCATTCAGCTCACGGAACCGGGAAAAATCAAGAGGATCCGAGGAACAGCGTATCCTTCTGCTGATAATAAAACACATTACCAGGAATTCTGACAATTCTGTCAATGAGGTTGAAACAATAGCACAACTATTAGCAGTAAAAGCTAGAGAGCAACTTTCACTAAGGAATGAGGAGAAATCCTAACCTAAGAGAAAAGATGGGGTTGAGCTTGTTGCTATGGGTGATGTCATCAGGATTACAAACTATGATTGGCTAATAGAGGAAGAGTCTCTGTCATATAATCAGAGAAATATTGTAGAAGGGCTATCACATTGGCATATTCAAATCACGAGTTTGAAATAGAAATGTCGTCATATTCGAATCTCGAGTTTAAAATAAAATGTCGCCATATTCGAATCACGAGTTTAAAATAAAAATATTGCTGTATTCGAATCAAGAGTTTAGAAAAAAAAATGTCGCCATAATCGAATCACGAGTTTAAAATAAAAATATTGCTGTATTCGAATCAAGAGTTTAAAATAAAAATGTCGCCATATTCGAATCACGAGTTTAAAATGAAATGCCGTCAAATTCAAATCACAAGTTTGAAATAAAAATGTCATCATATTCGAATCACGAGCTTGAAATAAAAATGTCGTCATATTCGAATCACGAGTTTGAAATAAAAATGTCGGCATATTCGAATCACGAGTTTAAAATAAAAATGTTGGCATATTCGAATCATGAGTTTAAAATAAAAATGTCGTCATATTCGAATCACGAGTTTGAAATAAAAATGTTGGCATATTCGAATCACGAGCTTGAAATAAAAATGTCGGCATATTCGAATCACGGGTTTAAAATAAAAATGTTGCATATTTAAATCACGAGTTTAAACTAAGAATGTCGTCATATTCGAATCACGAGTTTAAAATAAAATGTCGCTATAATCGAATCACAAGTTTGAAATAAAAATGTCGGCATATTTGAATCACGAGATTAAAATAAAAATGTCGCCATATTCGAATCATGAATGTGAAATAAAATGTCGCCATATTCGAATCACGAGTTTAAAGTAAAAATGTCGTCATATTCGAATCACGAGTTTGAAATAAAAATGTCGGCATATTCGAATCACGAGTTTAAAATAAATGGTCGCTATAATCGAATCACAAGTTTGAAATAAAAATGTCGGCATATTTGAATCACGAGATTAAAATAAAAATGTCGCCATATTCGAATCATGAATGTGAAATAAAATGTCGCCATATTCGAATCACGAGTTTAAAATAAAAATGTCGACATATTCGAATCACGAGTTTAAAATAAAAATGTCGTCATATTCGAATCACGAGTTTGAAATAAAAATGTCGGCATATTCGAATCACTAGCTTGAAATAAAAATGTCCGCATATTCGAATCACGGGTTTAAAATAAAAATGTTGCATATTTGAATCACGAGTTTAAACTAAAAATGTCGTCATATTCGAATCACGAGTTTAAAATAAAATGTCGCTATAATCGAATCACAAGTTTGAAATAAAAATGTCGGCATATTTGAATCACGAGATTAAAATAAAAATGTCGCCATATTCGAATCATGAATGTGAAATAAAATGTCGCCATATTCGAATCACGAGTTTAAAATAAAAATGTCGGCATATTCGAATCACGAATTTGAAATAAAAATGTCGGCATATTTGAATCACGAGATTAAAATAAAAATGTCGCCATATTCGAATCATGAATGTGAAATAAAATGTCGCCATATTCGAATCACGAGTTTAAAATAAAAATGTCGGCATATTCGAATCACGGGTTTAAAATAAAAATGTCGCATATTCGAATCACGAGTTTAAAATAAAAATGTCGGCATATTCGAATCACGAGTTTAAAATAAAAATGTCGTCATATTCGAATCACAAGTTTAAAATAAAAATGTCGTCGTATTCGAATCACAAGTTTAAAATAAAAATGTCGTCGTATTCGAATCACGAGTTTGAAATAAAAATGTCATATTCAAATCACGAGTTTGAAATAAAAAAATTGCCATAATCGAATCACGAGTTTGGAATCAAAATGTTGCCATTTTCAAATCACGAGTCTGAAATAAAAATGTCACCATATTCAGATCAAAAGTTTAAAATGTAAGCTAAGTTTTCACCGATTTGGGAGCTGGTTTTTAAGGAAGCCCGTTTTTGCCCGTTTATAATAAAAAAGTAATAAAAAAGGTAATTGCAACTTTTTATCTCACACTTGACTTTTCTTCTCACAATTGCAAGTTTACTTTTTTTTCTTTTTTTTTTTTTTTTTTTTTGCATATTGACTTTTTTTTTTTACAATTGCAAGTTCATATCATACAGTTCTGACTTATATCTTGCAGTTGCAAGTTTATATCTTGCAATTCTGAGAAAAAGTCAGAATTGTAAGACAAAAAGTCACAGTTACCTTTTTTGTTTTTTATTCAGTGGCAGAAACAGGCTGCTCTAGGTTTTAGCACTAAAACACTTTCCTAAAATTAGGACTGGCACTACCATTATTTTCCAAGATTTTCTCCTAAAATGACAAATTAGCAGCTACTGTTTGCCTCAAGATGAGGTTTTGATGAGCACTTTTTAAAGTTGAATACTACCCAGTTAAATCAAAGCAGTGACATCTAGCCTTTGAGTGTTTTTTTTTGTTGATGTCTTACACATCACTGGTGTTTAGTGTTGATCCTTGACCAGCAGGTGTCAGATTTTCAGTGCGAGTTTCTCCTCAGATGGCCAACAGGATCGTGGACTCAGCCAGGAGCATCCTGAACAAATTCATCCCAGATATTTACATCTACACCGACCACATGAAGGGAGCCAGCTCTGGGAAGTGAGTTACTGCAGTCAGTCTGAGCTGATGGTTTAAAGCTGAACTGTTTGTCAATAACTAAGGTTTTTTTTTTTTTTAAAAGAACATGAGCATTAGAGAAGGGTTTAGTTGTGAAACAACTTAAACAACCTAGCAACACCCTAGTAACCCCCCAGAACATCATCCCAACTGCCATTAACCACCTTAACCACCACTCAGATGGCATAGCAACAATCTGGCCATGTGCTAGTAACCAGTGATTAAGTGGTTATGGTGAAATGACTAATGCAGTGTGTTTTCTGTGCAGGTCTCCAGGGTTCGGTCTGACGCTGGTGGCTGAGACGGTGAACGGCACGTTTCTCGGCGCTGAGGTCATGTCCACACCGCAGGGTCAGGGAGCTCCGGTGCTGCCGGAGGACTTGGGCAAAAACTGTGCTAAACTACTGCTGGAGGAGATCTATAGGGTGAGCATCACTTTTGGTTTCCATGAACTCTCCATAGGTATAACGAAACACACACAGGTACACACAAACAAACACACACACGTTAAATAAATATATTTTTATTTAAAATTAAAAAAAATGTGTTCATTGGTTTATGCACACTAACACATTTACTGGTATTAAAAATAATGTAAAGTTTTTGTAAAGTGTTGCCAGATATTTTCATTATAATTCTAGGGCTGTCAGTCAATAAAAAATTTTTATCGAATTAATTACATGATGTGTCGATTAAATAATCTAATTAATCATAAAATACATTTGACTGTGAAAATACCCACAAAAGATTATTTAAAGCTATATTTGTGTTAAATGAGAAAGTATCAAGTAGACATTACAAATTGTAGCTTTAGAAAGAAATATGTTATTTGATTCACCATCAAATGTATTACACACAAACATTTAGGTTGCAACGGCCTAAAGCGAACTATGCAACATAAAAGAAGATCATTTGAGAAACATCTCAGTATTTGTTGTTCATATAATGAAAGTCATTGGCAACCAAAATAGCTTTTAAAGACAGAATTTAAATTGTTTTGGGTGAACTATCCCTTTAATGTTTTTATTTTTATTATTTATTTATTTTTAATGAAATGATACTCTAAATAAGAATCTAAATCTGCCAGCAGGTGGAGGTAAATGTCTTTGTGAGTCATTCACTCATTCAGTTTGTTCAAATGAAGTAAATGGCTCTCTTTTATAAATGGGCCCTTGAATTATTGATTCGCACGATTCGTTTAAACGCCGATTCATTCAGAAAGTAAAGACCGCTGTGTTGCTCGGAGATGCGCAACAATACTGCTATGGCTTCAAAGGTAATATGTTCTCTTCAAAACTGAGCAAAAACACATAATATTACACAACATCAACTTCTTATTTTCTCAACTGTTGTATAAAGTCACATTTAAGCTCGTGATAGATCGGGACAAAATCAGCACCCGTGTAATATGGTTTAATATACATAAATATTAGACAAAACACATACAGTGGCATTTTTTTGCACCAATATCTTGAATTTTAAAGCATAACTGCATTTATGGAGTTGTTGCCCTGCATCATATTTGTCAACAGTCAACTATATGAAATATAAGATGACGTACAGGTCCGGGGGCAGAGCCAGTGCATTAAAATAATTTAATCATGTTATTTTTTCATAACTAATTAGTTAAATTCATTTTAAAATAATTAAAGTAAAAATAATTCAATTATTAATTTAAATGTAATTAATTAAATTAGTTAACGGGTTAAACTGACAGCCCTAGATAATTCTTTTTAATTAAAAAGAAGTGTGTAATTCCTGTATCACTAGTGACATCAGTAGACTTTTTGTTTGAATGGCAGACTGAGACATGACATCATGAACTCAACCAATGGTGTAGTTTGGAGGCGGAGCTTACCTGTTCATTTAACCAATGACAGATGAGGGGGTGTTTCAAACTTTAAAAAAGTTCTAAGATCTTATTTTTACTCTAAAGTGTGTTTGTTCCCACTCACATTTTCATTTGGAGCTTACGATCAATGCAGCGTTTGATTGTTTACAGTCTATTGGTGCAGAAGCATGCTGGGAAATACGTAGTTGTCTGCTTGTCTATTACATCTCATTATGAGAGAAGGTTTTTGGAGGAGAAAGTGTGTGTTTGTGATTGAGAACGGGCTGATAGAGTCGGCGGGCCGCAGCGATTAGATCCGCTCTGCTAAAAGGATTACCTCCGTCTAACCGTAATCCACTGTAACTCACTGTACTGACACCAGATAAACACTCAGCATACGCTTCCCTCATAGTGCGCACTCGGGGAAGACAAACGGCATGAGTCTCTCACTGTGAGGCATGTGAGTTGAGTTAAAATGGGCTGATTCAGAGTTTTTTATATTAAATGCTGGACGGCAGGGCTGTTGTGGGGCGTCTTTTTAGGGCTGTTAATATTTGAAGACACTGATCACACACAACAGCCACTGCATGCATTTGTGTGTGTGTGTGTGTGTGTGTGTGTGTGCGCACTTGCACACGGCTGTTTGTGTTGAGGTTAATCAGTAGCTGGTGGTTGATCGCTGTAGTAAACAGCTCCTGAATGCAGACTGGTTCTGACTGTGCTGCGCTTGGATAAACTAGAAAACATGATGTGAGTTTATTCTGTCTTTTTGCAATCTTTAGAAATGTAGATGCTTTAAAGGGAAAAGATGTTTGCTTACTGTCTGCATGTTCAGCACGCTTTGCTTTTAGTGCACTTCTGTGAATACAATTTTATTTTTATTTTTTTACATCCCCCCCCCCCCCCCCCCCAATGCTAATATTAAGAAATTAATTTAAATGTGTTATCATATTCATGTTTTTGCATATTTCTTTTATTTTGCACATGAAATGCTTGGGTAGCAATTTATTTGTACTTTTAGTTATTAATGCGAGGCAAGCATTTATTTTATTTTATCAATTTTAGTTTATTTTTAGTTTAGTGTATTTTTCACACGAAATGCATAATTAGTTATTAGTTACTTAGTTGTTAAAACAAGCAAGTTCTTTTTATTTTTATATTACTAATATTTTTTAACAGTGTTTTTTTTTTTATTTAATTTTATTATTTTGTTTTTTTTATTTTGCACATAAAATGCATAAGCAAGTTCTTTTTTATTTTTATATTATTATTATTTTTAAATCTTTATATATAAATGTTTTTATTAATTGTGCTTATTTCTTTAATTTTTAATTAAATAAGTAGCAAGTTATTAGTACTTAGTTATTAATAAAAGCAAGTACTTTTTAATTTTTATATTATTTTATTATAGAATGCATATATTAATTTATATTATTTTTGTATTTTTAAGATGAGTATATTTTTATAAATACTAGTAGTCAGTTTCTTGAATGGGCTGACTGAACACATCAGCCAATGCTGTGATGTTGGGGGCGGAGCCACTTGTTTGTTACATCCAATGACAGACAGGTGGAGTGTTTGAAACCTGTTTGCAATTTTTTTGATGGTGCAAAAACGGTACAAATCAGCTTTTAAAGGCTTTTTATCACAACCAGACATGGTTGTTTTGAACATGTTAATATATGAGCATCATTCAGTAATTAAACTGAATTTGTGTTAGCATTGCAGAAAATATGGGAGTGTTTTTGTCCAAAATGAAAAGGTTTTGATGCCCAAACATGTTAACAACACAATAGTATAATTGTGCAATTAAATATTTTTTTTTTAATCTTCATTTGGTAAAATTTATTGATGAGGATCAAAGTGGCAATCTAAATAATCTCTTTTATCATTAGATGTTATTTTTTTCCATCAGTCAGTCACAGATCATCCAGCACTCCTAGATGTTGTTTTTGTGTTTTTCAGAATGAGTCGGTTCTTTTCACCAGTTTTCTGAATGACGCATGCGCTTGTTTGTATTGAGCGTGTTTTGGCAGAGCTGTACGGTCACTGACACGCTCCTGTCCTTGTTTGTGTCAGTGGGACGAGAGCATTGACCGCTGTGAGAGCGACACTCTTGACACTCTTCAAGATGTTTGAAATACGATTATTTTGCTTTTATGACTCTCTTTAAATCTGTCACATATATATATTATTTATACAGTATTTAACATTGTTTAGCTTTTAAATTATCCTGAGCTGTAACATTTACACCGGATAGTTTACTATTCATTATGAAAACATATAATCAGTAATAAATGACATCAAAGAAAAGAAAATAATTTATATTTGTATCATTAAGATGCTTTGATAATTTTATTAATATTTTGAATATTTTTAATGTTTTGACTCATTTTAAAGTTTTTTTGTTGTTGTTGTTTTTGTCATTTTTAGTAGTTTTATTCTTTTTTTTATTCATTCCTATTTTAGTACATCAATTTAAATTATATTACAGTGAGAAATGTTGCCTTAGCTGAAATTAAACGTTTTTTTTATATTTAATTTTATTTAATTTCAGTTAATATTTATTTTATTTCATGTAACAAAAAAAATGACCTTTTAATGGTTTTAAATTAAATTTCAGTTTTAGTTAACTGTTATAAGCCTATATATATATGTATATGTAATTTTTTTTTTTTTTATACATGCACTAATGAGAAATTTAGGGTGAAATGTGTTTAAATGCATAATGCATAAAATCTTAATGAGTCTAAATTAGGCTGAATTTTCTGCAAAATATACAAAGAAAATTCATTTTCTACTCAGATAGATGGCATTTAATAAAAAGGAACTGCAAAAAAAAATGCTTTTCTTACTTAGATTTTTTTTTGTTTTATTTCCAGCCAAAATATCTAAAAATTCTTAAATTAATAAGGATTTTCTAGACAAAAAAAATTGTCTTGTTTCCAGAAAAAAACAGATCAAAAGTAAGTGAGTTTTGCTTGAAACAAGCAAAATAATCTGCCTCTGGGATAAGCAAAAAAACATTGTTTTCTGTTCACTTAATTTTGACTATTTTTTTCTGAAAACAAGTTTTATTTAAGAATTTTGTATATTGTATGTAATATTGTATGTAAGTAAGAAAAGCAGTTTTTTGCAGTTAGCACCTTAGTGTGTTTTAGGATTTTTAATCTTAAATGTCTTGTTAATTTTAAATCTTTTTCAGATTTTCGTTCTGCTGCTGATGAAATGTTAAATAAATATAATTTTGTTCTGCTGAAACATGATCTTCCTGGTCACGTATACCTGATTCTGAGCACAGACGGTTGTTTCTGGAGATCTCATGTCTTGGAAACATGCGGCCGGTTGTTATGCAGGTTTGACAAAGACGTTCAGTGTGTGGCTTCATAATTACATTTGACGATTTGTGCAGCCGCGGATGGTGAATATGACAGCAGTATCACGTGGAGAGCGCTTTTCAGGGGTCGAATCTCACCTTGATTAAGGCTCATGGAGCGAAATGTTTGGGACTTTTCCAGCAGGCGTTATGGGAAAGTTTCAGAGCGTTCCTCATCACACATGATATAGAAAATGAACATTAGATGGTCAGATCCAGCCGTTGATCAGGACATGAGTGTCTCTTCTGGATGTTACTGGAGTGGCAGTTCTTGGTGAGGATTGGCTTGTTTAAAGTTTTTGTATTTTTTGTTGTTCTAAATGCAAATGCGTTTTATTTTTCACTTTGTTAGTGATCTTCCTGAACACGTCGCTGTCTCTTTAAATGAGGACAAACCATACAACTGTTTTTTAGACCTGACCAGGTTCATGTTCTGAGTCTGCATTGTGCTAATAAAATGAAAGACACAGAGATGTTATCATGTTCTTGCGTTGTTTGTCTTGTAGAATCATTTTAATGACATAATGCATAAAAATATGCTCATCGTTCAGTACCATGGAGCGTTGTGAATGCTGTGGTAAAGTTGTAGTTTATTTCTTTGTGAGGGTTAAAGTGGATATTACCTTATTAACAGTTCAGGTTTGCATACGGATCAAACTCTAACTATGTATTTGCATTTGTGGTTTACAGTGTGTAAGAACATGCGTTTAATGTGGAGCTTTATCAGAATAACTGCATCAGTGTCAGAGGAGATGTCAGACTGGGATGCAGATGTTTAGATCCGTGTTTGAGGAACATTTGTCTGAATATCCCACATTCTCGCGCTGATTACTGCTGTCCGTCCGTTTAAAGCTGCAGTGGGTCGTTTACACAAAAGTGACATCGTGTTCAGATACTTGTGAATGACTGTCAACAGAGAAACAGTTTTTACTAGTAAACAAAGACCTGCTAACCAAACCTTGACCAGTGTTATTTTAGTATCATTGAGGTATTTTAGTTTGCATTTAAATTTTTGAATTAGTTTTTATATTTTCCATCTTTATTAAAATGTAGTTTTGTTGCGTTTTTTTCTTTTTTATTAGTTTTTTCATGTCTATAGTTTAAATTTTTTTTAAATAGTTTTTTTCTGTATTAATTTCATTTAAGATTTTTTTAGTGCATGAAGTTGTTTTTTGTATTATTTTTATTTCAGTTTTAGTTATTTTTGTATTACTTTTTTATATATTTTATTAATTTTATTTCAGTTTTCATTTTAATACATCAAGTTTTTTATTTTTTTAATCAATTTGTTTTTTTCATTTTAGTACATGAGTTTTTTTTTAATTTTTATATACATTTTTGTTACTTTAGTGTCATTGAAAGACTGTTATAATTTTGATAATTTTTGAATTAGTATTTATATTTTCATTTTTCACGATATTTTAGTATATCTTGTTTTTTTTGTATTATTTTTATTTCAGTTTTAGTTATTTTTGTATATCAGTTTGTTTTTTATATTTTATTATTTTATTTCAGTTTTTGGTATTTTAGTGTATCAGGTTTTTTATATAACTTTTTATTTCAGTTTATTTTAGTGCATCATGTTTTTTTATTAATTTTTATTTCAGTTTTTAGTGTTATTTAATACAACAAGCTAAACTAAATGAAAATGATTTCCTTGGCAGCTAATTAAAATCAAATGTTTTATTTTCAAAACTTTTTATTTCAGTTATTTTACATCAAGTGTTTTTTTTTTTTTTTAATTGATTATTTTAGTATTTGTCATTTTAATACATTGTTTTTTTATTATTATTAATTTTTATTTCAGTTTTAATGTTATTTTAGTACAACAAGCTAAACTAAATGAAAATGATTTCCTTGGCATCTAGTTAAAATCAAATGTTTATTTTTAACTTTTTATTTCAGTTTATTTTAGTGCATTAGGTTTTTTATTAATTTTGTTTTTGTTTGGGTGCTTTTTTTTTTCATTTTAATTCATTTTGTAATTTTAGTACATCTAGTGTTTTTTAAAATTAATGTTTATTTACATTTTTTATTTTAGTACATCAAGTTTTTTTTTCAGTTTTTGTAATTTTAATACATCCTTTTTTTATCGTTTATTAATTTTGTTTTTATTTTAGTGCATGAGTTTGTTTTTTTTCTTTTTTTTCTTTTTATTATTTTTATTTACATTTTTATTTTAGCACATCAAGTATTTATTTATTTATTTATTTATTTTTAATTCATTTTTATTTCAGTTTTTAGTATGTTGTTTTAATACAGCAAGCTAAACTAAATGAAAATGATTTCCTTGACAGCTAGCTAAAATCAAATAATTTTCTGTTGTTGTTAATTTTGTTTCAAAAATATGGTTTCAAAAATATGGTTTTAGTTTCATTTAACTATTACCCTGCTTCGGCCCCTTGATAATGACCTTTATTTGTTCTCTCTTTTAGGGTGGCTGTGTGGATTCAACCAATCAGAGTTTGGCTCTCTTGTACATGACGTTAGGCCAGCAAGATGTGTCCAAAACACTGTTAGGACCCCTTTCACCCTACACGTAAGTGCTCACATACACACAACCGAAAATGTTTTTCAGGAATCTGACGTCTGTATCAAGTATTCAAGTAAACATTCAAAAATTAAATGCACAACACAGAAAGAATCAAATGTCATTTCAAACTGCTTGCAACTTTCCCATGTGATGCAGAAAGGCTGCTGTCTCTACTTTTACTATTAGCTTGGTGCCATTTGACCTGGATACTCTTACATGAATTGTCCATTTTCAGTTATCATGGTACCGGTGCTGTGTGCCTGTCAAGTACAGTACTATGATAACTGAAGATTGACGGTGCCAACACGTGTTTCACCTCCAGTGGATCGACTCCTGTGGACTCCAGCTCCATACATGTGCAGGAGATTTGTGCTGAAAATTGTCAGAATTTTTTTCCTTTTGATCAGTGTGTTTAAGTAGCATTAGGATACTGTTATAGATTTTATTAATGGTTTGAATTAGTTTTTATTTTTGTATTTTTCTTGGCAACTAACTGAGATAAAATAATTTTTTAATATCTTATTTTATTTCAGTTAACATTTATTTTATTTGAAATAACAAAAATGTTTTCTGATGTTAGTTTTAATTTTAGTTAACTATATTAACCCCTTTTTGGTGTTTTTATTACAGTTTTACATTGTATTAATGCTGTTTTAAGTTAATTTTTATTAGAATTGTACATTATATTAGCTATATTATGTATTATAATTTTATTTTGTTCTTATTTAATATTTTTATGATTTATTTAATTATTAGATTTAAATCTACTTGTAAACCTCTTGTTTAGGAAACTCCATGGCACTTTTATACACAGTCCTCCATGGTATTGAATGATTTGAATATTCATATACATGATGGTATTAATGCGATTCTACATAAGAAAAACACAAAACACAAAAAATTATAATGTCATTCATTTCATTTTTTACAGTATTAATTTAAGATATTTCAGTACATCAGGTTGTTTTTTTATATTTATTAATTTTTATTTCAGTTTTAGTTATTTTTGCATATCAGTTTTCTATATTTTAATTTTATTTCAGTTTTTATTTTAGTATATCAATTTTTTATTTATTTTTCATAACTTTTTCAGTTTATTTTAATGCATCAAGTTTTTATTTTTTATTAATTATTTCAATTTTGTTATTTCAATACATCGTTTTTAATTGTTTATTAATTTTGTTTTTGTTTTAGTACATGCATTTTTTAGATTTTTATAAATTTTTATTTACATTTTTGTTATTCTAGTACATCAAGTGTTTTTATTAATTATTTCAGCATTTGATTATTTTATTACATCTAGTGTTTTTTTTATATTAATTTTTATTTACATTTTTGTTATTTTAGTACATCAAGTTTTTTAAATTAATTTTTATTTCAGTTTTTATTTAATACATCGTGTCTAATTGTTTATTCATTTTGTTTTTGTTTTAGCACATCAAGTGTTTTTTAAATTAATTTTTATTTCAGTTATTTAATACATTGTTTAATTGATTTTGTGTTTGTTTTAGTACATACATTTCATTTTTATAAATTTATATTTACATTTTATTTTTATTTACATGTTATTTCAGTGTTTATTTCAGTACATCAAGCGTTTTTTAAAAATTTGTATTTCAGTTTTTGTTATTTTAATACATCAGGTTTTTAATTGTTTATTAATTTTGATTTGTTTTAGTACTTTTTTTCATTTTAATTCATTTGTATTCATTTTTGTTAATTTAGTACATCTAGTGTTTTTTAAAATTAATGTTTATTTACATTTTTATTTTAGTACATCAAGTTTTTAATTATTATTTTTTTTTTGTTTTAGTACTTTTTTTTGCATTTTTATTAATTTTTTATTTTAATTTTTTAATTACATTTTTGTTTAGTACATCTAGTGTTTTTTTTATTATTATTAATTTGTATTTACATTTTTGTTATTTTAGTATGTCGTGTTTTTTTTTTTTTTTTTTAATGAATTTTTATTTCAGTTTTTAGCATGCAATTTTAGTACAACGAGTTAAACGACTTGTTTAGGAAACTCCCTGCAATAAAGTTTCAGAGAAATCCTTACTACTACCATGCTCTTTTAACATGTACCATGGTAATACCATGTTTTTTTGGTCCCATACTATGGTAATGACACTGTTAGCAGTGATTTCTCCTGGTTGAAACCATCTTTTAATTCTCACCGTTTTCCACGCAGGATCGAGTTCCTGAGACACATCCGAGACTTCTTTCAGATCATGTTCAAGATCGAGCAACGGAAACCCGGAGAAGATGAACAGAAAGGAGGAGAGAAGGTCCTGATGACGTGTGTGGGAGCCGGATACAGCAACATCAGCAAAACCATCAAATAAAGACTTTGAGCGTCTTCTTAGGACTGAAGATTTAGTTATATTCAATGTTTTATAGCGTTTTTGTATTTTACAGTGGAATGATGACATTCCCATGTTCTTTCGTGAAGAAATGTCTGCTGAACTCTGCTTTTGTACCACATTGAGGCAATTTTGTACTTCACAATGCAATTTCAGATTGAGGTGCGAATAATAAACGCATGTTCTGTTTCTTTGCTGATCTCTGCGTTTCTCAGCTGTTTGATAATCTCAAGTCATTCTGCATTTCTGCACCTTTAACTCACGCCTCAGTACATCTCAAAGAAGCTTCTTGAGACCTGCACGTCTTATTTTTCTCCATTCCACAGTCCCATTTCTGGAAATGTAATAAATCAGTACGCCAGATGCCAATGACAGGAACGTTTTCAGCATGTGTTTGCTTGCTAAACAAGAAGATTTCATAGAATCAGAATGGGAATTGTACGGGTTTGATTCATGTCAGTAGTTTTGAGGTCAACTGAACCAGGGTTATAATTAAAATTATGTTAATAAAATTGTTGTTAATTTAAATAAACTTTAATAGAAATAAAATAAAAGCATAAAAAATAAAATGGAAAAAAGGGCTAAATTGAGCTATTTGCAAAAGCAACATTTCTCATTACATTTTAACTTGATGCACTAATATCTAAACTGGAAAAAAAAATTAATCATTTTTTATTATTTATTTTTTTTTTTTTTCATTTTAGTACATGAGTTTTGTATTTAATTTTTTTCATTGTTCATTTTCATTTTTATACATTTTTATTTACATTTTTATTTTAGTAGATGGTGTTTTTGTATTAGTTATTTCAGCGTTTCTTATTTTAGTACATCAAGTGTTTTTTGTGATTATCATATTTTAAAAAAAAAAAGAAATATTAAAATGAAAATATTTGTTTAAAACAGAATTAAAAGCTATATATATATATATATATATATATATATAATTAAATATTTAAATATGGGACCAGCTGTTAATGTATATATAATTTAATATAAATTGTATTGTTTGTTTATTTAGAATTTGGGACCAGCTTTTAATTCTGTTTTATACAAATATTGTTTCTTTCTTCTAACTTTTCCATATGGAAATGTAGCTGTATTTAAATAAAACATATTTCAGGGTTATCAGGGTTACTATTGTTTTAACTAAAACTATTAAGAACCCTTTTGTTAAAGATGAAATAAAATATAAAAAATTTTTCTTAGTTATTTTAGCGTTTCTTATTTTAGTACATCAAGTGTGTTTTTTTTTTAAATAAATTTTTATTTCAATTTTTGTTATTTTAGTACAACATTATCAACAAAAAGAAAAAGAAAAAGAAAGAATATTTGTATAAAGCTAGTCAAGCTAGTCCGAAATTTTAAATAAATAAATAACAATAAAACAAATGTAAAGCCCAATTACACAGATGTCAACAAGAGGTAAAACAAAAAAAAGTGCATTTATGTATCTATATATATCTATATATATATATATATATATTGGGAAAAGCTTTTAATTATGTTTTATACAAAAAAATATTGTTTTTACTAAAACTTTTACAATCATTTTTGTTAAAGATGAAATAAAATATAAATATTAGATGGGAAAAGAGAAAGACTGAAATTTGTGTTAAAGCACTAAAATCATTAACTGGAATTGTGTACTAAAATTAAAACTTAAATTCACATTTAAATTCAACAATTTAAAAAGAACAAAAACTAACAAAAATGACAAACACCTGTAACAAAATTACTAAAAAGTAAACTTAAATTTAAAATGAAACCTGAAAAAATAAAAATAAATGCTAGAATTTTTCATGATGTGTTTGCTTGCAAAACATGAGGACTTCATGAAATCAGAATGGAAATTGTACGGGTTTGATTCATGTCAGTAGTTTTGAGGTCAACTGCACCAGGGTTATAACTAAAATTATATAAAAAAAATATTTTTTGTTAATTGAAATAAACTTCAGTAGAAATTAATTAAAAGAAATCATTTCATTTTAACTTGATGCATTAAAATAAATAAACTGAAAACAAAAATGAATGAAAACAATAAGCATTTAAGATAAATAAATAAATGACTAATAAAAATGACAAAAGCACAACAATATTACTAGAACTAAATTTAAAATTAAAAACAAAAAAAAGTAATTGTGTGTGTGTGTGTATTTGGTTCAACAATACAAAATAAACTTAACACACACTGGACAGCTAGTAAATAACTTTATTTTTTTTGATGTCTTCATGTTGGCATCTGGATTGTTTTAACTGAATTTCTTTCTTTTTTTTTTCTTTTTTTTTAAGAGTTTGGGACCAGCTTTTAATTCTGTTTTATACAAATATTCTTTGTTTCTTGTAACATTACCATTAGGAAATGTAGCTGAATTTAAATAAAACATATCTCAGGGTTATTAGGATTACTGTTGTTTTAACTAAAACTATTATAAACATTTTTGTTAAAGCTAAAATAAAACATAAATATTAGATTGAAAAAAGAAAGACTGAAATTTATGTTGAAGCACTAAAATTATTATTTGGAAATATATACAAAATTAAAAAATAAAACTTAAATTCAACTATTTAAAAAAAAAAAAAAAAAACTAATAAAAATGACAAACGCCCATAACAAAATTACTAAAAAGAAAACTTTTTTAAAATTTAAAATTATACCTAAAAATATAAAAATATATGCTAGAATTTTATTAATATTAAAAGCTATAATTTTATTAATATAAATTTATTTTTTTAATAAAAATGATATCAGTATATAAATAGTAGAGAAATCACACTGATACACAAAGTGAATGAGCTTGTGTTGCTTGTGTTTTGTGTTTCCAGCAGGAGAAATCTGACCCGCATTTTCCTCCCAGATCCATCAGTTTCCTCGGCCGTTCTTCTGTTTCCTCGACTAATGCGAGAAATGTTCATATTTGGACGGATCGCTGATGTTTTTGTTCTGATCTCTGCTCAGGAATGTTCTAAGAGCTCTCGCTGCTTTTTAAAAGCTTCCTATTATTGTCTTTGGCTTTGGGTTCCTCTTGTGACACTCGTCTGTTCTCCATCAGACCTTTATAGTGTTTTGGCCGTTATTCACTCAGACAAGAGTTGCGCAAATGACTAAATATTGACACATGATTAGCCGCGATTTCTCTGAATGGAATAAAAGCTTTTAGGAAGTCATGCTGGAAACACATGCAGGGTCAAAGGGCAACCAATAGTTTGATGACTTTCAGGTCTGAGGAAACTTTCTCCGTCTGGAAGAACACTGAAAAATATTAGACACTTGAGGTTTTTTAATCAAATTTGTGGTTGTATGTTTTAATGTTTAATGTTTTTTTGTTCTGCCTTTTTGTTCCTCCTTTAATTACCACCATTTAAATAAAAGCTTTCATTTTTAATCTTTATTTTAAGTTATCTTAAGTTTTTTTTTCAATGCCTCCTGTGAAACCCACCAATTATTAATTTTCTGAGTATGCTATTTTAGATATTACCTGTATTTTAAACTACATTTACATTTATAAATTTAGCAGATGTTTTTATTACAGAAAGAAGAACATAAGCAATTTGTCAAGGAGTCAACAATAATCATAGTGCACAATGGCAGGTTTTGTAGAAAGCTAGAATAGGAAGCATGTTAGAGCAGAGGTGAAATGCAGTAAGCAAGAAAAATATAATTTTATTTGGAACCAAGCACTGAAGTAAAATAAATATTACAATAAAATACAATTATTATACATTTATTCATAATAAAATGAAAATAAATGCATTTAAATTAAACATTTATGTTGATATATAAATGTATTAATATATAATGCATTTAAAATAATTATAAATGTATTTCAAATGAAACAAAAATTAATCAAACCTTATTCAAAATAAAATAAATATATGCCTTTAAAATAACATCAATATTTAGAATGACACCAAAAATGCATATAAATTTATTTAAGATAATAAATGTACATTTATTTGGAAACAACAAAAAACATAAACATTCATGTGTTTAAAATTAAACAAAAATATATAAATGCATTTAAAATAAAATAAATATAAATGTACTTAAGATTAACCAAATTAATCCAAATGTATTCAAAATAAAATAAATAAATATGTATTTAAAATAAAACAAAATTAACATTTATTCAAAATAAAATAAATATATGCCTTAAATATACTAATATATTAATTCATTTAAAATAAATTAAATATAAATGTATTTAAAATGGAACAAAATTAATCAACATTTATTCAAAATAAAATAAATATATTCTGTAAATATATGAATAAATAAATGCATTTAAAATAAAATAAATATAAATGTATTTAAAATGAAACAAAATGAATCCAAATTTATTCAAAATAAAATAAATACAAAATACAATAAATAGTATTCACAATTAATAAATGTAAATCTATTTGAAAACAAAAAATGTAAACATAAATGTATTTAAAATAAAACAAATATTATTCAACAAAATAAGTGTTTTTAAAATGAAACAAAATAAACATTAATTTATTTAAAATAAATAAGCATTACTAAAAATAAAATAAATATTTTATATAAATAAATATATTTTATATTTAAATAAACATTTTATTTAAAATTCAAAATTATTCAGAATAAAATAAATTAATTATTCAGAATTAAAAAAAAAAATTAAATGACTTTTTTCTGGTAAGTTTGTTTTGTTTTTGTTTTTTTTTTTTTGTTTGTTTTTTTTTCAAAATGTGGAAAAATGGATAATATAATATCTGTTATGTTTTACAATATGTACACTAATTGAAAAGAATATGCAGATAGAAAGAATTTAGATACAGCATGTTAAACTGAGCACCCAGAGAAGTGCAGCTGTTGGAGCATGGAGCGTGTTTGTGCGCGCGCCTGTGTCCATGATGGCGGCCGCAGCGGCGGTGGAGGTGAGCGGCAGCAGCGGCAGCAGCGACTCGTCCAGCACCGCGGAGGAGGAGCGGGTGCGGCGGCTCTTCCAGACGTGTGACGGGGACGGAGACGGGTACATTAACCGGTCAGAAACTACACCAAACTCACTTTGACAAGTTTACGTACAGAATAATAACTCTGGAGGCTCTCTGAAGCTGAGCAGCGGGACGGGCGCGGTGACGTCACGGCGTTTTAGTTTGTATGAACGATCGCAAAGCAACGATATCAGGATTTAATTCACGACAGGAACGCGAAACATACATATTAACGAGTATAAAGTTTGTTTGGACGGTTCTGAGGTGGTCAGAAGTGTATTAGTTGTGGCGTCGGAAGTGGCAGGAAATGTTTCATCCTCATCCGCTACAATGTTGCGTTTGATGTTTCTGAACTTGCTACAATGTTGATACTTTGTAACTGTTCTTGGCGGGACATTTTGCCTACATTGTTGTCATTTGATGAATTAAAAGTGATTCTGAAGCGGTCATTTGAGTGATGGCATTAGAACTGATTTGCCAAAACATCTGTCTTGTTCTTTGCTAAAATAGACAACATCATGCTTCACTGTGATTAAACAAAAAGGGTAATATTGTTAAATGTCATACATCTGCTGCAAAAGTATTTGGAAACTTAAAATGACTCTTAAAAATGAATGTCATTGCATTAGTTAAGAAATATCAAAGCAAATGTCATTTATTGGTGCACAAACATACTTTACAAGCAAATAAATGTTAGATTTGTTCACTTGTAAATGATATAGAATAGATCTATTGTTGAAAATTAAGACATGTGACTTTTGAATTGAGTATTTAGTACTGAGCTAAAGTATATCATGCTTTAAAGTCATAAAATAATACTGAATCTTTATTATTTTTGTTACATTTTAGATTTTACATTTATAACATTTTAATTTAGCTTTTTGAAATATTTCACATTTTTATTGTACATCTTCATGCAAAATAAAATTATGGTTAGATATCATGCATAAAGTAAACTAAAATATGAGAAATGTTAAGCATGAAATTTTTTTCATCAGAGATTTTTTATCAGCTGTTTGATATTTCCAACTTCAATTGAAGGTCACTTAGTGATTGTAAAACACTAGTGGAAGATGTTCATAGTGAATGTGATGTGACTATCCACATACAATTTGGGGCAACTGTACATGTTAAAGAAAATGGTATAAAATGAGATCTCATTGCATGTTTTTCCACTCTCGTGAATCTCAAGCTTCTGTCTCTGTGTCTCGTTCAGGAATGATTTGCTCATGGTCTGCCGGCAGCTGAACATGGAGGATTCTGTGGCGGAGATCATGGGTCAGCTCGGCGCCGACGAGCGGGGAAAGATCTCCTTCGAAGACTTCACACGCTGCCGCATGCAGCTGGTCAATGAGATCCGCAAGGAGGAAGGACAGCTATCGCTCCTGTCCAGCGACTCGGAGAAGAGGAAACTTCACGAGCGTGTGGCCTCCTGGCCCACCAGCAGCGAGAATAGTCTAGGTATGTTGTCTGCGATGTTTTTGCCCAGATCTACTAAATTATAATGTGAATATGAATCATTGTTGTCGAAGTCTTTCAAAGCAATGGCCTTGAATGGTACGCACATAGTAAAAATTGGAAAATATATTGAGTGCAACAGTGCCATTTTTTAAAAATTAGAAATCATGCTTTTTATTAGCAATAATGGATAAAAATATAAAGTGCAACAGTATAATTTTTTAATTAAAATTTAATTTTTTATTAGCATTAATGGAAAAAAAAATGGAGTGCAACTGTATTACTTATATTAAAAATCAGACATTTTTGTTTGCAATAATCGCCAAAAATATAGAGTGAAACAGTGCCATTTTTGTGTTAAAAATAGCATATTTTTCTTAGCATTAATGAACAAAAATATAAAATGCAAGTGTAATTTTTGTATACAGTTTTTTTTTTTTTTTTTTTTTTTTTAGCAATAATGGGAAAAAATATAAAGTGCAACAGTATTATTTATATTCATTATTTATATAAAAAAAGCACATTTTTGTAAGCAATAATGGACAAAAATAGAAAGAGCAACTTATTTTTTGTACAAAAAATCACACATTTTATTAGAATTAATAAAGTGCAAGAAAGTGCAACAGTATGACATTTTGTATTAGAAATCACACATTTTTATTAGCAATAAATGCAAAATATATTGAGTGCAACAGTGTCGTTTTTTAAAATTAAAAATCATACATTTTAATTAGCATTATTGGGCAAATATAAAGTGCAACAGTGTAATTTTTAAATAAAAAATCACAGTTTTGTATTAACATTAATGGATGAAAATACAGAGTGCAACTGTATTATTTTTTTTAAAAAACACATTTTTGTTAGCATTATTAAACAAAAATAGAGAGTGCAGCAGTCATTTTTTTTTGTATTGAAGGCACGTTTTTATTAGCATTAATGAATGGAGATATAGAGTGCAAGTGTAATTTGTTTATTAAAAACCACACTTTTTCACATTAATGAACAAAAATATAGAGTGCAATTGTATCACTTTTTTTGTCTTAAAAATCACACATTTTATTAGAATTAATAAACATAAATACAGAGTGAAACTATATTATTTTTTGTGTCAATAATTGACAAAAATATAAAGTGCAGCTGTATTATTAGTGTCATTTTTATATTTAAAAACATGCATTTTTATTAGCAGTAATGGACAAATGTAATATAATTCCATATTAGAATTGAAATGATTTTTAAAGACAGACTTACTGTGAGCTCTGAGGTTGTTAATTGTTGGTTTATGGTTTTTCTTAAAATAATTGTCCTTGATTCACATTTTGCAATAATCTTTTCTGTATACATAAGTAACTTATACTTAAGTAAGAACTTCAAATTGACAGTTTTATAGTCCTCCAGCATTTTTTGTCATTTGCAGTGGTTCTTGGGATTGTAGTTCTAGCCCTCATTAAGTTCTTTTTGTCAGTGCAGTGTAATGCAGTCTGTCATGTTTGTGTTTGTTCTCACAGGTGCTCGTGAGAGTTGGGAGTTTGATTCTGGAGCTCGAGACTTACAGAGTCCAGACCTGCAGTCTCCAACACAATCACAACCTCCGCAGCAGAGCTCACCGTTACTCCACAAACTTCTGGATCAGCCCAGCGTTCTGGAGCCTTCGGCTGGACTCCACAAGCTCCTGACTCAACATCCCTCCGGCCGCAGCGGGGCTCTGGGCGGAAGCTACGTGGAACTGGCCAATACGGTGAGTCTGACTTCTATTTAAGCGCTGGCTTTGATTGGTTGGTTGGAATCAGCAAGAATTAGTTGATTTGATGTGGTTTTTGCACTGTAGTGATGAACCGTCTATAATGCGTATGGGAGTTTTGGTGCAATGTGAATTTGATGGATGGATGTTTAGTTCTAACTAGGTGTGATGCAACAAATAATCATCGTGTTTACTGTGACATTATTTTCATCATTTAACCAATACATTATTATTACTGTACAAATTCTAAGTGCTGATTCTCAGTAGGTTGTCTGCATTTTTATTAATATTTCTGTTAGAAATAAAATATGTTTATTAATATTTTTGATTAATAATAGAATTATTAATAACTATTAAAGTAAATAAAATGTTATACATTTTTTAAAAATAAATATACATTTTTAAGCTATACAAGTAAATAAAATAAGTCAGCACAAATGAAAGGTGTAACAATCCTACAACAATCCTATGAAGATTAATAGATCATTTACAAAAAAAAAAAATGTTTTCCTGATAATGAGAATTTTGATCAGTATCTTTCATTGTATTGTTAATGATTACTTGATTTAACTGGGTTACTGCATTATAGTATATATTTATATTTTTTTTATATATTACAGTAGTATTTGTTGTGCTTTAATTTTTGCTGATTTAGATACAAATATTTGTATCACAGAATTTTTAAAGAAATGTAAAACATTTTGGCTGAAAGTGAAGTTGCATTAATGCTTCAGTGCAAAAATTTTTTAATAACACTTTATTTCAGTAGAAAGAAACTGAGAATTGTTGGGATTATTGGGAATTACAAAGTATTTTATGAGATAAAGCAAAAAATTGTCATTTATATCATAATTTTTATATTACCATTTTTTTTTTTTTTTTCTTTTTTTTTAAACTCATAATTATTATTATTTACATGCTATTTATTATGTATTTATTTAGTATTATTTAGTATGTCTAAATAATACTTTTTAATGTTTTTGGTCTGATGAATTTTTAAGAACTAACAGTGAACGTAAGAAACAAATAAATAAATAAATAAAATGGTAAGAGCAAAAAAAAAAAAAGTAAAAAGCTAAAATAAAGAAAATGAAATAAAAATTATTTATTTTAATAATTGTAATAATCTCGTTATTATTATTTGTTATGCCATAAATTAAATCATTATTTGACTTAAGAAATTAAGTGATAGTTTTGACTTTTAATCTTATAATTTCAATTTATTATTTCATAATTTCAACTTGTGATCTCATAAGTGTTAATTAGTATGTCATAATTTCAACTTTTCATCATAATTATGAATTATGATGTTATAATTTCAGCTTTTGATCTTATAATTATATATTGTCATTACTTTAACTTTTGATCTCACTTATGAATTATGTCAGTTTTAACTTTTGATCTCATAATTTGGAATTAGTATGTCATAATTTCAACTTCTGATCTCATAATTATGAATTAGTATGTCATAAATTTAATTTTTCATCTCATAGTTATGACTTACCGAAGCATGTTTTTTTTCCTTGCATGCAGAAATCTTATTTTTGTGAGCTTTTCCCATAAAGAGCAAACTGGCTGTGAAACATCTTGACCT
This sequence comes from Cirrhinus mrigala, assembly GCA_036247105.1. Lineage (NCBI taxonomy): Eukaryota > Metazoa > Chordata > Actinopteri > Cypriniformes > Cyprinidae > Cirrhinus > Cirrhinus mrigala. Next base: position 47,052,178 of record CM070011.1, read on the forward strand.
GTGAAGCATTGAACGTCGTTGCAGTGTGTTTGTGAGTCTGTAGATGGCGCTGTGAGTTTATTACTGATAAACACGAGCGCTTATGATCATGTCGTGTATCTCATCTTTGCTTCTTTGTTTGGTCTTTTTTCATGAAGGCAATTTAATTTCTTGATGAGATCTTTTAACTTCTGATTTGAAGGCTTTGGCATGAGGGAAACGGGTTTTTCCTGATCCGTTTGCTCATAAAGATGAGTTAAATATATCATGTTGTTTTGTGTAAGAGTGCTTTGACATGAATGAAGATGAATGAAGCGATATCAGCCGGCGTTTGTAGTAACATCTGCTCATCAATGTTCTCTTGTTCAGCATCTGCTTTGGAGTCCAAGTGAAAAATGAACAACTGCTGTTTTTGTGTCTGTTGTGTCTGATTTATATATAGCATACATATTTATGGTCAAAGAAATTTACAAAAGTGATTTTATGTCCATAGAAAGCTCATTAAATGTAATTAAAGTGTCTGTTTTTAAGGTTTCATATAAGTTTTTGGAGAATAAAATGTCAAAATTTAATTGAAATAATGTTACATTGTCACTCAGTGTAACCTGTACATATTAAAATATATAAAAGAATAAGGAAGCATATTAAATGTTTTACATGCGTAAACAATTCTTACTGACAAATCAGCAAAACATAGGATTGTGGCAAATTTTAAAAATGTAGAATTACAACGAATTAGAGCTAATTAATATTTAGGGTGAAAGTAATTAATCTTTTAATATGTCATAAATTAATTTTTGTTGTAAATATGCCTGACAAGATTGTTACACTGAATGACATTTTAGTAGGCGTCTTCTGTAAATTAAGGAAAAATGTATGATATTTATCTTTGTTTAGAAAAACAAAAACAAAAATGCAATTGAATGAAACAGAAAACTTTTTTAATATTTTTGTGGAACAACAACAACAATTTAAAGCAGTATTACACATACTGTTTTTATGCTTAAACCCTTTTTCATCTTTGACCGTTATATAAATATTTGTATGTAATATTTATATGTAATATTATTAACAACATGTAATATTATTATTATTATTATTATTATTATTATTATTATTATATTGTTTAGAGTAATATTTATACATCTGATGTATGATTTGTTTTATTAATAACAACTATTAAACTATTTGTTTTTGGTCTGATGAATGTTTTTAGGAACTAACTGTGAGAGTGAGAAACAGCAATAAAATAAAATAAAATTAAATTAAATAAATAATTAAATAAAAAAGCAAAAATAAAGAAAATGAAATAATAATAAAAAAATACTTATTTGAATAATTGTAATAATCTCATAATTATTAACTATGCCATAAATTAAGTCGTTATTCAACTTAAGAAATTTAGTCATAATTTTGACTTTTAATCTTATAATTTTAGTTTAGTATGTCATAATTTCAACTTTTGATCTCAGTTATGAATTATGTAAATTTTAACTTTTGATCTCATAATTTTCAGTTAGTATTGAAATGACACTGAATGACATTTTAGTAAGTGTCTTCTGTAAATTAAGGAAAAATGTATGATATTTATTTTTTGCTCAGAAAAACTAAAACAAAAATGCAATTAATTGAAACTGAAAACTTTGTAATATTTTTTATAACAACAACAATTTAAAGCAGTATTGCACTTACTGTTTTTATGCATAAACCCTTTTTCGTCTTTGACCCTTATATAAATATTTGTATGTAATTATATGCAGTATTAACAACATTTATTTTTATTATACTATTTCTAATAATATTTATACATTTATTTATTATTTAGTTTATGAATAACAACTAATAAAGTAAATAAAATGCATGTATTGTTTGTTTATATTGGTTTAATGTCTCCCAGTATTCATTTTATTTATGAAAAATGTGTATTTTTTCATGTTATTGTGTAGTAAAATATGAGCAGGACATGTTCTCGACATGTTTCATGCGAAAAATGTATGTTATTTATTTTTTGCTCAGAAAAACAAAAATGCAGTTAAATGAAACCGAAAACTTTATAGTACTTTTTTGGAACAACAATTTAAAGCAGTGCACTTATTGTTTTTATGCTTAAACCCTTTTTTGTCTCTTACACAACCCTTACATAAATATTTGTATGTAATATTTATATGTAATATTATTAATAACATTTGTTATTATATTATTTATTATAATATTTATACAATTATGTATTTTTTATCTTATTAACAGCAACTATTAAAGTAAATAAAATGCATTGTTTAAATATTTTTTACATGTCTCCAAGTATTAATTTTATTTTTGCAAAATGTGTATTTTTTCATGTTATTGTGTAGAAAAGTACGAGCAGGACGTTCTTGTAACGTTTCATGCAATTCATGGCTTTATCTGTAATGCACCAATATTCATTACAGCGATTGCACAAGATGCAATTTGCTGCCATGTGTTCTCTAGAGGTTTTTTGTGTGTGTGTGTGTGTGTGTGTGTGTGTGTGTGTTTGTTCATCACTGTTGTGTGTCTCTGGGCTGCTCTACACTGACATATGGCATGTGTTAGTGTGTGTGACGTAAGAGAGTGTGTGCGTTTATAATGATGGAGGAATGTGTTCGGTGTCATGTGATGTTTTAACAGCTCCGCTCCGCTGATGTACGGCCGTTATACAGCCGATCCGGTTACCGCAGTAAAGCTGTACTGAATCATTAGAGACGACATTACCAGCGCTGGACCTCTGTTTGACTTTTTACATGCTTTGGCAGGTTTATATGTACTTCTCTGCTTTAAGAAGATGATTTTTGCTGTTGTTTATGTGTGGATGTTGTGTCTTAGAAGTGGTGTTTTGTGATTTTGTGCTGCTCTGTGTTGTTTAGTTTCTTCATTGTTAAGATGAACTCTTGTTAACTGCCTGTTTAACACAAAGTGAGTTTGTGATGGATGGCAGTGGTGTTTTGTTGAGGTTGCACTCGGGCTTGTTTTTGCTGTAGTTTACAGTTTTCTTCATTAGGCAGCATCTGTAGTTTTTATTGAGCAGTTAAAGGTGCTTTGTGAGAACGTGAGTGTGCGCTTGCTGTTTTATGTCCATCTGTTTTTTGGACTGATTAGTTTTTTCAGGAACTAAGTATGAGAGTGAGGGGAAAAAAAGAGAAACAACACAAAAAACACAGCATAAATAAATAAAATAAAATATTATTGTGTGTGTCTGTGTGTGTCTATCAAAAGTTACAAACCAAAAAAAGCCAGCGAAATTTTATCTCAAATATTTTTATGTCAAAAATAAAACAAAAGTTAATTAGCAACACTTTATAATAACAGAATAAACAAAATAATTAGAAATTCTAATTTATTTTTTAATCTTAAATTAAATTAAATCTTTTTTTAAATTGCTAACAAATTACTAACACGACTCAAACGATTAATCGTGTTTAATTGCATGCCAAATAAAAGTTTGTGTTTACATTAAATGTGTACTGTGTATATTTATTATGTATATGCCTATATAAATATACACACACACATGTATGTAAACAAAAACTTTTATTTTGCATGCAATTAATTGTGATTAATCATTTGACAGCCCATTTTCAAAAAAAGTGGGGTGGACCTTTAATAGTAAGACTTAGGGTTGTAGCTATCGATTATTTTAGTAATTGAGTATTCTACCACTCATTCCATTGATTAATCGAGTAATCGGATAAGAAGTGATTTTTCTTTATTAAAGAGCAATACTAAATATACAAGAGAAAATAAAATAGGTCTCTTAAAATAAACAACTAATTTGTTTCCTTTTTAGAAGACCCATTTAATGCATTTATTTGTCAAGTTACATTCAAAATGCAAATACAAATATATCAAAATATATCAATTATCAATAAAAAAATAGTGTGTGTATATATTTATATATTTATAAATTGATAATATAAATTGATAATAAATTGATAATAATTGATAATTTATATATTTTGATATATATATATGTGTATATACACACTTTAGAAAAAGATAAACATTACAACCTAAAATGAAGGCATAAGTCAAGAAATTGAGGCATTTAGATGCCTATTTACACACTATTTAATTCAGCTCAGAGGGACATGAATGCATTTAACTTGCAGTTACAAATGCATAAATATTATTTTGTTATTTTAAATAAAACATTGAATACTGATATTTACAATACTTTAACTGTGAAATCAAAACCGCCAGTAAGCAAGTCACTGTTAAGTAAGTGAGTCATTGCAATTGAACTGAATCATTTAACGGGTGATTCATTCAAGAACGAAACGCAAAAAAGCACAAACAGTGCTGTGGCTGTTTGGAATGGTGATTTGTTGGCGAAATAGAGTAAAAACAGGCAATATGCTGTCTAAAATGTAAGTCTCTTAATATTAACTTCTTGTTTATTGATGAACTGTTGCATAAAATCAGTATCACAGTATATTTCTATCTTTCTGTGTGTCACAGAGAGAGAATGAGACAATCAACATAAATGGCACTTAGTCTTTCACAAAACATAGCTAACTTATGGACATCATAACAAACCACCATTAATTTACGGTCTTAAATATGTCCAGCGTTTATCGGTTTGTGCGTCAGTAATAATGTTCCGTGGGGAAACACAGTGTTCCGTGTGTACTTACAGTAAATGGGCTAAACGAAGCCTCTGATTTTTTTTTTTTTGTATTCGAGTTACTCAAGGAACCGTTTCAGCCCTAGTAAGACTGCTTAAAGCTTTTCTTGCTTGCTTTTCTCCATCTAAGAATTTCTTATGCTCTCTTAGAAAGCCACTTCAGCGCCTGCTGTATGTTGGATCAGTATTGAAGATCTGAAATCTGTCTGCTGGTATTTAAACCTCTCTCTCGCTGTCTGTCTCTCTTTGGTTTTCTCTCTGTCACTTCATCCTCCACTTAGAGCCCAAATTTCATTATGGACATTATCTGCTGAGCGCTGCGTTCTGCCCCGAGCGCTAATGTCCCCATCTCGCTAATGCATGTAGGCGATCCGTCAAAGTCACGTTTAGTGGAGAGCGTTGCAAATCATCTTCAGTTTGTCCAGTTTCCAGATCAGATTGAGCCCAGACTGAAACGTGCTTCAGTCTTTGTTGTTTGTCATTGTTTCTAATCATCTTTATAGATTTTGATTTTAAAAAGTAATGGTATTAGTGGCATTTTTCTGGTTGTTTCACTTTCATGTTGTGGTTTGTATATAAATGTACAAGCAAATGTCTGAAGTATATTAAGTTCAAGATGTAGATGAGTTTGTTTCTTCATCAGATTTGGAGAAATGTAGCATTGCATCACTTGCTCACCAATGGATGTGAATGGGTGCCGTCAGAATGAGAGTCCAAACAGCTGATAAAAACATCACAATAATGCACAAGTAATCCACACCACTCCAGTCCATCAGTTAACATCTTGAAAACAATAATTTTATGTGACGGCACCCATTCACATCCATTGGTGAGCAAGTGATGCAATGCTGCATTTCTCCAGATCTGATGAAGAAACAAACAAACTCATCTACATCTGGGATACACTAAGAATGAGCACTTTTCAGCAAATTTTTGAGTGATGTAGTTTAGTACTCATTATAACGCAAAATTATAGTTATTCAGCAGAACCTGGGAATGCTGACTGATCCCAAGGTATATAAGTAAGATCTTCCCAATGTGCTTAACACAACAAGATCCAGCAATCCCATCAGCAGCGCCTCATCTGTCGCCGCTGATTCATGACTGTCACACACCATTTAGCTTTATCTCATTATCGGCTTCGTTAGGAGCTCAGAGCGGTAACAGATACGTATGAATCTGAATAAGAGCTCAGAATGGAGGGAGAATGTGTTTTTTGTGAACACTTTGTCCTCAGTAGACGCAACAAGCAATAGAAGTTGAATAAAAGCTATGCATGCAGAAGTTCTAATTTGGTCCTAAATGCAAAAGGACATTTTTTTTTTTTTTTTTTTTTCTGCTGTTGCATTGGTTGACTGATTTTGCTATTTTACTAGCAAATGTTGCATATCTAGAAAGCATTATGCTGATATAATGCTGATGTGTATATACACCACCATTTAGAATATGCAAATATTGAGACTTTTATATATATTAAGAAATATATATAAATTGTAACCATTTTTTGTATATTTTTTAAATGTATTTTTACAATTTTTTTTGTATATTTTTGAAAATATATATTTTTTGAAAAGTAGAAATATATTTTTTACAAGTATTTTTTCCAAGAAAATACATTCACATATGTCACATAAACAAAAAAAATGTAAAATTTAATACAAAAAATAAATAAATAAAATAACTCCTGTGAAGATAACACATTGGAATAAATGTAAAAAAAAAATAAAAATAAATAAAAAAATTAAATTAAATAAAATAAAATGTTAAATTCAACAGGATACTTTACAGTGTTTTTTTTTTTTTTTTTTTTTTTTTTTTTTTTTTTTTAATTAAATCATTATAAATCTCTATTAGGCTATTTTTCATCACATTTACATTTAGACTAACTGATATATTTTCAGTAGACTCCCTGCAAAATATATTTTGATATATGAAGGCTAAATCTAAATATTTTTTTTAATTTGAAAAATATATATTTCATGAAGCTCCACTGTTTACAACATTTGTTTACCATATATTTAAATTATTTTTGGAAAAAAAAAAAAAATTAATTTATTATATTTTATTTTATAATTTATTATTAATAAATATTTATGAATACAAAACAGTAATAATGTATTGTATTAACCCTTTAATTGTCACCGTCCGCTCTGTGGGACGCCTAGGTTTACTTCACCATTTTACAAATAAATCCTAATCTAATCATGACAAACTATACTTCGTTGGGAAGGTCTAAGACTCCTAAATAGATATTTTACTCTTTCATGTTACAAATTATGTAGGAAAAGTAGTAGATTAATCTATGACAAGAGTGCACCTCAAAAATCTACATCACAACAGGGGTTCTGACCTTTGTCATGAAAAGACTTTCTTTGTTGCCTTTTTACCTATCATGCAATAGAAATCTTAAGAAATTATATGTCACCTGAAGACTTAAAATCTCAAAATTCATCCTTTGAAAACCATTTTAAAATCAGACATTGCATTACCATGGAAATTGCACATCAAAATCATATTACAAAATGTTTTCATTCATGAGTTATAAAAATGTAACTCTGGATAGTGCATTTTCATGTCTATGTTCAAGATGGAGAGTGACAATTAAAGGGTTAATGCTTTTGATTGTATTTTGATTAAATTAATTATGCATTTCTAGATATTATTGCTATTATTTTGATTTTCTGTTACTACTATTAGCTCAGAAATGACACGTATTTGCCTTAGGTGAGGACAGAAAACTATTGTGTCTGGTTGGGAAATGGCATCAGGTCAGACAGTCCGCTTCTCTATTGTGTGAGTTTGTCTCGTTCTGTAGCCTCATTATATTGAGTTTGCTGCAGGTTGACGGTCTCTCTCACCTTTGTGTCCTTCAGACGCAGTTGTGCTGCTTCAAGCAGTTTTTCTTCAGCCGTTGTGAATGCTGCTCGTTTAAAGGCCAGACGTGTGTTTTATCCTTTAGAGGACAGATGCAAAAACTAATGCTCACCATGGGATTGGCTTGAAATGATAAATGTGAATACTGTTTCCTTTCCTGCCTTCGGAAATGAACACGCACATATATTTACTGTGTGTAATTACCTTACCAGAATACCAGAGTCACAGCTGCTTTACTGCAAAAACACCTTTAATTTATCTTTTTTGACTTATTTTCAGGCAAAATATCCATGTTTTACTATTTAATAATAATATATAATAATTATTTTATTTTGTTGTACTGCATATTTTTACATAGCAGCATATACGATACATTTATAAACTTGTTTTAGATATGAAGAGGATATTAAGATGAACATTATTTACTATAAAGTTTCCATATGGAAAAAAAAATACAATATTACATATACAAAATACAAAAAATATATATTTTCAAAACAAAAAACAAATAAACAAACCCATGTTTCAAAAATATATTTACTATTTACCGCTTTAATTTGCTAAATGAGACTATAAGACTGTAAAACTATTACATATTACAAGCTCCCATATGTCAAAAAGGTTATGTAAATACTATCTCAAATATGATTTTGATCATTTTGTGTTTTTGAAAATATATTTAAAACATATTTAAAAATTAATTTTTTTGTAAGCCATTTAATAAATTCCCATATATTCCCATATATTTCAACCCAACAAAATACATTCATGTCACTTTTGAACAAAAGCTTTATTTGTTGTCTATATAACTCCTTTGAACATATAACACATTGAATAAATATAGCGTACAAAAGTAATACTTTACAGTGTTTTAAATATACAATATATGAAAAATTAAACATTATTAAATCATTATAAAACTAGTTTTGATCTCTGTTAAACTATATTAATTTTTTTATCATGTTTGCATTCATACTAATTTATATAAATATTTTCAGTAGCCTCCCTGAAATACATTTTGAAAATATCTTAAAATAAAATTATTTAATTTTAAAACTATTATATAATATATAATAATAGTTATATAATAATAAATAAAATACATATAATAATAAATATAGTATATTATATAATAATAGTTATTTTTATTTTGTTGTTTTGCAGATTTTTACACTTATAGGAGCATATACAATATGTTTGTTTTATGTTTTTTTTAAGATGTTATTAAGGTGAACTATATATATATATATATATATATATATATATATATATATATATATATATATATAATATATATATATATATATATATACACACACACACATTTATATTTTTTATTTATTTATTTTTTGCTGAAATGTTTCAAATCGATTTAAAAAATATGAATGATTTTTTTTTTTTATGTTTTACCCTCCATATATTTCAATCCCAGAACATATATTCACGTGTCATGTCTAAAAAAAAAAAAAAAAAAAAAAAAAAAAAAAAAAAGAAAAAGAAAAAAACTCTTAATTTGTTGTTTTTATAGTTCATGTGAACATATAACACATTTAAATAAAAATCAGCAAGGAATATACTTTACAGTATTACAGTATATAAAAATAAGACCTTATTAAATCATTTGCCTAAACAAGTTAAAAGCAGATGTAAAAACCTGCAGTAAGAAAATGTACTTATTCAGGTCTTTATATCTAGAGTTGCTTCTCAATTAAGCATTTTTTTTTTTTAAGGATTTTTACATTAAGTTGTAAATAAAACAAATTATTGGTGTACATTTGACAAGATTTCAGTCTTTCTGCTTTAAAATGTCATGTTTAATTGAATGTGTTACTTGCAGTTTCAATATAATTATTTGTGAAATTTACGGAGAGAAATTGTATGTATGACCCTATACCTATTTATTTATTTATTTATTTATTTATTTTGCAGTGTAGATATTCTAACTGGAAAATGCTCTTTAAGAACATGGTTTTTGAGCTGTTCCAGTGAACTGAATATGCATATTAACTGCTTATTTTACTTTAGTTTACACAGTAAAGTTTTGCATCTGATGTGTTTTTGCTCAACCTGAATCAAACATTAGTTGATCTCTGTTATATAGTGTTGTGTGTTCTGTTGAATTCTGGGTAAAGACGCTGGAGTGTGTTCTTCCAGGGTGTGAAGCCATATTGTGAGAGTAATTGTGCGTATCAGTGATATTCCCGATTGGGCGCACGTGTCTTGATGAGATCAGCGGTACGGAGGGGTTTGTGGGACGTTTAAAGGCTGGTTTTAATGGCGGTGTGTAGGTGACCCTCGTCTTTCCGCGGTAAGAGCTGAAAGAGGAAATTCTCAGGTTATTGGTCTGTCTGAGCTGGAGGGAGATGACTGCACTGCTGTTATAGATGTGTGTGTTACATGTTTCTACTGTTTTCATCAGTGACCTGCTCATGTGGCGACTCTCGTTAATGATCAGACATCATGTGTCTATTACAGACCAGTTATATCCGAGACATTATTTACACAGGAATCTCATTCATTGTTCAGATTTAGGACTTTGTTTATATTGAACAGATTTCACATTTTAAATATTAAATATTGAATTACATTTTCAATCACTTGACACTTTTTGCTACTCTATTTACTCCACACTGTTAATTTAATACATTCCATGTTATTTTAATATATATAAATAAATATAAATATATCATATAGAACATATGTTCACATATGAACACATGTTCAATATATCATCTACTAATTCAGAGCACATTAGATAGATTATTTGATTAAATATTACATTTATTCAACAGATTTTTTAAAATAATTTCTGTCATTATTTCAATTAAAATTCAGCTAAAATACATTTTATTTTTAATATATTTAACTTTTTCAAAATAAAATGTGTGTATATGTGTGTATATGTGTGTGTGTGTGTGTGGTGTATATATATATATATATATATATATATATATATATATATATATATATATAATACTTTATATTAAAATTTGTTGACTATATTTGTATTTTTTGTTATTTTAGATTATCTTTATAAATTAATTTGTAATGTTATATATATCATGTACTAATTAAACACATTAAATAGATTATTTTAATAAATATTTTATTTTTAAAAATAGATATTTTTCTTTTACAATATTTTCTTCCTTTATTTCAATTAAAATTCAGATAAAATACATTTTATTTTTAATATATTTTCTTTTTTGAATATATTTAAAATATTTATATTTTAAGCCATATATATTTACATGAATATAATACTTTAGATATATATTTTTTTCTGATTATATATTTATAATATTTTTTGTCATTTTAAATTATCTTCATAAATGAATTGTAATAAATTACATTTAATGTGTTAATTTAGTACATGATATATGGAATGAGATGCTTAAGGAATGAGTAATAAAAAAAAAAAAAAAAGATTAATGTGTGTTAGTTAGCTGTATTTTTTTGTTATTTTTACTTTATATCAAAATAACCTAAATGCGGTTTGATTGAGATTAATTGGAATGCACAATGAAAAAACATTATTCTTTTAAAAATAGTTAAAAACTGAGTTATCTGTTTTTGCAAATAAACTCTTTTTGAATTCATATTTAAAATGAGGTTTGTTTCGTTTGTCTAATCGAATTTATAATATTTCTTTGTCATTTTAAATTATCTTTATAAATTAATTTTAATAAATTACATTAAATGTGTTAATTTAGTACATGATTTATGGAATAAGATGCTTAAGAAATGAGTAATAAAAAAACAATCAAGATAACAGTACAAACAGACTTACGAGAATGAGTTAAATTAACAGTATGGAGTAGCAGAAGTGTCAGTCTAGTGATTTCTGAACTGATTTCTGGAAGGAATAAATTAAAGTGATATCAAACAAACAAGTAATTAAGAAGAATAAACTAGAGATGTAAATACAGTATGAGATGCTGACAGGGTTCGGGAAGTTCCTGAATTATTCATCAGAGAATTTTTGTATTTCTGAGCTTCAGCTCTTCTCTCTCGCAGGAAATGCGGCTGCTTGTTTCCAAAACCAATAATATCAGACCTTGAGTGTGTGTAGTTTATATAGCTGTGAGATGATGTGCATGAATGTGAAAGCTGTCGTAATGGGTCATGGGTGTGTTGTGTTATAATTGGCAAAGAATGACTAAACTTTGACTTTTGGGTGAAATCATCCACTTTATGGCTTCACTAGAGGGAGCTGTTGAATTCATTATATAACACTGGAACGTTTAACATCAATATTTGCCTCTTTTCACCCATATAAACTCAACCCTATCTCAGTCTGGACATGTAGGCCTAAATCCAGCATGCACGCGAGGAGAGCTCCGGCTGTGTGTAATCGGCTCTAATGCTGGCGTGAGATTGATGCAGGGTATTTTTCATTGCTTCTGACAGAGTGTTTGATGAAGACTCATCTAACACAATGACACACACCTATAATTAAGTCTGTTACACGGGGTCTGTGCCAAGAGAGAGCGATATAATCTGCTTAAGAGCCTCAGCCAGAGAAATGGCAGAGAAAGTTCTGGATCTCGGCCAGCGTGAGGAAAACAATGAGCAAACTCAAATAAACCATCAGATGCTGTGTGTTAAAGGGATAGTGCGCCGAAAAATGGTCAGTCTGTCATCGTTTACCTACATTCATGTTGTTTCAAAGCTGTATGACTCATTTTATTCAGTGGAACACAAAAGCAGATGTTTAGCAGAATGTTCAGTTTTATAGAATGAAAGTCAATGGTGACCAAGACATGTCAAGTACAAAGAAGGACCAAAAACATCATAACATATTATGTCATAATCAATATTTCGATTGATATTTAAAATGTGGTTTATATAGTTTGTCTAATCTGGTGCATTGGATCTTTTTGCAATTTGTTTGAATATGCAAAAGTGTGAATCTGACTTTAAAAACAACAAATAATGACCTTTATGATTTTTTTTTTTTTTTTTTAAATGGAGCTTTTATGAAATTTTATGGCATTTTTTTGGAAGTGTATTTATTTAAAATAAGTAATTTTATTAAAAATGTATTTAAAATAGGTAATATTTATTCATTCTACTTATTACATATATGTAAAACAACATGATATTCAATATGTTATTTGCATAAAATAATATGTATTTATTTGTGTGTGTGTGTGCGAGAGTGTATATATATTTATATTTGTTTATTTTATCTATGTATTTATATATTATTATATTTAATAATATATTATTATATTTATATATTAATGTATTTTAAATAAAGTATTCAATATTTTTTAGAATTTATAATATTTTTTAAATTAGTATTTGTGATTGAAATATATTTAAATGTATGTAAATTAATTATTATAAATTAATATTAAAAGTATTGATTATAATTATTAAATATTTAATAATTTATAATTATTTATAATAGCATTTGTGATGAAAAATAATACATTTAAATATATATAAATTATTATTATTATAAATTATATATTATAATATATTATATTACAAATTCTAAATTGTTATTATGAATTAATATAAAAATGATTAATGCTATGTTTATATGTATAGGTGTGTAATATGTGTTTGTTTGTGCGTATTTATATAGCAACATATGATGCAATATTTTATTTAATTGAAAATTATTTGAAAATTATTAGTGCTGTCAAATTGATTAATCACAATTAATCGCATCCGAAATAAAAGTTTGTTTACATAATATATTTGCATGTATATTTATGAATACACAAACTACATGTATATATTTAATAAATATTTACACACACATATTTATTCATATTTCTATATGATTTATATTAAAAATGAAAAAATGAAAAAAAAAAAACAAATAAATTAATTTTATATATATATATATATATTTCTTAAATATATACATGTATGTGTGTATATTTATATTCATATAAATATATGTAATATGTTATGTAAACACACGCTTTTATTTCGGATGCAATTAATTGTGATTAATCAATTTGACAGCACTGAAAATCATTAAAAATGATCTGTTATTAAAAATAATACATTATTGAAATTATTGTTGAATGATTTTGAATTAAAGCTTGTTATACAGCATTAACTGAGTCAGTTGTTGTGTCTGGATGATTTACTTGTGTAGTATTTACTGTAAGTGTAGAAGTGACCGGCTGAGAGCAGAGCAGCGTTAGAATGAGAGACGATCTTGAAAGCATGAAGTGACTGATCATATTCCAGCCGAGGGGAATCTGACGGGCTGAAGCGGCCCTGAAGGAGTCTCCTCCCACACACACACACACACACACACACGTAAAACACTCCGTCCTGCGGCCCCATGCAGCTGTGAGGCCCCGAGGAGCTCCCTCCCTCTTTCTCTCTCTCTTTTTTTTTCTTCCTCTCTCTCTCTCTCTCTCTCTCTCTCTCTCCCTCCCTCTCGGTCGCCCTCCCTCTCTCTCTCTCTCTCCGTGTGTGTGTGTGTATCAGAGCGGTGCGGCGCTGCTGTTGCCGGAGTCTCCGGCTGGCTCGCGGAATGTGCGGAGCGTGGATTTAATCGGCTCTCGTGCGGATTAGCGCAGGGATTGCGTTGGGAATACCGCCGGATTGTACACGCGGAATCGAGGATGAGCCGCCAGCGGCGCGTGTGGATTACAGAAGCGGGAGGAACCTGAGAACAGACGCGTTTCTCGTCAACCTCGGGCGTCTGCCGTCTCACGCTGGAATACCCTCCACGGAAACGCCATTAGCTCCGGGAGTTTAGGGACCATGAACTCTGGAGTGGCCGTGAACGCCGGCAGGGAAGCGGCGGCCGAGGGAAGCGAGGTAAGACGTGTTAGATGAGGGTCTGACTGCGGCGTGCGGCTCTGAAACGACTCGTGTCATCTGCTGTCGCCCGACACGCACTCGTGGGGAAAGACTTTTGGTGGTGTTTTCTTTTCATGTGTGTTTCTGCTGTCACTTTTAAAGTTGCAGGAGCGTGTGATCATGTGATTCTCATCCTCGCTATCTTCAGCGTCAGAAAGCCCTCCTACAGCGGATATGACTGCTCAAATCATGTCAGATGTGCTTGTTGCAAACTTTTTTTTGGTAACAATGTAGAATGGAGAGATTAGAAAAAATGAATCTGTTATGCAATCATTAACTTATAAAGTATCATCAGCAAATAAAAATGTATTGAAAAGTAAGCATACAGTGCAAAATGTGTTTATATGAAATGGAAAAAGTAGCTATAATAAGTCTTGATAAAGAGCTCTCACTGTTTTTTCAGCATCTTGTGCCATGAGCACATTTTTAAGAATGATAAGTTAAATATGAATGAATATTCAGTTTGATTTTTCTAGTTATGCTTAATTCTTAGTTCTACTCTAGTAGAATTATTTTAAAAATATTTTAGAAAATTTGTATGCCGTCAAAATGAAAAAAAAGAAAAACTACACCTTTAAATAGAAATGAATTTTTTTTTGCTATATGTCGCTCATTGTTTTTCAAAATTCTTAAGAATAAGTTAAATATAATAAATAAATAAATAAATAAATATATATATATATATATATATATATATATATATGTATGTATGTTTGTATGTATGTATGTATAATTAATATTATTTGTGTTTTTTTTATTATTATTATTATTTTTTATTTTTTATTTTTTTTTTACAAAATCAGTATGTCATCAAAATGAAAAAAAAAAACATTAAATATGCTTTGAAATAGAATATTTAGGGCCCGAGCACTGCAGTGCAAGGACCCTATTGGAATTGCTCAGTTTATTTATTTTTATTTTTTGTATTTTGCTTTATATGCCTCTCACTGTTTTTCAGCATCTTGTGCCATGAGCACTGCATTTTTAAGGATGTTAATTATAATAAATGTATATGTATGATTTATTTATTTGTTGATTTATTTATTTATTTATTTATTTTTAGGGTTCCTTTTTTTTTAAATAAATTAGTTAATTTTTTTTTTTTACAAAAGCTACATTTGTTTCTAATTATGCTTAGTTCAGTTCTTACTCTTTTCTGAGAACAATTGTTAGAAATTATTGTTTTTTTATTATTATTATTATTTACAAAATTTGTATGCCATCCAAATGAAAACTATATTAAATATTGCTGTTTTTTCAGCATCTTTTTCCATGAGCGCCACATTTTTAAGAATAAATATAAAAAATGTATGTATAATTAATATATTTATTTATTTATTTGTAGAATTCTGTGTTTTTTATTAAACAATGTTATATTATTAAATTTTTTTCTAATTATGGTTAGTACTTAGAATCTTTTCTGAGTAAACTTGTTATAAAATATTATTATTAGTATTATTATGATTATTAATATTTTCATTATTATTACTATTATTATTATTATTTTTTTTATTTATTTATTTATTTTTTACAAATCTGTATGGAATCCAAATCACCTTATACACCTTAAAATAAAAAAAAATTGTCGGCTATATATAGTGTTTTTCAGCATCTTGTGCCATGAGCACCACATTTTTTAAAAATAAAGATATAAAAAAATGTATATGTAGAATTAATATTTATTTATTTGTAGTGTTCCGTGTGTTTTTTAATAACATTTTATATTCAGTTAAATTTTTTTAGTTATGCTTCTTATTTGAACTAAGCATTACTAAAAAAATTTAACTGAATATAAAAAGTGTGCTATCCAAATAAAAAACTACATTAAATATGCCTTGAAATAAAAATGATTTTGTCAGCTATATTTGCCACAGCTATATTTTTTTCAGCATCTTGTGCCACATTTTTTAAGAATAAATATAAAAAAATTATTTATTTATTTATTTATTTATTTATAAGGTTCTGTATTATTTAATAAACATTTGAATATTCAGTGAAATTTTTTTATAGTTATGCTTAGTTCTTAGGCTCTTTTCTAAGTTAAATTTTTATAAATTATTATAGTTTTTTTATTTACAAAATCTGTATGCCATCAAAATGAAAAGCTACATTAAATATGCCTTGAAATAAAAAAAAAATGTCGTTAAATATACAGCTCACTGTTTTTTCAGCATCTTGTGCTATGAGCGCCACATTTTTAGCAAAACATTTATTTTTTTTTTTTTGTATGTTTATATTCAGAGTATTTTTTTTCTTGTTTTTGCTCAGGTTTTTCATTGAGAGTAATGTATAGTCATTTTTTTTATAACATTTATTATTATTATTATTTGTGCTATTTTTATTAAGAAAACATGCTTATGCCATCATTCCCACAACTGGAAAAATCATGAACACTGTATATTTCATTTTACATTAATGCATTTTGCACTATGTTCACATTTAATTTGAATGTTTATTTATTTTAAATATTTCATTCAATGCATCATAAATATCTAAAGAAATAATTTAGTTTATTTTATCCCTCCATGAAACTAGTGCATGTTGTGGGTTAATTCAACATTTATTTGGAGAAAACGGCTTGTTTTGATTGCATAATGTTGCAGTTCATAGATTTGGCCATTTCCTTCCTGACGTCTTGAGTCCAGGCAAAAGAAAGAGACATTTTCCTCCACGTGCTCGTAATGTCTTGTCATGTGTTTTATGAGCCGCTGTTGTTGTCGTTTGAGTTTCAGGGATGTAATCGAATCCCGTCTTACTCGCTCAGAGCGTTTGATCCGACACCAAATCACATGAAAGCCACACTTAATAGGAAGCACCTTTGATTGGGACCTGCTAGCGTAACATTTTAATTGGCCAAACACGTGTTTATGTGAAATGTGCGGCTCCGAACAGCTGCTGCTTGTCAGGGAAGGCTGTTTTATGGCCGAGGGAACGCAGGCTCGTGTTTAAGGATGTTTACAGATGTTATCCGCTCACATTGATCACGGATTGTTCTTGAAGTGAGGAGCCTTAAAGCACTTAAGGAGCGCCTCTGGGGGTTTTACCAGCCAAATGACTGGTTCCCGCATGACGTGTTGCTGATCGCAACAGAAATAGTTGTGTAGAAGTTTGTAGAAATGAATGGGTTTGTACAGTAATAGCCTCAAGGTCAAATCCTGCAGAGTCGTAGTTTTTTGTATTCTTGAGAAACAAAGTAAAACAGCAGATGTTAGTGGATTTATATTAGGCACTTGAGCACTATCTATTTATTTACTTGTTTTAAACGCATTTATTGGTGTGTTGTTTGTTGATATATATTAATATTCTCAACAAACCAAGTAAAACAGCAGATGTCAGTGGATTTATACTAGACATCTGAGCATTGTTTATTTATTACATTAATTTAATTTATTCTGTATGTATTTTTTTAAATTGTTTTAAGTGTATTTATTCATTTTAATTCATTTATTTAAATGATATTTATTATTTAATTTAATATTTATTATTTAGTTATTCATTTGTAAATATTTTTTAATTAAATTCATTTAAAATGTTTTTATAATTTAATTTAATATTATTTTATTCATTTTAATGGATAAAATTGTATTATTTACTTAATTTAGCTGATTTTATTTTTTATTAATTTTTTTATGAATTAATTCAAATTCAAATTATTGTTTATTTTAATAATTTTTAAAACTGCCCAGAATATATTTGTTTGTTTATTACATTAATTTAATTTATTCCACATGTATTTTTAAAAATTAAAGTCTATTAATTAATTTTAATTCATTTATTTACATTGAATTTATTTAGTTAAATTCTTATATATATAATATTTTAAATATTTTTATTAATTAATTTAGTATCATTTTATTCATTTTAATGTATAGAATTATATTATTTACTTAATAAAATTAATTTACTTAATTTATCTACATTTTATTTTAATTAATAAATACATTTTTATTAATTAATTGTTTAAATTTATTTATTGTTTTTTTGTTTTTTTAGTGTAGTTTAATTTTAAACTGCCCCAACTATGTTTGTTTGTTTATTTATTACATTAATTTAATTTATTCTGTGTATTTTTTGTATTATTTTAAGAGTATTTATTAATTTTAATTCAATTATTTATATTGTATTTGTTATTTAATTTATTATTTATTATTTGGTTATTTTTAATGTATTTAAAAAATAAATTATTTTTTTATTTTTAAATATTTAATTTTATTATTATTTTTATTCACTTTAATGTATATAATTGTGTTATATACTTAATAAAATTTATTTACTTAATTTATCTTCTTTTTATTTTTAATTTAATAAATTTTTATTGTTTTTTTTAATGTAGTTTAATTTTAAACTGCCCCGACTATATTTGTTTATTTATTACATTAATTAATTTATTACATTTTATTACTTATTTAATACATATTTACTTAAAAAAATTAATTTGCTTAATTTAGCTTATTTTATTGCTATTTTTAATTAATTAATTTAGTTATTTATTTGTATTAATTAATTAATTAATTATAATTAAAATGTATAATTAATTTTATTTTTTTTTTTTTGCATTTTTAGTCTATTTTATTTTATTTTATTTTAAAATGCCCAGACTATTCAGTATAAGCAAGCAATTTCACATCTAATTTAATGGTTTAGGCATTTTATGTAATAAAGTCAAATAGTTGCTGTTAAACTGTATGAAATAAGTCAAAGGTGTTATAGTTGGCCAAGTATATAATTTTGTGCACATGTACAGTTCTTTTGCAAAGTGCTGTGATTATTGCTTATTTTACATTTTATTTCTGATGCTGCACTTTTGCTTTGCCTCCATTGTAAGTGCATTACTGTAAACGTGACAAGTTGAGATTACGTTGGGTCCGTTTTAATATTAGTTTGCAATCAGATGCAGAACTTTTGGTTTTAATAGTGTATCAGTGTATTCATAAGGTTAATAATGCTTTAGAAGTATTTCTCATTATTTGTTCATGTTATCAAATGAAACCTTACTGTAAAGTACATTCCTTCAAGGAAGAAGCGGTGTAAGGTTAAAATGGTTTCGGCATGACAGGGATTCTTCTGTTCTCACGCTAGACGGCTCGTGTCCTCCCGCGGCCGGAGACGTAAGACAGAGCTGTCTTTATCTGACCGGGAGCGTCTCTCCTCCCTGCGGGCGGACGGCCAGAAATAAAAGCACCGTTGATAAGCACAGGGCCGATGTCTGTTTTTATCTGCGCTTCGCCTCTTCACGCTGATTTAGTGCTGGCGTTGGGCTCTCTGGCTGTAGTACACACTAAAAAGGTACTTTAGATGAGAGGATACCGCATCTGCACAGAGCTTTCTAACGGCGTTATTGCGTCTGTGGGGTCGCGCAGGAGCGGGACGGATGGGTTTATGTAGAGATCGGACTCCAGGGGCCCATAAGAGACGCACAGAAGTGCTGACGCTCTTCATCACGTTAATCCGAGATCTTGGTTCCTCCAGTGTTCAGGGAAAACAGCCATCACACTGAACTGTTAATGAGCTGGAAACGATGTTGTTCGCTGTAGCTTCACTGCTAAAGAAAGAAAATGGAGCACATTGTCTGTTTTTGATGTGTAGGGCAAATATAAGTTTTCAATAATAATAATAATAATAATGGTAACACTTTACAATAAGGTTCATTAGTTAACATTAGTTAACCACATTAGTTAACATGAACTAAGCAATACTTTTACAGCATGTATTAATCTTAATGTTAATTTCAGAATTTACCAGTGTATTATTAGAATCACAAGTTGTATTTGATAGTATTATTAATATTAACAAAGATTAATAAATAGTGTAACAAATGTGTTGTTCATTGTTCATTCATGTTAGTTTATACATAAACAAATGTTAACAAATGACACCTTATTGTAGTGTTACCATAAAAAAAATAATAATAATAATGTATTTTTTATTATTATTAATATATAAAAATAAAATCATTTATTATTACTATTATTGTAAAAAACTTAAATGTGTTGTTATTAATAATAAAAATAATGTAATTATATTGTATTTCATTGTTGTTGTTGTTTGTTGTTATTATTATTATTATTATAAATGCTGTTTAAATAAATGCTAAAAATATAAAAATAAAAACTATAATAATTTGTTATTAAAACTGTTGTTTTAAATACTGTATTACCAATAGAATTACAAAAAGGTATTATAATAATTTCATTAGTAATATTATTTTAAATAAGTGTTGTTAATAATAATAATAATAATAATAATAATAATGTATTTTATTATAATTATTATTATTATAAATGCTGTTACAGAATATTAATAGAAATAATAACTTTTATTATTATTATTATAAAAAAACTTGTTTTAAATACTGTATTGCTAATAGAAATACAAAAATGTATTATAATAATTTAATAGTATTATTGTTTTAAATAAATGCTGTTACTAAAAATATTAATACAAATAATAATAATTTATTATTACAGAATATTAATAGAAATAATAACTTTTATTATTATTATTATAAAAAAACTTGTTTTAAATACTGTATTACTAATAGAATTACAAAAGGTATTATAATAATTTTATTAGTATTATTGTTTTAAATAAATGTTAATAATAATAATAATAATAATAATAACTAATAATAATAAATAAATAGCAGTAGTAGTAGTAAAAATATAAAAGACTATATTGTCACTGTTGTTGTTTTTTTTAAATGAATGCTCTTGTATTTAAAGATAAATAAATAATTATAATTATTATTATTGTTATTAATAATAATAAAATTAGTAGTAATACTAAAAATATTACTAGTAGAAGTAGTTAAAATATAATTACAAAAGGCTATCATTTACTGTTGTTGTTGTTGTTATTGTTATTGTTATTAATATTATTATTATTATTATTATTATTATAGTGATTTATTTTAATAAATGCTTTTTATTATGATAATAGCAGCTCTAATATTTTGCTCTAATAATAATAATAAAAATATAACATTAATAATAATAATAATAATAATAATAATAATAATAATAAAACTATATAATAATATGATTATTATTATTACAAATTTAATACAAAAATATTTTTACAGTTACTGTAATGGTTATTATAAATGTGTTTCCATTTGAAGCATTTTGTGGTTAAGTGTTGAGAGTCTCTGTGGTCAGTAATTTATTGTGTAGTGATGTGTAGTGAGTAAACGGCTCCTTGCTGTGGATTTTACATTCGCTGTTCTGTTCTCGGAGAGCGATGCGTCGTTGCATTTTAGTGACAAGCTGAATTTTGCACTGAAGTGTATAAATGAACAGTGTTTCACTCTTATTCAGACGAAATTTGCATTCGAGTTTTCATATGAATTTTTATCAGTGCTAATTTTCTGCCACTTAACCTTAGACCCCATTTACATGATATTAACTTCCAGTGTAAAGCACCAAATACAGCTGTAAACGTTTTCTCAATCACTGAAATGCATGTGATCACGTTCGCAGAGAAATTAACACTTAAGTACTTTTAAAAGCAATATTGAGTTGATTTTTCTACCTAATGAACTGCAGTAATGTAGTGAGTAAATGTAAATGCATGTAGTCATGAGATCAGAGACTCTCAGTTTGATGAAATCTCATCACAAGTGTTCAGAGGAGACACGTTTGAGACGTGTGTTAATAATCCGTGATCGCTAGAGATCACGTCGCCTGAGAGCCATTTCAAAAGCTCATTTTCTGACTTTCTGTCTGTCAGGTTCTCAAGAAGCCGATCAGTCTCCATCACTTAGTCTCTTTCTCAGTCGCTGGTTGAGGATACTAATGTCCTCAGATTTACCGGCGTCTCCGTCAGACTGACGAACGGCGGTTCTTAATGCTGCGGACGCCCTGCTTCAGTGGATCCGCGGCTCGTAAAGCTCTGCGCTCGCTGATGGATGTGATGGGAGATTGTGAACGGAGCTGCTGTTGTGACGGCCGTGATTTATGGCTCTTCTGTAGGGAAGACAAACTCACTCGAGAGGAAAGCGGCGTCTCGCTGCGATTTACATGCCCTCCTCTCGACGAGGCCCGAACAATGAGCCTGTGTAGATATGAAAGCTGCTTTTATTTTATACAAATTTACAGCATGCTTTATTAAACCCACGGGGCTGGTAAATCCTCGATGTTTTATTGGGTTTCTTCGTCTGGTTCAGTGAGAGGAGAAAGGTGTGCAAGGGAACAAGACGAACCGCAGCTCATTAGTTAACTAGATTAAAAAAAAGTTTGTCAAGACAAACTTTAAGTTGGCTTAAGAAAGCCGGACCAGAAAGTTTTAAAAAGTTTCAAGTTTAATGGTTTTTAATCTGAAATAGTTTGAAGTTTAAAGTAGTTTTAATAGGTTAGAGTTTGAATGATTGAAGGCAATACAGTCTGTCAGAGATCTAGCATGATTGACAAGTTACCAGCATGTTGCTAGCATGATTAGCATGTTATTAGCATAATTAGCAAGTTATTATCATGTTGCTAGCATGATTTTAACATGATTAACCAATTACTAGCATGTTGCTAGCATGATTTTGACATGACTAGCATGTCATTAACAAGTTGCTAGCATGATTATCAAGTTACTAGTATGTTGCAAGGATGTTTCTAGCATGATTTACATGCTATTAGCATGATTAGCATGTAATTAGCATGATTAGCACGTTATTAGCGTGTTGCTATCATGATTTTAACATGATTAGCATGTTGTTAGCATGTTATTAGCATGATTAGCCAGTTACTAACATGTTGCTAACATGATTGTTGCATGATTAGCATGTTATTAGCATAATTAGCAAGTTATTATCATGTTGCTAGCATGATTTTAACATGATTAACCAATTACTAGCATGTTGCTAGCATGATTTTGACATGACTAGCATGTCATTAACAAGTTGCTAGCATGATTATCAAGTTACTAGTATGTTGCAAGGATGTTTCTAGCATGATTTACATGCTATTAGCATGATTAGCATGTAATTAGCATGATTAGCACGTTATTAGCGTGTTATTAGCATGATTAGCCAGTTACTAACATGTTGCTAACATGATTGTTGCATGATTAGCATGTTATTAGCATGATTAGCAAGTTATTAGCATGTTGTTAACATGATTGGCACGTCGTTAGCATGTTACTAGCATGATTAGCATGTTGCTAGCATGTTTCTAGCATGATTAATATATTGTTAGCATGATTAACAAGTTACTAGCATGTTTCTAGCATGGTTAGCAAGCTACTACCATGACTAGCTGATAGATAGATGGATGGATGGATGGATAGACAGATAGATGAGATTGAATGAGTTTGAATGGATTAGAAATACAGTACAAAGAAGGGAAGTTTGACTCTCAAGGGATTCTGGGAGTTTTGACAGTTGGAGTTTGAATAGTGTTGGCTCATATGAACATTCCGTCAATGTAAGTCCATGGGATTTTTCCGAGTTTTAAAAGTCATTTTTACTAAAACTGTAAGTCCGATCAGTTAGAAAAGATACAGCACACCCGGTCACATCAGTCTGCAGATCTGGGCTGAGTTTAGAGTTTGTAGAGTTAAAGCTCTAGGAGCTCAAGCCAACTTAATAACCTAATGGACTGATGAAGTGCTTTAACTCTGTGAATCAACCTGGCATTACGGGAGGGTTTGTGCTTTTAAAACTTCCTACCTTTGGTTAATTTGGATCTGTAGATAAAATGACTTCATTCTGACTTTGCAGTTAAAGTCTGATGTTTTGGACAGATCATTTGGCTGATCTTCGGGATATTTTTGAGAATATTGACTGATATCTGTGCCTGTTTGGCCCATTTTTGTCACCAAAACCTCTTTGATAAATTATTTTCTTGAATTTGCCTTTTTAGATACAATTCTCACACCTAATAATTTGTGCATAGTGAAAATCTGCTGTGTTTTCCTTTCCTCTTTCTTCTTTAATTACAACTAACAGGCTGATAAATCAGAAGCGCTAGATATTTTTAAGATTATTAATTAATAACTCTGTTTATTTGGACCAATTATCTGAACTTCAGAATGCATACAGTTATTGTATTTAACAGTTTTTGCAATTATATTAACTAATTGATGTCATTTACACATTTTAGTGTCATTTATATACAATATTTGACCACAGAATGCCATTATATTGATTAAATCAAGTATTTAGGGCTGTCAAATGATGAATCGCATACAAAAAAAAAGTCTGAGTTTGCCTAATATATGTGTATGTACTGTGTGTAATTATTGTGTATATATAAATACAAACACATTCATGTGTCAATTTAAGAAATATTTACTAATAATGTATTTATTATAATTTTTATAGAATTTATATTATATAAAAGTAAAAGTATTTTGCACTTAAATAACATATTTATCTTAAATATATACATTAAATCACATTTATTAGGCAAACTCAGACTTTTATTTTGCAATAATCGCGATTAATCATTTGACAGCCCTAATAAATATAGATGTATGCAAAGATTCCCAAATTTTTTTGTTAGCCAAACCTCTTAGACAGAATCTATTCTTGAATTTGGCTCTTCAGATAAAATTACTTAATTCTGACACCAAATAATTCATGCATAAACAAAGTCTAGTCTAGTTTCTTCTCCTCTATCAACTTTATCGTTTGCAACTAACAAATTATTAGGATATTTTTTTTTAACTATTGACTGAAATGTGCTTGCTTATTCATCTAAAGACTGAACTTCAGATTTCATACAGTATATTTTATATTACATTGATTAACTGATATCAATTATACATTTTAGGGTCATTTGGACACAATATTTTACTGTAGAATGCCAATATATTGATTAAATCAATTTATAAATTTAGTTTACTGTAGTTTAATTAGATACTTAAGTTATCTAAAAAAAAGTTGCAAAAGTTGGGGGGAAAAAATGAAATCTATTTCATTCCATTTTATTTTTTTCCAAATTCCATTCTTTCAGTTTAAATTTTCCTGACATCTTTTTAATGGTTGCATTAAATTTTATTTATTAATTTAAACAGTATGCCCAAATTAATTAAAATCATAAAGCTTACAAAGTTTAACATTCATTTATTAAAATAAAAAAATGATGTATAATTTTTAGGGTCCAATGAAATGTTTTATTTTTTCTCACTTTGTGTTTTATTGTTGCCAAATTCTGTTTAAGCATAAAAACAACTTTATTAATTAATTAATTCATTCATTCATTCATTCATTTATTAATTTTTTTTTTGTTTTACAAAAATTTTTATTAAAATAAAAAAAATAAATAATTCTTAGGGTCTGATGAAATGTTTTATTTTTTCTCACGTTTTGTTTTATTGTTGCCAATTTTTTTTTTAAGCATAAAAACAACTTTATTTATTTATTTATTTATTTATTCATTTATTCATTCATTCATTCATTTGACTTCCTTTTTTCTTTTTTTTTTTCTTTTTTTTCTTTCTTTTTTTTTGTGTGTGTGTGTTTTTCTTTTTCAGAAATTCTGTATTGTTTAATTACTTTTTTTTGGTTATCAAATTTATCTTTAAATCAAGTGAAAGTTAAACTTTCTATATTTGGTAAACAGAGGGAGGGTTACTATTATGAAACATGAAAGTTTTATTTTTAATTAATTTTATTATTAGTAGTAGTAAGATGTGTATTCTACTGTACAATAGTAATATATTTCTGTCACAATTTCTTCAAGTTAAACCGAGCTTTTATTTTGATGGCTTACCGTAAAGAGTTTTGTTTGTATGTGTTTATAATATGGTGTTCGTTGTTTTTTTAAATGAAAGGATAATATTGACTCTCACAGCAGCTCTGGAGATGTTGTTCACATATGCATGTCCTCATGCGGTTCTACGGCAGACACTAAAAATATCATGATTTCTTCCATGTTTTCAACATTGTGGAAATGATAGGGCTCTATATAAGTGCAGCAGCATTTTTTTTTTTACAGTGATAAGACTGATTATTTAAGACAAGACACTACAGGCAAAATTGTTTGTTTGTTTTTTTTTGTCCATGCACTGGTCTAAATTAAGATTTTACACAATATTTGACTGTCAATATTGGTGAATCAAGTATTTACAGTAGTATAAATGGTATGTATAGTCATTGGCAGAAGGGGAAAAGAACAATCTGTCTGCTCAGATCATGCTATCATACCACAGCAGCCTTAGAAATTCACAGTTCGTTTCTCTGAATTATTAATCAGATGTCAGATGGTTTCAGGAATCAGATGTTTGAGTGTGCTGATGTTTAAATGATGAATGTCGTGGCAGTAATACTGATGTGTCATCATGATTTCACATGCGGCTGCTGCTGCTCTTTCTGTCAGGGCGGATGTGAAGCTCTGGTGTGTGACGCTGAGATACTCGACGAGAGGTTTATTTTTCTTACATATTTTTTCTGGAAATCTTGTCTTGTGCAGAACTTGTAAAGGCATGACTGTGCAGTTGCTAAGGAGTTCTGGGTGGTTGCTAGGCGCTTTGCTTACTGGCACCCAGCTGGACTAGTTTAAATGGAGTTTTTAAATAGACGTTTTGACATTTTTATCAGCGGTTAAACAGTTTGCATGCTGAAATATTCAGACAAGTTGCATCTGTAATTTTATTCCCTTTAAAACAGCACAGCTACAGCCGTGCACATTTAGATGCCTTTTTTATTTTGAAGTTTTAATAATTTTGATATATCCCTTTTTCTTTTTTTTTTTTATTAGTGTTTTATTTCTTTTAATATTTTTTAACTTTTACTAATTTTTTGTTTCTGGTTTAGTGTTTTTAGTACTTCAACTTAAAATTTCTTAAACTTAAAATTATATTTCAGCTAGTTAAGGCTATTTCTCATTTTCTCAAGTTTTTTGTATAATATTTAGTATTTTATTATTTTTAATATTATTATCAGTATTGACAGGGATACATAAGATTTTGTTTTTATGTAAAAATATTTAAATATATGCAAAATACTTTTAATTAGTTTTATCACCATTTAAGAGTCAAAAAAGCTGTTTATAAATCCACTCAGTTTGCTGCTGGTAATTTTTATTATTGTAATAGTGTTTATTAGTGATTTGTATTTAACATAAATTTATTTTTAGCTCTGTTTTACTAATTTTAGTACTTAAGCTTATTTTATTTCAATTAGTTGCCAAATGAGTTTGTAAATTTCTGTTTGTTTGTTTCTTAAGTGTAAGTTTTCATTGAATATATTATTATATTTTATTTCAACTGAAATTCAATAAATAAAATGATTTTTAATATTAGATAAGTATAAATATTAAATGATTTCGTGAGTTCAATAAATCAATAAAGAGCCATGCATAAATCTGTTCAGTACGCTATTGGTCATTTTTATATTTAAATTATTATTTTAATGATATTTATTGAACTTTATTTTAGTTTTTATTTCTTTTAGTACTTAAATAAATGTATTAAAATTTATTTAAAGTAATTGCGAAGTCAGCATTTCTAATTTTTTTTTTTTTTTTTTATGTTTAAGTTTTTATTTCAGCTTTATTTTTATTTTATTTTTGCATTTTTTGCATTTCGGTTTTGGTAAATGTAGTACTTAAAATTTATTTATTTATTTTATTTATTAAGTTTTTATTTCAGAAAGTGATTTTTAATACCAGCTAAATGGAAATATTGTCAATGCTTTAGCAAAATGTCATTCATTTGATCACCATCTTAAGAGCCCAATGAACTGAATCACAGAGCATTTTATAAATCTGTTCTTTTTGCTGATGGTTGCGTTTCATTTGTTGCAATAATTGGTGCTGTTGTGGATTTTAAGAGTCGTAATTGATTTCAGAGAAACGGCCACACACACTCGTAATGCTACTAGTCAGCACTTGATTCGCTTACTGATCCGTTTTTCCTGATTGTAGATTGAGTTTTGTTTAATAACAGTGATCCTCCGGCTTTTCTTTTCATCTGGATGCTCTTTTCTGTGTCTGTTTCTCTCTCTCAGCCTCAAACCTCTTCTATTTATAACATTAAAGGCTGATGGTCTGAAAGCCCTGATGTGTGTTTGTGTATAGAGTGAAGTGCATCGAGTGTGTGACTCTGAGGCCTCAGAGCGACTGTGTACAGAGATAATTCACCTTTCACAGACCATTAAGCTGGAAAACGAACGTGTGAGCACCTCAAGTACCTTCACCCCCTTCAGTCCAAATAAACGCAGTATTTACACCGCAGCCGCAGCTCATAAAAGCTCCTCTGAAGACAAAATGCCCTTTATTCGTGTTCAGTAGAGAGCAAGAGATGGACGCTCACGCCTCAGGTTTCATAGGGGAATAGTGTTTTTGTTACCTACCTGAAGAAAGAGCTCGTTTTGCTGTAATAGTTCTGGTTAGGAGTAAATGATGTCGTATTTTGGACATGATTGAGGTCAAACCAAGTGTGATGTGGCACGTTTGATTATGCATATTTGCAATAAAGAAGGATTTTCATGCAAATAATCACCTAATTTATTGTGAAAAAAAAGAAATTAATAGTGTGAATTATGTTTTAGACACAGTATTGTCTGTTTTTGCTCTATTTCATTACCAAAAATTAAACAAATCATTATCTCTACTACTGAATCAATCAGTGTTTTGAATAAATCATTGATTCAAAAATCAAAGCTCTTTAAATGAGTCAGTCGTTTGAATGAATCGGTTGAATGAATGACTCAGTGACTCACTCATTTATCTACCACTTATTGGCAAATTTACTTTCATATTTAAAGTATCACCTTTAAACAAATTGGTTGAATAAATGACTCAATGATTCACTCAATAAGCCGCCACCTATTGGCAATTTTAGGTTCTTACGTAAAGTATCTTTTCTAAACAAATCAGCTGTTTGAATCATTTGAATGAACGAGTCACTGAATCAGTCACATAGTGGTGATTTTATTTTCATATTTAAAGTATATTTTCTAAATGAATTAGTTGAATAAATGACTCAGTGACTCATTAGTCCACAACCTATTAGCGGTTTTAGTTTCATATTTAAAGTTTCATTTCTGAACGAATCAGTTGAATGAATGAGTCAGTGACTCAATCAATAAGCCGCCACCTATTGGTGGTTTTAGTTATATATTTAAAGTATAATTCCTAAATTAATCGTTTAAACAAATTGGTTGACTCAGTGACTCACTCATTAAGCAGTCACCTAAAAGCAGATTTGGTTTCATATTTAAAGTAATATTTCTAAAGATATAGATACATATCTATATATCTATATATATATCTATAGATATATTTATCCTGACTGTAAGGCAAGTATTCACTGAGTTTCGTTTCATTTTTGTGCAGCGCTCTGTTCAACACCGAGACATCAGAAAGCGCATCTTATTTGTTTTCTTTATTTTTTATAGAAGCACAACATTTGGTTGATATTGTGAGTGCACGCAAATAAAATTAGACCCTTTACGGTTCCGGATGATATATTAAACTTGCCTTTATGAGCAAAGATTTTGGCGTATTTACATTTTTTTTGTAAGTGATTGCGCTGGCGCCTCCAAGTCCTGCAAAGCGTATTTAGCTTCCGCTCTACAACAAATGAGATGTATGCGCATAATAGCGTACATTTATCTAAGGTAAACATTTAAAATAACATTGCCCTTCACTATCTCTGATTGGCTGATTGCTGATTGTCTGTTACAGTTGTGGAGACTTTTTTTTTTTTTTAGTCGCACCATTGAGAAATTAAAATTGGTCGCACTCTAGAGCCCTGAATATGTACTGTTATGGATGTGACAAGCCTAAAAAAAGAACTTACCAGACTATGGAAAATCATATGCTAAAAAAAAAAAGAAAAAGAAAATGCTTTAAAAACTTTAAAAGAGACCTCACATGGGTATTTGAACTGCCAAATGTTGACATCTGTGCTGTCAGTATAGTAAAAACCTTTGGTAAAAACTTTTTTTCATAGTAAGGTTGACATTTGCATGGAGTTACCCATTTACTTCTAAACCAATCAGCTGTTTGATCGATTCATTCATAAATGACTCGCCATACGCCATACAGTTACATATTAAAAGTCTCATTTCTAAATGAATCAGTCATTTGAACAAAATGGTTGACTCAATAAGAAATCTCATACTAACAGATTTAGTTTTATATTTAAAGTAACATTTCTAAATGAATCGGTTGAATGACTCAATGACTCGCTCTTTAAGCCGTCACTTATTAGTTGTTTTAGTTTTATATTTGAAATATAATTTCTAAATGAATCAATTGCCTAAACGAATCTGTTGACTCAATGACTATTGCTTATTAAGCAACCACCTACTGGCGGTTTCA
Organism: Cirrhinus mrigala; assembly: GCA_036247105.1. NCBI lineage: Eukaryota > Metazoa > Chordata > Actinopteri > Cypriniformes > Cyprinidae > Cirrhinus > Cirrhinus mrigala. The sequence continues at coordinate 47,082,769 of CM070011.1, forward strand.
GTTTCATATCTAAAGTATTGTCTAAAACCACAGAAAATATTGAGATATCAAGTATCAAGTAAAGTGATAATGTGATTTGATTTGAATCGTTTTCAGGCAGCAAATGAAGTGCCTCCTGTGCTGTGATTGATGTGGGTATCGCTGCTGTTATTTCAGTGTGCAGTTAGTAGTCAGTCATGTGTAGGATCATCGCTCACTCATGTGATTCATCTACAGCATCGCCAGCATCAACATCAACCACCTGAGTTTTATGTAACACTGTTATTTTTGGCAGAATGTGGATATTATGCAGTCTGATGCTGATGCAGTTATACAGCTTTAGTTTTACATTCAGATGTGTCTGTCCGGCTGTTAATGAGCATGATCTATGACTTTGTGTTTCTCAATAAAGGAAAAACCTTTGCTGCCTGATTTAAAAACATGCTTTAGAAACAAGTTAGAAGCAGCTCTGATAAGTTTGGGTTGAAATGACTTGGATTTTTGCTCTTGCTCTCATATTATTTATCCAAAGCTGAGCTAATTAGATCCAGAGCTGAAAGCGGCACTTTGATTTGAATTGGAGATGCAGATGCACTAATGAACAGAGAAACTGGGTAAATGTTTGCGCTGTGATATGGAAATGACTCTCTGCGCTGCTGTTATTGTTGTCTGTGAGGCGTTTTCTTCTGCCGTTTGACCGGCGGGGTGGAGATCCTCTTCCTGATGGGAATCTTCAGTGTCGGATTGTTTATGTCCTGCCGACATTCCACCGGTGGGAAACGAGTGAACGTTCGTTCTGTGGCGGCTGGGTTTAAGTTCTTGTAGACACTAACAAATTTAATACGGAGTTTGCTTTTACCTCGAAGTGTTTTTCAAAGCATCTTCTGATTGCACGTTGATTTTTTTATTTTTTTTTTTATGCTAATTAGGGCCCTATGGAATCTGTTTGATCACAAATACTAGATTATTTTCTCCTAAATTACATGTTTTCTGTTTTAATTGTCCTGGATTCTATTTGAATTCTTTAATAAAAGGCTGGTCTAATCAGTCTATATTCATAAAACTTTACCAATATAATAATTTATTAAAAGTTTATAAATAATACAATTATCCGATTTCAGTTTATTTTTCCCCAAATCTTTTTTTTTTTTTTCCCCCAAACAATTCAGTGTTGTGTGTTTTAATTTTTATGGATTCCATTTTAATGGCTTAATTAACTTTTAATAAAAGCATGTCTGATCAATTGAATTGATAACACATTAAGAATTTAATTGTTTATTAAAAATTGAAATTTTTATTTTTATAAAATGTTTTTTCTCCCCCAAAATATTTTTTTTTTAGACTCCATTTAAGTTGATTAATTTAATGTATTTTAATATTCAAAAAGCATGTATTATTAACTGAATTAACAAAACTTTAAATATTTGATATTTTATGAGAAAGTTTAACAATAATAAGGTCATAAGAAATATTTATTTTTCCAATAAAAAAAAAATATATATTTTTTTCCCCGTTTTAAGTGTTTTTTTTATTCCATTTTAATGAGTTAATTTTTTAATAAGCAAAAAGCACGATTTTATTTATTTTTTTATTTTTTCAGAAATTCTGTTTGAATTTTTCTGGATTCGGTGTTTTATAATTTTATAAAATAATCAGGAAAAAAACATTAATGCAAATGAATAAATAAACTTTAAAAGTTTAATTAATCTTTTAAAATGTAATCAAATGAACAGTAATGTTACTTTTATTTTATGGCAAACAAAGTGCTGCATATCAGAGCTTTACTGTTAAAATTAAAACATGGGTAAAATATTTTAGGTATTCCAAAAAAAATAAAATATTTTAATAAACTATTATTACCATTATTGTTAATTTAAGTACATTATACTGTATAACAATTAATACATTTCTGTCATAAAGTTAAACTGAACATTTGTTTTGGTGGTTTGTTGTGGAAATTTGAGTTTCAGTGTGAGTTTGATGGTAATTTTCCAGTGTAAAACTGCGGAAGTGACTCTTAGAGCAGCTCTGGAGATGAAGTTCATGTGTTTATGTCTGCATATATTGAGATGCAGAGGCTGAAAACACAGCATCACATGAAACTGAGACATGCAGAACATGCAGACTTTACATTAGTCCATACTGTCATTTGATTAGGTGTATGGCCCTACTTTTACATTGTGATTGATTCCTGAGCGATGTGCATGTGAAACCTGCCATACTGCGCTTAAAACAAGACAAATTAAGCATTGTTTTTCTCTCAGAAAACTGTGTCTTTGATGTCCAGCGTGTTGACCTCGGGTCATGAACTTTGACCTCTGCCTCAGCATGAGCGTTTGAGATCTGAGAGAAGTTTGTAGCTACTGGAACTCCAGCCTGAAAACTTCATCCTGCAACAAACTGATGTTAAAACACACGGCCAATAAAGTGAATCGCCTGCAATTTAGTCTTTAAACCATTCACATTTTTGCAATGCTTTGTGGGAGGGTTTGCATGTCTAAACGAAAGTGAATTGTCCTCCAGTCTGTCATGATGCTGTTGTTGTGAATTTGTCTTTATTGGGTTTTTCTAATGGAGAAAAAAAATAGTTCTTTCAAAATTCTTTCAATTTAAAGGCTTTGCACTCAATGTGAAAAAGCTTTGAAGTTGTTTCTGTGTTTTTGAGTCCCAGGATTGCAAAATTTAGATAAATAAATTATTACAGGTTTCAGTGTTTTTAGTAAGTATTGGGGTGGCGTGGGGAACTTTTTATTTATTTATAGTTATTTATTTATTATTAATTATTTATTTTTCAGCAGTGCTGTTTACATTTACTTAGTCAGTTTGGGATTGGGAAGATTTTTTTTTTATTTTCTTTTATTATTTGCTTTTATTTTAAGTCTTTTATGCTCACCCAAGCTTCATTTATTTCATCTAAAATACAATAAAAATTGTAATAATTTCTTAAAAATTTAACAGTACTAGGGCCTTATGAAATGTTTTATTTCACCCCAAATTTATTTTTTATTTTTTCCCAAATTGTGTGGAAATTATCTGGATTCCATTTTAATGGTTAGATTAAATTTTGACAATCAAAAAGCATGTATAATGAATTGAATTCATAAAGTTTATTATGTAAAGTTATTACAATTTTAACAATAGGGCTCTATGATATGTTTTTTTTTTTTTTTACCCAGTATGTCTTACGATTTTACAAATTTTGTTTATTTAGTCCCAAATTCTGTTTTCTGTGTCTGTACATTTTTTCTGTATTCCTTTTTAAAGGTTTAAAAATTTTGAATCATACATGTCTAATTAGCTAAATTCATCACATTTAAACAATAATTTATTTAATTATAGTACATTTATTTAATATTAATAAAAAATAATAATAAAATAGTAAATAATAATTTATTTACTTAATAATTTTTTTTATTTAATTTAATATTTTATAAAATTTTATCTATATAAGGACACTTTGATTTATTTATTTATTTATTTATTGTCTTTGTTTTGTGGATTTTGTGGATTTGTGCTTTAAGGCTGCATTTATCTGATCAAAAATACAATAAATCTGTAAAATTGTGAAATATTATTACTATTCAAAATAGGTAATTTCTATGTGAATCTCTGTTGAAATGTAATTTATTTCTGCCATCAAAGCTGAATTTTCAGAATCATTACTCCAGTCTTCAGTGTCACCATGATCCTTCAGAAATCATTCTAATATGCTGATTTGCTGCTCAAGAAACATTTCCGATTGTTGAAAACAGTTGTGCTGCCCAATATTTTTGTGCAAACTGTGATGCATTTTATTTTTCAGGATTCACAGATGAATAGAAAGTTCAAAAAGAGCAGCATTTATTTGAAACAGAATCTTTTGTAATATTATAAATGTCTTTACTGTCTCTTTTTAACAATTTAATACTAAATACAAGCCCCAATTCTAACTTTTTGTTAAAATTTAGGTGTTGGCCGTTAAATAACCCCATATCGGTTGACTGCTAGTGTATATACACTTATAAGACAGCAGAAAATCACAAAGACCTCGCACTCTCACACACGCACAGACACACACACAGACGATCCCTCCCTATCCTGACAGGAAGGAAAGGCCAGCGTAAACAGCTAAAGGAAGCGGAGGGCGCAGAGCGTCTGCAGTCCACTATAGGAGACACACGCGACTACGAACAGACACTTTATAATATTCATATATGAACGAACCGAGACTAGAACCACAGAAGAGGATCGTTTCATTTGGAGCTTAGCAGCAGCGACACACGAGGCGTCATATCAGTGACAGTCAAAGGTGAGCGGATCAGGAGGGTGTGTGTATGTGAGATGATGATTCCCAGCATTCCTGTCGGGCGGCACAGGCACCTCTGACATGTTGTCAGGCAGCTGGGTAAATTAGCTCTGTGTGTGTGTGTTATACCTGATAAAACACACCGGCTTCTTCTTGTCATGATCCGGCAGCAGCTGCAGAGCTCGACTGAACTTCTTCCTGACAGACGTTTCAGTAGCTGTTTTTATTATGTAACGGCTTGTTAGTCATTCCCAAATTTAATGCATTATGTAATGTCTCATATTGGCAGGTTGGGACTCGTGTAGGGTTGGGTGTGTTACAGTGCGTCTCTGTTTATTGGTGTTTCTGTCACTCATCACCATCTAAATTGATATCTATATCTGTTTTGAAATTTCAGGGTCAGTTTTTTTTCAGCAAGGAAGCATTAAATTGATTTAAAGTAACAGTAAATACATTTATAATGTTACAAAAGGTTTCTATCTCAGATAAATGCTGTTCTTTTGAGGTTTCTATTCATCTGTGAATCCTGAAAATTAAAATGTATCAGTTTCCATAAAAATTTTGTATGGCACAACTGTTTTCAACATTGATAAAGTTTGTTGCAAATCAGTATATTAGAATGATTTCTGAAGGATCATGTGATACTGAAGACTGGAGTAACGATGCTGAAAATTCAGATTTGATCACAGAAATAAATTACATTTTAGCAGATATTCACATAGAGAACTGTTATTTTAAATTTTAATAATGTTTCAAATTTTTACTGTATTTTTGATCAAATAAATGCAGCTTTGGTGAGCAGAAAAAACTTCTTTCAAAAACATTTAAAAAATCTTCCCAACCACAAATGCACTGTTAAAAAACATTCTTGTTGTAAATAGATATTATTAAAGTATGTTTTACAAATAAAAAAAAAAAAATACAATTTCACACTTTTTATTACATTTGCTTCAAACAAATTAGAAATTAAAACTAGCTATCATGTGACACTGCAGACTGGAGTAATGATGCTGAAAATTCTAAAATAAATGCTAAAAATAAATTACATTTTAACACAGATTCACATAGAAAACAGCTTGAATAGTAATAATATTTCACAATTTTACTGTATTTTTGATCAGATAAATGCAGCCTTAAAGCACAAAACACAAAATTTAGAAAATTTTAAACAAACAAGGTAATAAAAAAAGAAAGAAATTAATAGGTCCTTTAATAGTTAAAAATTTAATAAACTATTAAATTGTTTAAATTAAGAAATACACATTTACGATACAAGTTTTAATTACACCATTAAAAAGAATACAGAATACAGATAAATTAACAGAAAACAGAATTTGGGACTAAATAAACAAAATTTGGAAAAACGTAAGACATACTGTGTAATATAAAACATTTCATAGAGCCCTATTGTTAAAATTGTAATAACTTACTAAAACTTTATGATTTCAATTCATTATACATGCTTTTTGATTGTTAAAATTTAATCAAATCATTAAAATGGAATCCAGATAATTTCCATATAATTTGGGGAAAAATTTCATGAAAATTAAAAAAAAAAAACATTTATACACTTAAATATACATAATAGTACATTTAATGACTGTGAAAACAATATAATGTATCATATACATTTTTTTTTTATTTAGGTGTAACAAAAATATTGAGTTTATCCTAAAAATAGAATTTTGTTTGTTTTTTAATCATTTTTATTTTATTGTAATTTTTAAAAAAATATTTTTTAGTTTGTTTAGCTTTAGTTATTTAAGTGCTTCAAGTTAAATTAAATAATATAATTTAATAATAAAATATAATTTCCATATAATTTGGGAAAAAAATAAAAAAGAAATTTGGGGAAAAATTAAACATTTCATATTTGTAAAATTTTAATAAGTTTATTAAAAATTTTACTGTATTTTAAATCAAATAAATGAAACTTTGGTGAGCAGAAAAGACTTATTTCATGAAAATTAAAAAAAACTTTCCAATCCCAAACTGATAGCATACATAAGTTTATGATGACAAAATAAAAGTAAACAATGCTGAAATTTAAAAATAATAAATACACTTTAAAAGTCCCCCCACAATACTTTAAAATACGCTATTTAAAATACGTTTTTGTTAAAAACATTCAAAAATCTTAATTATTGCAATATTACAGTACATTTTCTGCGCTGATTTTAGGGGAGTTAGTGTGCAGATTGAGTTAAATGTGTTAAACTGAGCCTAGGGTCATCATGTTAGTCGCAATATGTGATAAAAACGGCATGTAATGGGCAGAAGACATGCAGAACTATTGTGAACATTGGTTGATCAAAATCTGCATGTTTTGCATGTGCAAATTCTGGTCTGAACTCAACGTAAACTGTGTGTGTGTCAGCATTACTTGTGTGGTTTAATGCGTGTTAGTGTTTGTTTAGAGCTGAGTGAGATATTGAGTCTCAGACCTGCTTTCACAGCCTTTAATGATCCGCTTCAGACTTAATGAAACGAAACGGAACCTAATGAATTAGAAAGTTGAAAACCAGAATCAGCAGTGAGGACTGGATTTCCTGAAGCTGTGCTTCTGGACTGGTTTTGCTTCAGGAGAAAATACAGTGCAGAACCCATAAGCTGCATTTAGTGTCATTTGGATCATGTGTAAATCATTGTCTTTGCAAATAACACAGTATTAAAGAACTAAAATAAAGTCACTTAAGTGATTGTTTGAGTTAAACATAGCAAAATAAAAATTCAATTTTGTCTAAAATGTATATGAATTACTTTAGTTTATTTTATGAAAACAAGTTTTTGGCTAACATACTACATTTTTAAAATATACTTTAAGATTTTGGAGTGTAGTTTTGTTCACGCTTCAAATCTGTTAAGTTTATTTCATGTAAGGAAACTACTATATGATAACAAATTGTAGTTTTAGGATATTTCTGTCAAAATATTTAAGAGTTGAGAATATATAATATTTTTCATTGATTTCACAGCTTTAAAATTTATGCAGCATTTTTAAGTGTAAAAAAATGTATTGTTTGTTTTTAAAGCATATTTTTGTTCATGCTTTACATCTATTAAATTTATTTCACAAAAAGAAACTGGCATTTGACATAGGTCAATATTTTTGTTAATTTTCAGTCAAAATAATTGAGAACGGAGAATATTTTAAAGCAATATTTTTAATTGTTCATGCTTTATATCTATCATTTAAGTTTATTTCACAAAAATAAACTAGTTTTTGGCTAACAAGTTACATTTTAGGATATACTCTTTTTGTTTGTCATTTTTTGAGAATGGAGAATATTTTTGTGGAATATTTCATTGTTTTGTTCATGCTTTTTATCTATTGTTTACGTTTGTAAATGGTTTCACTAACAAATTATATTTTTAGGATACACTTAATATTTTTGGTGCATTTCAAATATCAAAAATAGCAAAATATTTGAGAATCAAAAATATTTATTTAGTATTTGGTGCAACTCTTATTTCACAGCTTGCACTTATTTTTAAGTGTAAAAATGTTTCACCAAAAATTTGAGTACTTTGTGGTTTAAGTTTTTAGATTTTTATTTCATAAAATAAAAAATAGTATTTGACCAACAAAATGTATTTTTAGGATATACTCAATATTTTTTAGATTTCAGTCAATATATTTGAGAATGGAAAATATTTTTATTGTATATTTAATTGATTTCACAGCTTTCACAAATAGTTACTCAATATTTTGAAATATGAAAATATTTCAGAATTTTTGGTGAAACATTTATACACTTAAATATACATAATAGTACATTTTATGACTGTGAAAACAATATCATATACATTTTTTTTTATTTAATCATTTTTATTTTATTATAATTTTTGGTGAAACATTTATACACTTAAATATTAAGTGCATTTTAATGACTGAAAACAGTATAGTATATCATATACATTTTTTTTTTTTTCTTTTTTTTTTAGATGTAACAAAAATATTGAGTTGATCCTAAAAATATAATTTTGTTAGTTTTTTTTGTTTATTTTATTATTATTTTTGTTTGTTTAGCTTTAGTTATTTAAGTACTTAAAGTTAAATTAAATTAAATTAAAGTGAGAAATGTTGCCTTTACAAATAGTAAGTGTAGAAATATTTCAGAATTTGTGGTAAAACATTTATACACTTAAATATACATAATAGTACATTTAATGACTGTGAAAACAATATAATATATCATATACATTTTCTTTTTATTTAGGTGTAACAAAAATATGGAGTTTATCCTAAAAATATAATTTTGTTTGTTTTTTAATCATTTTTATTTTATTATTATTTTTAAAAAATATTTTTTAGTTTGTTTAGCCTTAGTTATTTAAGTGCTTCAAGTTAAATTAAATAAAAATGAGAAATGTTGCTTTGGCAGTAGCTAAAAGAATTTTTTTATTTTTATTTATTTATTTATTTTTTTTTAAACATGCTGTTTTGCACATTTAAGCATAATGACTGTAAAGTTGTGCATGTAAACCTGTTTGATATGGAGGCTAATGTGGTCTAGTGGTTAAAACCAAACCCGAATGTTGCTGGTTCGATTCCCTCAGGGGTCAGTAATAAAGATCCGGCTGTGTGTGAGATATTCAGGCTTCTTCAGCGCTCACGTGACTCCATGATATCCATCTCACGGAGTCCATTAAAGAGGAACACGAGGAGACGTGGAGATCAGGCGTCATATTGAAGAGGAGAGGCTGAGCCCTCGATGCTTTTAACCTAATTGTGACCCCTAGAGAAATGACATTGACGTACAGTCAGAACTGAGCGTGCTTCATCATGAGCGGGTCATTAGTAGATTACAAACACCACCGCGTCTGTGTGAATATGTAAATCAACCGTCCGACAGCACTTACGTGAATTACTCAACGGTGGAGTTTTTATAACACACACGTTTGTTCTCGCAGTTTATGAATTGCAGAATTCAATGAGAGAGCGAATGCTGTTTGATTTTCCGTTCAAAAAATAACACCGCCCCCAAAGTCTCTTAAAAACAACTCAACAGTGAAGTTTCCCAGAAATCAGTTTTTTGTAGTTGTTTGCAGCTGTGTTGAATTAGAAAAATGTTTTAAAAAATCTTAATTTAATTAAGTTAATTTAATTTAAGAGCGTATGCTGTTTGATTTTTCTGTTTGTAATAAATATCACCGTCTCCATAGTCTCTTAAAAACAGCTGAGGGTTGTTTGGACGTGATGTTCATGTTCTGCTGGAGAACTCGTAGGAGGTTTCAGTTTCGGGGAATGGAGTCATTGGTAACACATGGAGTGAGACGCGAGCCCCGGCCCGTAATCTATTCAATTAGCCGCTGTTGAACGACCCCCTCGTGCTGCATTTGCTCTCTGGCCGAGCCCCGGCCGTAACCCCGTTAGATAAATGAAGCGCGGTTTCCGATCTGGATGGGTTCTGAGGATTCGGAGACAATCACACGTTTATTTCAGTCTGGTTTTCACAAGAGTGTTGTTCGTTGTGTCTGAAGCATTTGAGATTATGACATTATGATCTGTCTCAAAAGAACTTTGATGGAAACATTGGCCAGACGGCCTTTATTTGTGTCTGAGTTCATGTTGGCCGCCTTTCCAGCATTAATAGGATGTCTAAGATTAGCTGTTTAGTTTTGTTAAATTCAGATTTAATTTTTTGTGTGTGTGATGTCTAGATCTACTTTTTTTTTTTTTTTTTTTTTTTTTTTTTACAGATTTAGCTAATGGCTTGAAATTTAAATTTAAAAAATCTAATATTTTACTTGTACGTGCAGCTGTATTAAATTAGAATTATATGTTTTCAATTCTTAATTTAATTTAGTATTTTTTTTTATTTGTGTAGTATTTGAAAATCAACTCTCATACTACTATATATACAGCTGTATTGAATTAGAATAATATATATATTTTTTATTTATTAAAGTTAATTTAGTAAATGTAGTATTTGTGTAATACTTAAAAATTATAAATTATAAAATAAATTATAAAATAATATTCTATAATGATGCAGCTGTATTTAATTAGATTTTGTATTAATTTAATCTAATTTTGCAATTGTATTACTTGAAAATCTAATAATAGTCTATATGAAGCTGTATTGAATTAGAATAATACATTTTTTATAATTTATTAAAATTAATTAGATAAATTTAGTATTTGTGTAGTATTTAAAACTCTAATAATAATCTATTTATATATTCAAATATAATAAATTACAGTATTTATTAAAAGTATTAGTATTTATTTAATTTCTCTGTTAATTTAGTAATTTTACTGTTTGTGTAGCATCTAAAAATCTAATAATATTTTACTTGCATATATGCAGCTGTATTGAATCAGATTTTGTGAAATTCTTATTTAATTTAATTTAGTAATTTTACTATTTAAAAATCTAATAATATGCTACTTGTATATGCAAGATTATTGAATTAGAATAATACATTTTTAATAAATTATTAAAAATAATTTAAGAAATGTAGTATTTGTATAGTATCTAATCTAATAATAATTTATTTATATATTCAACTGTATTAAATTAGAATAATATATATTTTATTTAATTTTTCATTATTTAGTGATGTTACTGTTTGTGTAGCATCTAAAAATGTAATAATATTTTACTTGTATATGCAGCTGTATTGAATACATTTTTTAGTTCTTAATTTCATTTCGTTTCATTTAGTAATTTTTCTATTTGAAAATCTAATAATATTATACTTGTAGATGCAACTGTGTTGAATTAGATTTTTGTTTTAATTCTTAATTAAATTTAGTAATTTTACTGTTTCTTTAGTATATGAAAATCTAATAATACTCATATATGGAAATAGATTTTTAATCTTTAATTTAATTTTGTATTTTTTTTATTTGAAAATCTAATATTGTACTACTGTATGCAATTGTATTGAATTATATATATATTTTCATTTTTAATTTAATTGAGTAATTTTACCAATTCTTCAGTATTTGAAAATCCAGTAATATTGTACTTGTATAGGCAGTTTTTTTTAATTTATTTAATGTAGTAAATTTAGTATTTCTTTAGTACTTGAAGATAACACAGCTGCTATCTCTGAACAATGTTCATATATAATGAAAATTGGTAAATAATCAAATTTTAAGAAAACTTAATATAATTTAAAATAATTTATTAAATGTTTGAATTTAATTTCTATGGATCAGTGCATCTTTTAACACACTGTGTGTAAAATCTGATTTCTATATTAGTAAATATAATGCTACAGATGCTGTCAATAGAAACGCTCGTATTGAACGTGGAGTGGTTATTTTAAGGGTTTAAATATGTAAAGTCAGTCATTCAAATGTCCAGTTTCATTCATTTGGTTTGTTCAGCATCAAATGATTTAGTCTTTTGATGCAGTATATCTTCATCTTCATTACAGTAGACGTGTATTTTGACTTATAATATTACATCCCTTCTCTCATGTGGCTTTTTCCCTCACATTTTCCATGTTTCCGTATTAAAGTGTGACAAATTTACAGAGAGTCCATGAATGTTTTTATAAGGTCAGTCTCTGTTCTGTAACACTGCATTTAAGTGTCTTTTTATTAGACGGAGCTGTTTTTATATCAGCGGCCCGCTAAAACTCCAGCTGGGTTTCATTTGCGCTCACAGCGTCACGCTCCGCACAGGAGGAATTTTCCAGGTGTTTCTTTAATCAGCGGACACTGATCCAGGAAATGGACGAACGACAGGAAACACTTACAGGAAGCAGATTCTCAGAGAGCAGCAGCGACAAAGATAATTGTTGCATTCAGTTGTATATTGGTAACTAATAGACAAAATACTGGTTAGACTTTTTGTTGTTTTGCTCTGGTTAGTGTTATTCAAGGAAGGATTTTATTGTACTTCATACATGACGCATATGGCAATAATGGCGCTGTCTGATGGAAATGCACGTCGTTATAATAGAGGTCAGAGGTCAGGCTCGTTAGAATGGGTTTTCTAATTGCCTGACTGATTGTTGCTGCAGTCGCTTCCTCTGCGTAATTCATCTGTCTTCATTCTCGCAGCGTTCTGTCAGTGTTCGCTTATTGTAATTTGTAACTGCTGTATTTTATTATGCATTTGTCCTCGTCTTATGAAATCTCAGCGTGTGTGTTTGTTACCTGTCGTGAGTGTGATGCGTGATTGCGAATATGAAAAAATATTTTGGAGCAGCAGTGCGACTGACCTAATCAGCATATTTGTGTTTGCGCTGAGGGGAGCTTCAAAGGTTTCTAAGTGTTGAGTAATGAATCAGACATATCTCACCCATCCTTTCACAAACAAAGTGTAGAGAGAGTGTAAATAAGACATTCATTGTGTTTGTTGATTATAATGGAACTTTGTGAGATTGCGATGAACTAAGATGAGTGACAGCTTTTAATGATTTTTAAGGGAGTTTGTATGTGATATTGATTTAATACAACAGTCAAATAACAAGAAGTTAAAATTAAGTGACTTACATTGTCTGACTGTTACACTATTGCCTGATTTTGCTCGATTTCGTCGTCAAAAATAGTTTGAAACAAGTCACAACTGAGCCGCTGCGCATCTCCATTCAAACACAGCGGTGTTTAGTTTATGAATGAACGTTTTTAACCAAATCTAGTCAGTCAATGAATCAATTTCCCATTCATAAAGACACTCACTTGTAGGGCTGCACGATTAATCGCACGATGTTGTGAGGCGCGCTTAGTCAATGAAGCCGGTACGTTGATTAGTAGTAAAGCTCCATCACGTGCGTTCAGCTGGAGCGGCAAATAATACACAGAGCCGTAAAGCACTGACAAGCTACGCCAAATCGCACGCAAAATCGAATTCGATTTTGAGCGTGATTTGGCGTAGCTTGTCAGTGATGCCCTACTCACTTGCTTTATTCCTGAATGAATCAGCTGTTCGAACAAATCAAATGATCGAATGATTCACTAATTAAACCAGTGATTTGCCGCCACCTACTGGCAGTTTTAGTTTAATTTTTAAAGTATAATTTCAGTTATTTAAATCATGATTTCTGTGTTCAAAATGTTATATTTAAAACATTAATCTCAACATGAATGATTGAATTTGATTGCACTCATGCCACCTCTGAGCCTCATTAAACATATGAAAATACACCTACAAGACACTTTTGTGTTCCTCTGCCACTGCTGGAGTACAAATGAATTTATTTTAACTTGCTAATCATGCTAACAACATGCTAATCACGCTAACAACATGCTTGTAAATTTGCTAACAACATGCTAATCACGCTAACAACATGCTTGTAAATTTGCTAACAACATGCTAATCACGCTAACAACATGCTAGTAACATGGTAATCATGATAGAAACATGCTAACAACATGCTAGTATTATGTTAATCATGTTAGCAACATGCTATTAACATGCTTATACTAGAAACATGTTAACAACATGTTAGCAACCTGCTAGTAGCATGCTAACCATGCTAACAGCATGCTATCAACATGTTAATCAGGCTAGAAACATGCTTGTAACTTGCTAGTCATGTTAACAACATTCTAGTAACTTAGGAATGATGCTAACAACATGCTAGTAACATGTTAACAACATGCTACGCATGCTAACAACGCATATGAAAATACACCTACAAGACACTTTTGTGTCCTTCTGTGCCACCTGTGTAGTACAAATTAATTTTAACTTGCTAATCATGCTAGCAACATGTTAGTAACATGGTAATCATGATAGAAACATGTTAACAACATGCTAGTATTATGTTAGTTATGTTAGCAACATGCTATTAACATGCTTGTCATACTAGAAACAGGTTAACAACATGTTAACCATGCTAACAGCATGCTAGTAAAATGTTACTCAGGCTAGAAACATGCTTGTAACTTGCTAGTCATGCTAACAACATTCTAGTAACTTAGGAATGATGCTAACAACATGCTAGTAACATGTTAACAACATGCTAATCATGCTAACAACATTGTTATCAGCTGATAAAAATACAAGCAACAAGCTAGATCTAGTTTAATTTTTAAAGTATAATTTCAGTTATTTAAATCATGATTTCTGTATTCTAAATGTTATATTTGAAACATTAATCTCAACTTTTGAATTTGATTGCACTCATGCCACCTCTGAGCCTCATTAAACATATGAAAATACACCTACAAGACACTTTTGTGTTCCTCTCTGCACCTCTGGAGTAGAAATGAATTTTACAAAACTTATTCTTATTCTGCTGGTTCTTATTCTGTTGTTTTCAAATTTTAAAAAGTTTATAAAATATAATTTAAAAAAAAAATGACATTAAAGATGACATACTTTTAATAAAGTTCGAAAAATGCCATTATAAAGGTAAAAACAATATTCCCCTGTAAATCACTTTAAGGAGTCAAATATCACCTCCTAATGCCAAATATCACCTTCCTGTCGTCATTAATTGGGTGTCTAAAGATTACCTGCTTTATTAAACACAAATTTCATGTTTGGGGCAGTGTTTCGTTTTTATAGCAAAATTGTATTTATTCTTTGCATTGTGTAATAAAATGTACAGGAATTGAAAGCTTTAACCTGGACAGCCCTAAATTCAACACAGGAAACATTATCTTCACCCCGGTTTCTGTCTGACATGTTTTTCCTCCACCTTTTAGGGCACTATGAAACCCATTTTATTTTTTTTTCCTAAATTCAGTTATATATTTTCCATATTGCATTTTTGCATTTTCATTTTTCTGGATTACATTTTTTCCATTTGAATTTTTCTAGACTTTGTTTTAATGGTTAAATTAAAAAAATATTAATCAAAAAGCATGTCTAATTAATTAAAATCATGAAACGTTCACAATTTACCAGCAATTTATTAAAAGTTTAACAAAAATAAAATTAAGCCTCTATAAAATAAGTTTTTTTTTTCTTAAATTCAGTCATATATTTATCTGTGTTTTCCATTAATTTTCTTGGCTTCATTAAATTTTAATGATCAAAAGCATTCCTAATTAATTGATTTTCTAAAAAAATATTTTATATTATTATAATTTTTTATTTTATTTTTTGTGTGTGTGTGTGTGTGTGTGTGTGTGTGTGTGTGTGTGTGTGTATTTAGATTTTTCTGCTAAATAAATTCTAGTAAATAATTTCTCTGGTAAATATTCCTTAAAAAAAAAAAAAAAAGACTTATTTTAAACTGTAAACATCAGCTGTTTTTTTTTTTTTTTTTTTTTTTTTTTTTTAACCGGTGGCCAGTAATGCAGATAATTGCTTTAATCAAACAATACTGATTATTAACAAACTAGTTGAGCAGTCTTGCAAAGCTGTGGTTAGTGGCTTTATTTTTTTATTTTTTTTTTTATTTTGCTGTAGGATAATCATAATTTTGTAGCATGTGGGAAAATATGTAGTCCTAAATAAACAGTTTTAGCCTGAGCTGAACACTTTCACTGTAACACACACACACACACACACACACACACACACACACACACACACACACACACACACTGAATGCAGTGTTCTCATGCCAGATGCTGATGGTGTGAGGGAGAGTGTTTCTCAAAGAGGTTTTGAGAGAGAGAGAGAGAGAGAGTGTGTGTGTGTGTGTGTGTGTGTGTGTGTGTGTGTGTGTGTGTGTGTGTGTGTGTTTGCCTCGTTCTCATAAACTCTCTGGAATTGTGTTTGCTTCTTCCTGAGCTTCAATTTTGTTCAGCAGAAAGAAAGAACTGTGCAATTTTATTTCTTTCTCTCCACTGAGATGTGAGATAGATTTGAGTAGACATCACAGATCCACTGTAGAATTCAACTGGAGGTTCATTTCACTATGTTTGGCGGCCGATGTAGAAAGTGTGTGTGTGTTTCCACTGCAAGAATGTTTTACTCATCAAGAAATGAATGATAGATTTGTCAGATATGTTTAGATGATGAGGATCACACCACATTTTTTTTAAATAAACGCATAATTTTATTCTGCAAGGACATGTTAAATTGATCAAAAGTGACAGTAAAGACATTTTATCCAAGACTATTTGAAATAAATGCTGTCCTTTTGAACTTTCTATTCATCTGTGAATCCTGAAAAAATAAAATGCATCACGGTTTCCACAAAGATATTGTGCAGGACAACTGTTTTCAACATTGCTAATAATCAGAAATGTTTGTTGAGCAGCAAATCAGTATATTAGAATGATTTCTGAAGGATCATGTGACACTGAAGACTGGAGTAATGATGCTGAAAATTTCTGATTTGATTGCAGAAATAAATTACATTTTAACAGATATTCACATAGAAAACAGCTATTTTGTAATAATATTTCACAATTTTTACTGTATTTTTGATCAAATAAATGTAGCTTTGGTGAGTAGAAGAAACTTCTTTCAAAAACATTAAAAATCTTCCCAACCTCAAATGCACTATTAAAAAAATTCTTGTTGTAAATAAATATTATTTAATGATATTTTACAAAAAAAAAAAAAAAAAAATACAATTTCACACTTTTTAATACATTTTCTTCAAGAAAAAGAGAAATGAAAAGTAGCTATCACGTGACACTAAAGACTGGAGTAATGATGCTGAAAATTCAGATTTGATCGCAGAAATAAATTACATTTTAAGATAGATTCACATAGAAAGAGTTATTTTAAATAGTAATAATATTTCACAATTTTTACTGTATTTTTGATCAAATGCAGCTTTGATGAACAGAAGAGACTTATTTCAAAAACATTAAAAATCTTCCCAACCTCAAATGCACTGTTAAAAAAATTCTTGTTGTAAAGTTGTAAATAAATATTATTAAACTATGTTTTACAAAAAAATAAATAAATAAATAAAAAAATACAATTTGACACTTTTTTTATTACATTTTCTTAAAGAAAATGAGAAATGAAACTAGCTATCATGTGACACTAAAGACTGGAGTAATGATGATTTGAAAATTCAGATTTGATCATAAATTACATTTTTACAGATATTCACTTAGAAAACAGCTATTTTGAATAGTAATAATATTTCACAATTTTTATAGTATTATTGATAAAATAAATGCAGCTTTGGTGAGCAGAAGAAACTTTTTTCAAAAACATTAAAAATATTCCCAACCACAAGTGCACTTTAAAAAAAATCTTGTTGTAAATAAATAATATTAATTTTTTTTTTTCAAAAATAAATAAATAAATATATAAATAATTATAATTCAATTCATCATCTTTTATTACATTTTCTTCAAAAAAATGAGAAATGAAAACTAGCTATCATGTGACACTAAAGACTGGAGTAATGATGCTGAAAATTCAGCTTTGATCACAGAAATAAATTACATTTTAACATAGATTCACAAAAGAAAACGGTTATTTTGAATAGTAATAATATTTCACAATTTTTATAGTATTATTGATAAAATAAATGCAGCTTTGGTGAGCAGAAGAAACTTTTTTCAAAAACATTAAAAATATTCCCAACCACAAGTGCACTTTAAAAAAAATCTTGTTGTAAATAAATAATATTAATTTTTTTTTTTTTCAAAAATAAATAAATAAATATATAAATAATTATAATTCAATTCATCATCTTTTATTACATTTTCTTCAAAAAAATGAGAAATGAAAACTAGCTATCATGTGACACTAAAGACTGGAGTAATGATGCTGAAAATTCAGCTTTGATCACAGAAATAAATTACATTTTAACATAGATTCACAAAAGAAAACGGTTATTTTGAATAGTAATAATATTTCACAATTTTACTGTGTTTTTGACCAAATAAATGCAGCTTTGGTGAGTGGAAGAGATGTCTTTTAAAACATTTTTTTTAAATCTTAATTTTTCCAGACTGTTGAACAGTAGATGTTTATATGACATTCAAGTTCAGCAGAGGAACAGACTGTGTTTGTTGTGATTTTTAACGTCTGCGTGTGTTTTCCGTGCTGTAATGTGTGTGTTGTGTCTGTGTTCAGCTGCATCTGGCTGCGCTGGCGTCTCTGAAGGGTGACGTGGTGGAGCTCAACCAGCGGCTGCTGCAGACCGAGAGAGAGAGAGACGCGCTGGAGAAGAGACTGGCCAAAGCACAGGTCACTACTCACACACACACACACACACACACACACACGCTGTCAGATCCTGGCACGTGAGATGTTTGCATACAACAAACCTGCACGCCAGCTCTGCAGTGCATCCTCTATTCGTCTCATCCGTCTCACTGGAAACCAGTATCCATCCAGAAAACACAATCGGGTTGACTTCCTTTCTTGATGCTGTTCCTGGTCTTACTGTGAATGATTTATCACTGCGTGTTATTATAAAGGAAAAAAAATGTTTGCATTCATATTCTTGAATGAAAATCTCATCATTTGCTTTGTTGACATCACTTTGGCCACAAACTGGGGTTTGTGAGTTGATAAATAGCTGGTAATTAATAAAATAATGAAAATGTCAAATAAAAAGGGGAAAATCATTTTTAAATAGCAACATTCATAATAAAACATGAAAATCCTTTTCTCAGTTAGATTTATTTTTGGTTTTGTTTCCAGACAAGTACATTTTCCAGACAAAGTAAAAATGAATGAAGTCAAAATCTTCAAGAAACAAGCAAAACAAGCAAAATAATCTGCCAATGGGGTCATTTCAAGCAGAAAACAAGATTACTTGTCTAGAAAATCCTTCTTGATTTAAGAATTTTTAGATATTTTGCCTGGAAACGAGACAAAAATTTAAGTAAGAAAAGCATTTTTTGCAGTGTAAAAAGATTAAATATTTTATTAAGTGACAGTTAACCAACATCAGATAATTGTGAACATGCAGATGTGTTTTGAAATTATGGACATATTTATGGATAACTTAAAATATGGATAATGGTAACTAATAGCCAAATTACTGGTTGGACGTTTTGTTTTGTCCTGGTCATTTTATTTTATTTTATTTTATTTTAGTTTAGTTTAGTTTAGTTTAGTTTAGTTTAGTTTAGTTTAGTTTAGTTTGAGTTTGAGTTTATTTAAGTTTATGTTATTTTATTTTTTTATTTTTATTTAATTTTATTTACATTTTTTTATTAATTAATTAATTAATTAATTTATTTATTTATTTAAGCTTTGAATTAGTTTAAATAAAAAAAAATTCCAGATTATTTTAAAAAGAAAGACTTATGAATTTGTTATATAAATTGTTTTATATGATTGTTTTATATGTTTATGTTTAATTTCTATATATTTTTAATTAATTAATCAGTTTTAATTTAGTTTTAAGTCAAACCATGGGCATAAAAATGGGAAATGATGCTTAGTCAGCTACTTCTAATAAAATTGTAAATGTGTATATATATATATATATATATATATATATATATATATATATATATATATATATAATAAAATAAATGTTGACTGAAATATATATATAAAATAAAATAAATGTTAACGAATATATATATATATATATATATATATATATATATATATATATATTTCAGTTAACATTTATTTTATTATAACATTTATTTTATAGTTCACTAAAATAACGTTGATTCTGGTATGTAAAACCCATTTTCACTATGCAGTCAGTTAAAGATTACATTATTTTCTTGCCTAATATTTTCAGTATAATCAGTCTAATAAGTTGGCTTGGCCATATTGTAACATATTCACATTTTAAAAATATATATGCATGGATGCATCGTTCGCAATAAGACCAAAATGTGCATTAAGGTCAGTTTTGATTTCAGCGTGTGACATGTTTTCAGTGAACCTGAACCTGATTCGTGTGATGGGTGTCATCGCTGCTCTTTAGCGTGTAAATGTCATTAGTTTTCTCACAGTTTCCCGTCATTAGCATCACGTCTGCGTGGGTTTGATTGCTAATTAATCAGGCGTCTCTGGTTATGCCGCTAATGTTGAGACCCCAGTTAACACTTCAACAACAGCTGATATTAATCATTCATTGTGTCTGGCAGCTCTTTGATGCTCTTTATCTGCAGTGTTGTGTTTTTACTCAGCACATCTGCTGAAAACAACAATCTGATCCATTATAAATCACATTTGATTTTTAAATGAAGTGTGTTTGGTTACTGTGAAGAAGCGTTGTGTTATGAAGAAGTCAGCTTTCTGAAGAAATGTGAGTGTTGTCTGACTGAAAAACTCAACACAGTGATGCTCGGATGTTGCTAGGGTGGTTGCTATGTAGTTGCTAGGGTGTCATGGGTGGTTGCTAGGTGGTTGGTAGCATGTTGTAGATGTTTAGATCTATGGCTTGGCTCTAATAATAGAAATATATGTGTGTTTAGTGTGTATTTTTATTATGTATATATAAATACACACACATGCATGTGTATATATAGCATATATTTATATATAACATAAATTATATGAATATAATTATATACATGTAAATATTTAAATTATATTCTGCACGTGTGTGTCTTTATATATACATAATAAACAAGTACACACACATATATTATGTACACACAAACTTTTATTTTGGATGCAATTAATCACGATTAATCGTTGCCCGGCACTAGTTTTTATTCATTTTTTTTGTTTTGTTTTAGTGTTAGTGATAAAAACTAAAAAGTTTTAGTGATTTTGTCTTTTTAAATGTCTATATATTACGTTATTTATTTTTTTTAATGATTTTTTTTAAATATTAGTATATTTCAGTGAACATTTATTTTATTATAAATAACAATAATGTTTTTTATGGCTTTTGATTTAGTTATGATTTTTTTTTTCCCAGTGTGGATTTTTTTTTTCCACCTGTTCTATCATATTAATAAATTTATTTTAATATGTGAGATTATAAGACCATCAATTAGCTATCAACTGTCCACTGCTTGTTGATGGTTATATTTATAAATGAAATAAAATGTAAAATGTTGTTTGCTTACATTAACTTGTTGTGCTAAAATAAATAAACTGAAATAAAAATGACAAAAATACACAGCAAAATTAATAAAACTTTAAAAATTAAAATCAAAATGGTGTATATAATATAAAAACTAATTCAAAATATTAGTCAAAAAACAGTGTCAATGATGCTATGATAGTATTTCAATAATATATATATAGATTTGATTAATATTTTGAATCTTTGAATTTTTATTTTGTTTAAATTTTCCATTTTCTTAATTTTAGTTAAAGTTTCGGTAATTCTGTTGTGTTTTTTTTTTTTTTTTGTTTTCCCCAGTGTGGAGTTTTCTTTACCTGTTTTATCATATTAATAAAAATTAATCTTAATAAATGCTTGTTGGTGGTTATAGTAATTAACCAAACTATAAACTGAAACAGTAAAAAATGAAATAAAATAAACATTAACTGGAAAAAAATAAAATGTAAAATGTTGTTTGCTTGCGTTAAACTTGATGTGCTAAAATAAACTGAAATAAAAACTAAAATCAAAAAAATGACAAAAATACACAACAAAATTAATAAAACTTTAACTAAAATGAAAATGAAGTGTATATAATATAAAAACTAATTCAAAATATTAGTGAAAAAACATGATGCTGTGATAGTATTTGAATAATAAATATATAGTTTTTATTAATATTTCGAATCTTTGAATTTTTATTTTGTTTATATTTTCCAATGACTTATATTTTATTTTTTTATTTTTTTATCTATTTAAATGTACATATAGGTTTTTTTTTTAATGTTTTTTTTTTTCATATTTTAGTATATTTCAACATTTATTTTATTTCAAATAATTTTTTTGTTTTGTTTTGTTTTATGGCTTTAGATTTAGTTGTCTTTTTCCCAATGTGGAATTTTTTTTTTCTTGTTTTATCGTATTAATAAAAATATAATTTATTATTTTTTAGATTATTAGACCCTCAATTAGCTATCCACTGCTTGTTGATGGTTATAGTTTTTAACTAAACTGTAAACTAAAGCAATAAAGAATTGAAATAAAATAAACATTACCTGAATTTAATGTGCTAAAATAAATAAGCTGAAATAAAAATGAAAAAAAAAAAAAAAATTATAGTCATATTTAAAAAAAAAAAAAAAAACTAAAATTCATAAAAAATGACAAAAATACTTAACAAAATTACAAAAACTTTAACTAAAATGAAAATTTAATTGGAATATATAATAAAAAGTAATTCAAAATATTAGTACAAATAATAGTATCATAATGATGCTATAATTGTATCTCAGTGGCACTAAAAGAACATGTTAGTACACGTTTCAGCATTTCTAATTATTTGTGCAGGTGTTTATTATGACACATAGATGTGGTTCTCAATCTGACAGCTAATTTGTCTGCTGTACATGCATGAAAAGCGCATCTGGACACTCGTGATCCGCCGCTCTCCCATCATCCCCGGCGCTGCGACAGGCTCCATCTGTCGCCGGTTCATGTTGCCGTGAGCAACGTCAGGCCGTCAACATCACATGACTGTTGAAGTGGACGCGAGTCATCAGACCCCGACGAGTGGCGATAATTAAAAGACTGCAGTCTAGTCCGTGTTACAGATGATGTGGACCTCAGATGTCACTGCTGCCTGACAAATCTCACGGGAATAGGAAACTACGGCTGTCTCTATGGAAGCCAGAGGCTCAGAAAAAGAAATACTGTCAGGAAAGCAGCCCACAGTTGTTGGGCCAATCAGAAACACTCTCTGCCTGTCAATCATTTTGTGAGTCCCTGTTTCCCGGCATCTGATTTGCCTGTTGGGGGCGGGGCTTTAGGAAATAGGGCGTGTGTTTGGTTTGTTTGTTTATTTTTATCTATATGTATTTTAGCTTTAAAGTAAATTACAAAAAAAATTTGAATTTTGAATTTTTGAATTTTGAAATATTGTGTACATTAAATATTGTGTACCTGAAATGATTAGTACAAGTTAAGTACAAGTTACGCTAAAGTTACGCATTATCACATGCTTTCAGTTTGACTAATAATTTATTAATTAATTAATCATTATTATTATTTCTATAAAATAATTTTCAAAATAAATTGATTAATAAATAATATGTATACATATTTAAATATATAATTATAATTAAATAAATACAATGATATTTATAAATAATGTTTATAATATTACACATTATATTATAATAACTTATAATATTTATAACACAATTTCAATACATTTCAAGGTATGAAACAGGAATTATATCAATTATTATATATATTATAGCCATTAATTATAACCATTATTATATCATTATTATGATGTAATAACCATAAATTAATCATTATTATTATTATTATTTCTATAAAATAATTTTAAAAATAAGTCAATTTATATGTGTACATAATTATAATTAAATGCAATGATGTTTATAAATAATGTTTATAATATTACACATTATATTATTTAATAATTTGTAATTTTTATAATACAATTTCAATAAATGTTCCAAGGTGTAAAACACATTATATAAATTGATATACATTATTATTGATATACATATTATTATTATTATTATTATTATTATTATTATTATTATTATTTCTATAATATAATTTAAAAAATAAGTCAATGTATATGTATACATAATTAAATATGTAATTATAATTAAATAAATACAATGATATTTATAAATAATTTTTATTGTATTACACATTATATTATATTATTTAATAATTTATAATATTTATAATACAATTTCAATAAATGTTCTAGGGTATAAAACAGAAATTATATCAATTATAATATATAATAACCATTAATTAATCATTATTATTATTATTATTATTATTATTATTATTTCTATAAAATAATTAAAAAAATAAGTCAATTTATATGTATACATATTTAAATGTATATTTATATTTAAATGCAATGATATTTATAAATAATGTTTTTAATATTACACGTTATATTAAAATATATTATAATAATTTATAAAATTTATAATACAATTTCAATAAATGTTCCAGGGTGTGAAACAGAAATTATATCAATTATGATATATATATATATATATATATATATATATATATATATATATATATATATATATATATATATATATATATCATTATCTTTGCCAATGATAATGCACATTTTTTCATTTTCATATAATTTAAACTGAATTTTGAAAAATTGTTTATGTAATGTATTATCGGTTGATTAAGTTCATTCATTCCTTGCCAATGATAATTTTAGTTTGATATTTATTAAAATTGTGTTATGTATATACAGCATCAACATTATATTGACCATCAGTTGTTCTGTTCTTGGTCAATCTGGATAAAATAGTTCAAAAGTAAGTCTGAAAGGTGTAGGTGTTGTGGTTGTATTTGTAGTATTCCTGAAGTAATAGCTGAGACTGAAAGATGCCACGAAGGGGCGAGACGGCCTCGGGCGCATGCCTTAGTCTTGACCTTTGACCTCGACCCGGAGGTGTCTTGACCTTCGACCTGCAGCCTATTTCAGAGAGTGCTGTTAAGAGGCTCCATTCTCTTTGTGTTCAATACGCTCTTGTGTCTTCCCCTCCGTGTGTTTTCCCATAAAGCAACACTTTTCATCAAGCAGTCCCACACATCCCGAATCCTCTCCTGAAACAAAGCGCGTATTGTTGCCAGCGTGAATTACTGTTGAAACGCAGCCATAAACATCAGCCGGCGTCCAGAAATGAGAGCAGCGAATCAGCGGTGCGCTGATTATTCGTGACACATCCGCTTAATGAAAAAACCCGAACGAAAAGTGAAAACACATGCTGTCAAGCTGATAGTCGCAGTGAGATCTTCAGTTACGTTCGGCGTCTCCGTTCTCTGACTTTTGTCTGGTTCGGGTCCAGAAGCTGCTTTGCTGTATAACGTCTGCATACGCGGCATCTTCGCTGAAATGAAGATGTAGACGCCCAACACATATAACACTCTCACAAGCCTCAACTCACTCTTGATTCCAGAGGAATTTCATTTGATTATGTGTGTGTATTTTTCTACTGTTTTCTAAGCGTAAAAATACACAGCACATGAATAAAACGTCCTGTTTAAATATGAATTATATGCTATAATATATTCATATATAATCTAATAAAATACTTGACACACACACACACACAAACGCACACATTTACATAGTATATTTTGATTAAACAAAAGTGTTATGTAATTGTTTTATATATAAAAAAAAGAAAGATAAAGAGAGTTTTTTACTATAGTTTTAGCTATTTTATATAATATAATAATTATATGATTTATAATTTATTATGTGTGTTCGTTGTATGTAAATTTAGGAAAACTATATATAATATCAAATTTACATTAAATATATTTAATGTATTAGTTTTTATTAATTAATTTATAAGTTGTACAGAATTGCGTGTGTGTGTGTGTGTAAATGTATATATTAAAATTGTATAACTTTTTGGTTTGTCTATATATATTGTGTGTATAAAAATATCTATAAAATTTTTTGTGTTTGTTTATATACATTGTTTGTGTGTGTATGTAAAAATATACATTTAAATTGTATAACTTTTGTCCATATATATTGTTTGTGTGTGTGTGTGTGTAAAAATCTGTATTCAAATTTTATAACTTTGTGTTTGTCTATATATATATATATATATATATATATATATATATATATATACACACACATGCATACGCACACAAACAATATATACAGACAAAAAAGTTTACAATTTAATATATATTTTTACATACACTATATAGAGACAAACACAAAATTATTAAATTTTGATATATTTTAACACACACACACAATATATATAGACAAACACAAAAAAGTTACACAATTTTAGCCTATATTTTTACACATACACACTATATATATATATATATATATAATATATATAGACACAAACACAAAGTTATAAAATTTGAATATATATTTTTATATATATACACATGCACATATACAGACACCTAGGTGTATATAATCTTTTTTCCCATTTATACTTTACTTTTTTTTTCATTGAATGCATTGCACATATACCTGTCCACTATCTGGATTTTTCTGCTTTATTTTAAACTGCCACTGAAATGCATTATGGGATTGTCTTCTCAGTGAAGGATATGTACATGTAACGCTGCCATACAGTTTAACCAAATGAAGGCATCTTATAAGGCAGCGTTTATGCTAATAAAGCAGCATAATTCAACTTGCTGGCTTTTAGAGCAGCGTTAGGGAAAGCATTGTGATTCCTGAAGATGTTGTCTAGCCACTTACAGCTCAGAGTGTGTGTGTGTGTGTGTGTGTGTGTGTGTGTGTGTGTGTGTGTGTGTGTGTTCCTGCTTCATGAATAGGCTCATTGTGTGCTAATTGTTGCTGTGTTTGGCGGTGGAGTGTGTTTAACGGGTTATTGTCTGTCCTCGTTTGGACTGAGTGATTGAGCGTGTTTTGTTTTCACACACACTCTGTAACTCTGGCCTGGAGAACATGCCATTCCTCTCAGATCACCGCAGGAAGGGTGCGTAACGTTCGCTCCCATCTAATTCCCCCTGACGTTAGATCCGGGCGTTTGGTGCCGCTAAACTCTGATTCATTTATTCTGGATCAATTCGTTTGATGGACTCACTTGAATCGTGTGTTTAGTCTCAATGAGCAGTTTAATTCCATGTCAGTTCAATAGTATTGAGTTGAGCGATGTTTTTACTGATGGTTTCTCTGTTAGTAGCTAATAGATGACAAACAGCTCTCACTCACAGAAACACAAGTGCTCCTTTATTCATTGAAGACGCTTCTGAATAAAAGCTCATTTGTAAGAAAAAAAAATAGTGCTTTTAATTTAGGAAAAACTGTCATTTCATAAGCACGCACACACAGATGCTAAGGTCTTCACGGCAACCCATCAAAATAAAAGTTTGGCTTAACTTGAAGAAATTGTGATATGTTTCTTTTGTACAGTAGAATGCACGTCTCAATTAA